>CM026394.1:53920256-54075762 GCA_014843695.1 Archivesica marissinica | reverse complement strand
TGGAGAACCAGCAGGGTTATTGTACTTGTGCTGGAGAACCAGCAGGGTTATTGTACTTGAGAACCAGCAGGGTTATTGTACTGGAGAACCAGCAGGGTTATTGTACTTGTTCTGGAGAACCAGCAGGGTTATTGTACTGGAGAACCAGCAGGGTTATTGTACTAGAGAACCAGCAGGGTTATTGCACTTGTTCTGGAGAACCAGCAGGGTTATTGTACTTATTCTGGAGAACCAGCGGGTTATTGTGCTGGAGAACCAGCAGGGTTATTGTACTGGAGAACCAGCAGGGTTATTGTACTTGTTCTGGAGAACCAGCAGGGTTATTGTACTTGTTCTGGAGAACCAGCAGGGTTATTGTACTTGTGCTGGAGAACCAGCAGGGTTATTGTACTTGTTCTGGAGAACCAGCGGGTTATTGTGCTGGAGAACCAGCAGTTTATTGTACTGGAGAACCAGCAGGGTATTGTACTTGTTCTGGAGAACCAGCAGGGTTATTGTATTGTTCTGGAGAACCAGCAGGGTTATTGTACTTGTTCTGGAGAACCAGCAGGGTTATTGTACTGGAGAACCGCAGGTTATTGTACTTGGTGGAGAACCAGCAGGGTTATTGTACTTGTTCTGGAGAACCAGCAGGGTTATTGTACTTGTTCTGGAGAACCAGTAGGGTTATTGTACTGTTGAACCAGCAGGGTTATGTATTGTGCTGGAGAACCAGCAGGGTTATTCTGGAGAACCAGCAGGGTTATTGTACTTGTTCTGGAGAACCAGCAGGGTTATTGTACTTGTTCTGGAGAACCAGCAGGGTTATTGTACTTGTTCTGGAGAACCAGCAGGGTTATTGTACTTGTTCTGGAGAACCAGCAGGGTTATTGTACTGGAGAACCAGCAGGGTTATTGTAATTGTTCTGGAGAACCAGCAGGGTTATTGTAATTGTGCTGGAGAACCAGCAGGGTTATTGTACTTGTTCTGGAGAACCAGCAGGGTTATTGTACTGGAGAACCAGCAGGGATTTTGTACTTTTGTTGATGAACGAGCAGGGTTATTGTTCTGGAGAACCAGCAGGGTTATTGTACTGGAAAACCACTGGCAGGGTTATTGTTCTGGAGAACCAACAGAGTTATTGTACTTATGCTGGAGAACCAGCAGGGTTATTGTACTTGTTCTGGAGAACCAGCAGGGATATTGTACTAGAGAACCAGCAGGGTTATTGTACTTGTTCTGGAGAACCAGCAGGGTTATTGTACTGGATAACCAGCAGGGTTAGTTCTGGAGAACCAGCAGGGTTATTGTACTTGTTCTGGAGAACCAGCAGGGTTATTGTACTTGTGCTGGAGAACCAGCATGGTTATTGTACTTGTTCTGGAGAACCAGCGGGTTATTGTGCTGGAGAACCAGCAGGTTATTGTACTGGAGAACCAGCAGGGTTATTGTACTTGTTCTGGAGAACCAGCAGGGTTATTGTACTTGTGCTGGAGAACCAGCAGGGTTATTGTACTGGAGAACCAGCAGGGTTATTGTACTTGTTCTGGAGAACCAGCAGGGTTATTGTACTGGAGAACCAGCAGGGTTATTGTACTAGAGAACCAGCAGGGTTATTGCACTTGTTCTGGAGAACCAGCAGGGTTATTGCACTTGTTCTGGAGAACCAGCAGGGTTATTGTACTTATTCTGGAGAACCAGCAGGGTTATTGTACTGTAGAACCAGCAGGGTTATTGTACTTGTTCTGGAGAACCAGCAGGGTTATTGTACTTGTTCTGGAGAACCAGCAGGGTTATTGTACTTGGAGAACCAGCAGGGTTATTGTACTTGTTCTGGAGAACCAGCAGGGTTATTGTACTTGTTGGAGAACCAGCAGGGTTATTGTACTTGTACTGGAGAACCAGCAGGGTTATTGTACTTGTTCTGGAGAACCAGCAGGGTTATTGTACTTGTACTGGAGAACCAGCAGGGTTATTGTACTTGTTCTGGAGAACCAGCAGGGTTATTGTACTTGTACTGGAGAACCAGCAGGGTTATTGTACTTGTTCTGGAGAACCAGCAGGGTTATTGTACTGTTCTGAGAACCAGCAGGGTTATTGTTCTGGAGAACCAGCAGGGTTATTGTACTTGAGAACCAGCAGGGTTATTGTACTTGTTCTGGAGAACCAGCAGGGTTATTGTACTTGTTCTGGAGAACCAGCAGGGTTATTGTACTTGTGCTGGAGAACCAGCATGGTTATTGTACTGGAGAACCAGCAGGGTTATTGTACTTGTTCTGGAGAACCAGCAGGGTTATTGTACTGGAGAACCAGCAGGGTTATTGTACTAGAGAACCAGCAGGGTTATTGCACTTGTTCTGGAGAACCAGCAGGGTTATTGCAATTGTTCTGTAGAACCAGCAGGGTTATTGTACTTATTCTGGAAAACAAGCAGGGTTATTGTACTTGGTCTGGAGAACCAGCAGGCTTATTGTACTTGCACTGGAGAACCAGCAATGTTATTGTTCTTGCACTGGAGAACCAGCAGGGTTATTGTACTTGTTCTGGAGAACCAGCAGGATTATTGTACTTGTGCTGGAGAACCAGCAGGGTTATTGTACTTGTTCTGGAGAACCAGCGGGTTATTGTACTGAAGAACCAGCAGGGTTATTGTACTTGTACTGGAGAACCAGCAGGGTATTGTACTTGTTCTGGAGAACCAGCAGTGTTATTGTACTTGTTCTGGAGAACCAGCAGGGTTATTGTACTTGTTCTGGAGAACCAGCAGGGTTATTGTACTTGTTATGGAGAACCAGCAGTGTTATTGTACTTGTGCTGGAGAACCAGCATGGTTATTGTACTTGTTCTGGAGAACCAGCAGGGTTATTGTAATTGTGCTGGAGAACCAGTAGGGTTATTGTACTGTTGAACCAGCAGGGTTATTGTACCTGTGCTGGAGAACCAGCAGGGTTATTCTGGAGAACCAACAGGGTTATTGTACTTGGTCTGGAGAACCAGCAGGGTTATTGTACTTGTTCTGGAGAACCAGCAGGGTTATTGTACTGGAGAACCAGCAGGGTTATTGTACTGGAGAACCAGCAGGGTTATTGCACTTGTTCTGGAGAACCAGCAGGGTTATTGCACTTGTTCTGGAGAACCAGCAGTGTTATTGTACTGGAGAACCAGCAGGGATATTATACTTGTGTTGGTGAACCAGCAAGGTTATTGTATTTGTGCTGGAGAACCAGCCACGTTATTGTACTTGTGCTGGAGACCCAGCAGGGTTATTGTAATGGAGAACCAGCAGGGTTATTGTACTTGTACTGGAGAACCAGCAGGGTTATTGTTCTGGAGAACCAGCAGGGTTATTGTACTTGTTCTGGAGAACCAGCAGGGTTATTGTATTTGTGGTGGAGAACCAGCAGGGTTATTGTACTTGTACTGGAGAACCAGCGGGTTATTGTACTTGTTCTGGAGAACAGCAGTTTATTGTACTTGTGCTGGCGAACCAGTAGGGTTATTGTACTGGAGAACCAGCAGGGTTATTTTACTTGTGCTGGAGAACCAGCAGGGTTATTCTGGAGTACAAGCAGGGTTATTGTACTTGGTCTGGAGAACCAGCAGGGTTATTGTACTTGTTCTGGAGAATCAGCAGGGTTATTGTACTTGTGCTGGAGAACCAGCATGGTTATTGTACTTGTTCTGGAGAACCAGCAGGGTTATTGTACTGGAAAACCACTGGCAGGGTTATTGTTCTGGAGAACCAACAGAGTTATTGCACTTATGCTGGAGAACCAGCAGGGTTATTGTACTTGTTCTGGAGAACCAGCAGGGATACTGTACTAGAGAACCAGCAGGGATATTTTACTTGTTCTGGAGAACCAGCAGGGTTATTGTACTGGATAACCAGCAGGGTTATTGTTCTGGAGAACCAACAGGGTTATTGTACTTGTGCTGGAGAACCAGCAGGGTTATTGTACTTGTGCTGGAGAACCAGCATGTTTATTGTACTTGTTCTGGAGAACCAGCGGGTTATTGTGCTGGAGAACCAGCAGGTAATTGTACTGGAGAACCAGCAGGGTTATTGTACTTGTTCTGGAGAACCAGCAGGGTTATTGTACTTGTGCTGGAGAACCAGCAGTATTATTTTACTGGAGAACCAGCAGGGTTATTGTACTTGTTCTGGAGAACCAGCAGGGTTATTGTACTGGAGAACCAGCAGGGTTATTGTACTAGAGAACCAGCAGGGTTATTGCACTTGTTCTGGAGAACCAGCAGGGTTATTGCACTTGTTCTGGAGAACCAGCAGTGTTATTGTACTTGTGCTGGAGAACCAGCAGGGTTATTGTACTGGAGAACCAGCAGGTTATTGACTTGTTCTGGAGAACCAGCAGGGGTATTGTATTGTGCTGGAGAACCAGCAGGGTTATTGTACTTGTTCTGGAGAACCAGCAGGGTTATTATACTTGTATTGGGAAACCAGCAGGGTTATTGTATTTGTGCTGGAGAACCAGCCGCGTTATTGTACTTGTGCTGGAGACCCAGCAGGGATATTGTAATGGAGAACCAGCAGGGTTATTGTACTTGTACTGGAGAACCAGCAGGGTTATTGTTCTGGAGAACCAGCAGGGTTATTGTACTTGTTCTGGAGAATCAGCAGGTTATTGTATTTGTGGTGGAGAACCAGCAGGGTTATTGTACTTGTTCTGGAGAACCAGCAGGGTTATTGTACTTGTTATGGAGAACCAGCAGTGTTATTGTACTTGTGCTGGAGAACCAGCATGGTTATTGTACTTGTTCTGGAGAACCAGCAGGGTTATTGTAATTGTGCTGGAGAACCAGTAGGGTTATTGTACTGTTGAACCAGCAGGGTTATTGTACCTGTGCTGGAGAACCAGCAGGGTTATTCTGGAGAACCAGCAGGGTTATTGTACTTGGTCTGGAGAACCAGCAGGGTTATTGTACTTGTTCTGGAGAACCAGCAGGATTATTGTACTTGATCTGGAGAACCAGCAGGGTTATTGTACTTGTGCTGGAGAACCAGCAGGGTTATTGTACTGGAGAACCAGCAGGGTTATTGTAATTGTTCTGGAGAACCAGCAGGGTTATTGTAATTGTGCTGGAGAACCAGCAGGGTTATTGTACTTGTTCTGGAGAACCAGCAGGGTTATTGTACTGGAGAACCAGCAGGGATTTTGTACTTTTGATGATGAACGAGCAGGGTTATTGTTCTGGAGAACCAGCAGGGTTATTGTACTGGAAAACCACTGGCAGGGTTATTGTTCTGGAGAACCAACAGAGTTATTGCACTTATGCTGGAGAACCAGCAGGGTTATTGTACTTGTTCTGGAGAACCAGCAGGGATACTGTACTAGAGAACCAGCAGGGATATTTTACTTGTTCTGGAGAACCAGCAGGGTTATTGTACTGGATAACCAGCAGGGTTATTGTTCTGGAGAACCAACAGGGTTATTGTACTTGTGCTGGAGAACCAGCAGGGTTATTGTACTTGTGCTGGAGAACCAGCATGTTTATTGTACTTGTTCTGGAGAACCAGCGGGTTATTGTGCTGGAGAACCAGCAGGTAATTGTACTGGAGAACCAGCAGGGTTATTGTACTTGTTCTGGAGAACCAGCAGGGTTATTGTACTTGTTCTGGAGAACCAGCAGGGTTATTGTACTGGAGAACCAGCAGGGTTATTGTACTAGAGAACCAGCAGGGTTATTGCACTTGTTCTGGAGAACCAGCAGGGTTATTGCACTTGTTCTGGAGAACCAGCAGTGTTATTGTACTGGAGAACCAGCAGGGTTATTGTACTTGTGTTGGAGAACCAGCAGGGTTATTGTATTTGTGCTGGAGAACCAGCCGCGTTATTGTACTTGTGCTGGAGACCCAGCAGGGTTATTGTAATGGAGAACCAGCAGGGTTATTGTACTTGTACTGGAGAACCAGCAGGGTTATTGTTCTGGAGAACCAGCAGGGTTATTGTACTTGTTCTGGAGAACCAGCAGGGTTATTGTATTTGTGGTGGAGAACCAGCAGGGTTATTGTACTTGTACTGGAGAACCAGCGGGTTATTGTACTTGTTCTGGAGAACAAGCAGGTTATTGTACTTGTGCTGGAGAACCAGTAGGGTTATTGTACTGGAGAACCAGCAGGGTTATTGTACTTGTGCTGGAGAACCAGCAGGGTTATTCTGGAGTACAAGCAGGGTTATTGTACTTGGTCTGGAGAACCAGCAGGGTTATTGTACTTGTTCTGGAGAATCAGCAGGGTTATTGTACTTGTGCTGGAGAACCAGCATGGTTATTGTACTTGTTCTGGAGAACCAGCAGGGTTATTGTACTGTTGTTCTGGAGAACCAGCAGGGTTATTGTACTTGTGCTGGAGAACCAGCAGGGTTATTGTACTTGTTCTGGAGAACCAGCAGGGTTATTGTACTGGAGAACCAGCAGGGTTATTGTACTTGTTCTGGAGAACCAGCAGGGTTATTGTACTGGAGAACCAGCAGGGTTATTGTTCTGGAGAACCAGCAGGGTTATTGTACTTGTACTGGAGAACCAGCAGGGTTATTGTTCTGGAGAACCAGCAGGGTTATTGTACTTGTTCTGGAGAACCAGCAGGGTTATTGTACTGGAGAACCAGCAGGGTTATTGTACTAGAGAACCAGCAGGGTTATTGCACTTGTTCTGGAGAACCAGCAGGGTTATTGCACTTGTTCTGGAGAACCAGCAGTGTTATTGTACTGGAGAACCAGCAGGGATATTATACTTGTGTTGGTGAACCAGCAAGGTTATTATACTTGTATTGGGAAACCAGCAGGGTTATTGTATTTGTGCTGGAGAACCAGCCGCGTTATTGTACTTGTGCTGGAGACCCAGCAGGGTTATTGTAATGGAGAACCAGCAGGGTTATTGTACTTGTACTGGAGAACCAGCAGGGTTATTGTTCTGGAGAACCAGCAGGGTTATTGTACTTGTTCTGGAGAATCAGCAGGGTTATTGTATTTGTGGTGGAGAACCAGCAGGGTTATTGTACTTGTACTGGAGAACCAGCGGGTTATTGTACTTGTTCTGGAGAACAAGCAGGTTATTGTACTTGTGCTGGCGAACCAGTAGGGTTATTGTACTGGAGAACCAGAAGGGTTATTTTACTTGTGCTGGAGAACCAGCAGGGTTATTCTGGAGTACCAGCAGGGTTATTGTACTTGGTCTGGAGAACCAGCAGGGTTATTGTACTTGTTCTGGAGAATCAGCAGGGTTATTGTACTTGTGCTGGAGAACCAGCATTGTTATTGTACTTGTTCTGGAGAACCAGCAGGGTTATTGTACTTGTGCTGGAGACCCAGCAGGGTTATTGTACTGGAGAACCAGCAGGGTTATTGTACTTGTTCTGGAGTACCAGCAGGGTTATTGTAATTGTGCTGGAGAAATAGCAGGGTTATTGTACTTGTTCTGGAGAACAAGCAAGGTTATTGTAATTGTGCTGGAGACCCAGCAGGGTTATTGTAATGGAGAACCAGCAGGGTTATTGTACTTGTACTGGAGAACCAGCAGGGTTATTGTTCTGGAGAACCAGCAGGGTTATTGTACTTGTTCTGGAGAATCAGCAGGGTTATTGTATTTGTGGTGGAGAACCAGCAGGGTTATTGTACTTGTACTGGAGAACCAGCGGGTTATTTTACTTGTTCTGGAGAACCAGCAGGGTTATTGTACTTGTTATGGAGAACCAGCAGCGTTATTGTACTTGTGTTGGAGAACCAGCAGGGTTATTGTACTGGAGAACCAGCAGTGTTATTGTACTTGTTCTGGAGAACCAGCAGGGTTATTGTACTGGAGAACCAGCAGGGTTATTGTACTGGAGAACCAGCAGGATTATTGTACTGGAGAACCAGCAGGGTTATTGTACTTGTTCTGGAGAACCAGCAGGGATATTGTACTGGATAACCAGCAGGGTTATTGTTCTGGAGAACCAACAAGGTTATTGTACTTGTACTGGAGCACCAGTAGGGTTATTGTACTTGTGCTGGAGAACCTGCCGGGTTATTGTACTTGTTCTGGAGAACCAGCGGGTTATTGTGCTGGAGAACCAGCAAGTTATTTTACTGGAGAACCAGCAGAGTTATTGTACTTGTTCTGGAGAACCAGCAGGGTTATTGTACTTGTTCTGGAGAACCAGCAGGGTTATTGTACTGGAGAACCAGCAGGGTTATTGTACTAGAGAACCAGCAGTGTTATTGCACTTGTTCTGGAGAACCAGCAGGGTTATTGCACTTGATCTGGAGAACCAGCAGGGTTATTGTACTTATTCTGGAAAACCAGCAGGGTTATTGTACTTGGTCTGGAGAACCAGCAGGGTTATTGTACTTGCACTGGAGAACCAGCAGGGTTATTGTACTTGTTCTGGAGAACCAGCAGGATTATTGTACTTGTGCTGGAGAACCAGCAGGGTTATTGTACTTGTTCTGGAGAACCAGCGGGTTATTGTACTGGAGAACTTGCAGGGTTATTGTACTTGTACTGGAGAACCAGCAGGGTATTGTACTTGTTCTGGAGAACCAGCAGTGTTATTGTACTTTTTTTATTTTTATTATTGAATATATTTATTTTGTTATTTAAACACATTTCACAAAATTATACATTTAACAGTTTGATAATAACAGAAATTATTTGCAAATGTGTACATATTTATCAAATGTGGTCAAGTTACAAAAATATTTAAATCTATCATTCTCTCTTTCTCCCTCACATACATAGCCTCGTATTCACACTTACATCCCCCATTCACTCACACAACCAACACCCACGCACGCATTCAAACCCAGCAAGTACAGAAATATAGGACGTAGCTGTATTTGTTTTTTAAGGAATAAATATGCATGTTGGACAGGAGGCATCTTTTTTTCACTCACTGTTTGTGTGTTATCATTTTTGGTATTTGTCAGTTATGTTAGGGGTATATTTTTCCATTTTTTATTATGTTTTTCTATTTTATCTCCTGTAAAGGCGATATGTTGTTCTATGTTTATTCTACTCTTTAAGTAATTTTTAAAGACTGGTAAATTTGGTAACGTTTTTCTAAACTTATTTATGAAGATATAATACTTTGCTAAGAGCAATATAAAGTTTTTGGCATCAGCGTGATTTGTCTTGTCTGTGTGTAAGAAACAAACTAATTCATAATTTATACAGAAATCAAATCCTTGTTGCTTGAAATAGTTACACAAATCATTCCAAAATGTTTGGATTGGCAAGCACTCCCAAAACAAATGCTCTATGCTTTCGGTATACATAGAACAAAAGTCACATAGATTGCAATTTACTATATGTTGTTTCATTAATAACTTGTTTGTTGGAATCGCTCTATGTAGAAATTTGAACTGAAAGTTCCTAAGTTTTGTGTCAATAGTAGATGTAAATGTGTTGCTGTAAATAGTTGTCCAATTAAATGTACTGTTTGATATGACTGTTTCCCATTTACTATGCGATGTTACTGGACTAGTTGCCTCATGTTTCAATTGGAACTGATATAGGTATTTGTTTACTCTCAGTTTGTTTATGAATTCATTTAGTGTTCTTGCATGTTGAGGTTCGATGTATACTTGTTCCAGAGATATTTTAATTTTGAAATGGTTAGGTATGCTTGCTATTAGTGAATTATATTTAAGAAAATCATTTATATGTATATCATATATGTTTGTTAGGTCCGTAAACGAGTAGAATGTATTTTTTCTGAAATCATATAAGTGTTCTAGATATTTAATTCCCTTGTTGTACCATGTTTTATAGTAAAATGTGTTATTATTATTTTGAATTAAACGATTATTCCATAATATTTCTTTGTTCGTGTTTGCTTGGTTGCTTACAAGTTTTATCTTATTCCATGACAGTATGATATCTGTCAAAAACGGTTTCCCTTTAAGTTTATTTTTGACATCATTTTCATTTATATTACATTCAAAGATTAAATTTCCCCCAAAAGACAGTAGTTGTGAACTGTATATCTGCTTTATAAACGATCTGTTATTAGTTTCTAATAAACGTTGTACCCAACTGCCTTTTGTGGCGTGCATAAACTTTTCAAAATCGATCATTTTAAGTCCCCCTTTACAGTAGTCTTGTTTGAGTGTTTCTCTTTTAATCTTATCCGGTTTTCCGTCCCAAAGGAATGTGTGTGTTACTTTTTCTATATGTTTAATTTCAGACTTGTGTAAATTTGGCAACATTGACATAGGGTAGATTAATTTTGGGAGTGCAAACGATTTAATTACAGTGACCTTTCCCAGTAACGTTAGTTTACGATGATGCCATTGCTTCAAACAGTTTTCAAAATCCCTGATTTTCGATTCTATGTTTTTTGTGTAACAATATCGTGTTTCTGTATAAAATGTTATTCCTAAAGAATGTGCACTTTCTGGTGTCCAGGTGAACTTTTTACCTTTTAGAAATTGTATGTCTGTTTCTTTTAATGAACCAGCTCTTAGAGCTGTGCATTTTTTATTGTTTAATTTTAGACCAGAAATATAGCTGTAATTGTCCAGAATGTGTATAAGTGTTTCAAATGATTTTCTCGAGCCATCCGTAACAAAGGTAGCATCGTCTGCAAAAAGAATATTTTTTATTTCCAAGTTATTAATCTTTATACCTTTTACATCCTTATTATTAGTAATACAGTTAGACAATAATTCGATGCATATAATGAATAAATACGGCGATAAAGGACATCCTTGACGTACGCCCTTTTTAATGCTGAAAAAATTGGACATATGGCCATTACTAATGACACAGCTCTTAGCATCCTCGTAAAAAAGTTTGATCCATTGTATTAAAGTGTCATCAAAGTTAAAGTGTTTTAGAGTGTCGAATAAGAAGTTATGATTTAAGCTATCAAAGGCTTTTTCAAAATCTGAGAAGAATAATATTGATTCGTCCGGTTTATTCTCTAATTGTTCAAGAAGTTCTATAATTAGACGAATATTTTCACCTATATAGCGGCCTTTCACAAATCCTGTTTGAGATTGATGAATAATTTTTGGAAGTACTTTTTTAATTCGGTTTGCAATAACTTTGGTAGCAATTTTGTAATCGATGTTCAATAAACTAATTGGTCTCCAGTTTTCTATGTATTTTGTATCTTTATTTCCTTTTGGCAACATTGTAATTATTCCTTGTTTTTGAAGTTCTGTAAGTTGTAGGTTTACATATGAAAAGTTAATTGAGTTTATGTAATATTGCTTAAGATCATTCCAGAATATTTTGAAAAATTCTGCAGTCAGACCGTCCGAGCCAGGACTTTTATTATTGTTCATGCTTTTTAGCGCTATAGCACATTCATCTTCTTTAATAGTATCACCTTTACATATTAGTGTCTCTTCTTCATCCAAAATATTCATATGTATGTCCATGAAGTTGTAATAAGATGGTTGTTGGTCTACATATCTGTATAATATTTCAAAAAATTGCGTTTGTTTCTCTATAATTTCCGGTTGATTATTTATAATAATTCCGTTGACAATTAGCTGCGACATAACTTTTTTTTGTGAGTTTCGTTTTTCTAGGTTTGCAAATAATTTACTGTTTTTTTCACCAAATTCAACTTGTGAGGCCTTTGATCGTATAATTATTCCATTTAGTCTATGTTCATATATATTGTCTAGGTTTTTTTTTAAAGTATCAAATGTTGTCTTAAGCTTATGTAATTTATTTTCTTCAGTTTCTTTCGATATTTCATTTTCTATTTCATTTATATGATTTTTTTATATCATTTCACTTTTAGTTTCTTCCTTTTTCTGTTTCGATGCATATTTGATTGTTTCATTCCGTATGTTACCTTTAATAACTTCCCAAATTGTATTTGGATTAGCTCCTTTATTGATATTGGCAGTTTCAATAATAATTTTCCTTATTATTTCTTGGTAATCATTCTGAAGGATAAGACTATTATTTAATTTGAAATATCCTCTTCCTTTTGGTTGATTAGATATATTGAGATTTATAATTACGATAGAATGGTCTGACTTTATACCTACTTTAATTTTACAATTGGTAGTTTTATTTAAAAGGTTATCAGATATTAAAAACAGATCTAGTCTACAAAATATAGGAGGTTTATCGTTTGAATGCCAAGTAAATTGTGATTTCTCCTTATTAAGTACTCGCCATGCATCTACTAGTTGAAATTGGTTTATTATTGACTGTAATTTATTTCTACATTTTGTATGTGTGTTTTTCTGTCCGTTTTTCTTATCAATAGCTGGGTCCAGAACTACATTATAATCGCCTCCAATTATTAGATTTTTTTCTTCGTTTTCCTTTAGAAACTGGTTTAATTTTTCAAAAAATATTGTTTCATCTTTGTTTGGACCATACATATTCATCATAAGAAAAGATTCATCGTGATATTCAAATTCCATTGCTATTAGCCTTCCACATATTATTTCAGTGTACTTTATAGATTTAAGATTGAGTTGTTCGGCCACTAGAATGCATACGCCTGCGCTGTTGCTTTTGTTGCCACTAAAATATGCTTCCGTACCCCAGTCGTCTTTCCATTTTTTAGCATCATTTGGATTGTAATGTGTTTCTTGTAAAATACAAATATCAAAATTCTTGTCTTTCAACCATGCAAAAATTTGTTTTCGCTTTAAAATATTCCCTAATCCCCTAACATTAAACGTGCAAATTTTCAAACTCATGTTATAGCTGTTTTTAGGTATTTCAACAATTTTTGTGAAAAAAGAAGCCTCCTACCAGAATGCATGATAATGTAAGTTAAGTATATACTTTGTATATACATAGTATGTAATAGAAGGTCCACGTGTACTGATGTATGTATGTTTATATCATTTTTGCAGTTTTGTTATCACAAGAGCTATTAGGAAATATCGCTCTCGACTGTCCGATGCAGTAACAATACATTGCATTAACAAATAGAGTATAATTAGAAAACAATATAAACGACTGGCATAGAGTGCACCGGACAGTTGCAATACAAAATATCCTTCCATTATTTAAGGATGTCCAATGCTAAGTCGTCATGTTATGTTTGGCTTAAAGCTGTATTACTGTTAAAGAGAGGTTGGGGTGTAAACGAGTTTCCTGTACTACATGACACTTGTTTCACCAAAACCAGCTAAAAGTCATGTACACATATTAAGTTCATGGTGTCATAGTGCCGACCAAACAAAACCAAAACCCCCAACCCAGTCAAAAACCGGACTACATGTAACCCAACCGTGCCCAAGCACGTCAAAGCACAGCGGATGGACTTCCCCTACACATAATGAGAGCAGCACTGGTCCTGCAACGTACACAACCGCAGGATAGCAATTTGTCTAAACTTGTGATAGTCAGTTTGAACAGTAATATAACTTTAAGTTTGTAATGATGACTAAGTTTATCTAAGGATGTATTGGTTTTCCTGACATATATATAGTTACGCATGTATCCAGTAATATACAGTCAAACCCGCCTCAAGCAGCCAGCCAAGGGAACCACAGAAAGCGGCCGCTCAGCACAGGCGACTGCCCAACAGAGGCCAAATATATAATAAAACAACACATTGGGAATCACGAAACTGGCTGCTTAATACAGGTTGGCTGCTTAATGGAGGTGATCACTAACACAGGTTTAACTGTAGAGAACAAATTGAATACAAGGAGAAATATCTCTCGGCACAAATCCCTTAATTTTACTTATTCCACCAGACTATTTCAAATACATGTGTATATATACACACACATACATATATATACACATACACATCTATACACATACACGCATGCATGCATGCATACATGCATACACACATATACCGTACATATATATATACCCATCATGCACACATACACATGCATGCACGCATGTATACACACATATACCGTACATATACCTACCCATCATGCACATATACACATACATACATACATACATGCATGCACGCACGCATACACACATATACCGTACATATATATACCCATCATGCATATATACACATACATACATACATACATGCATGCAAGCATGCATACACACATATACTGTACCTATATATACCCATCATGCATATATACACATACATACATACATACATACATACATGCATGCAAGCATGCATACACACATACTGTACCTATATATACCCATCATGCATATATACACATACATACATACATACATACATACATACATACATACATGCATGCAAGCATGCAAGCATGCATACACACATATACCATACATATATATACCCATCATGCATATATACACATACATACATACATGCATGCAAGCATGCATACACACATATACTGTACCTATATATACCCATCAAGCATATAAGTATATTTGCTTATACTCGTGTATCATCATCAGAATAAGGTATTGTATATAAATCATATGTCAACTATTTATATAGTTTGCAAATATTTTTACCTTTTTTAATTATTTCATTTATGTAAATGTTTCTTGTATATTTTTTCAATATTTTTGTTTACAAAACATTAATGAATCATGTCACCCAAATATAATATATAAACTGATTCATGTCATATAAAGTCTCTCTATGCTTTCATTTTCTTCAATTAAAAAATAAACATTAACTTATTTGCAATTATATATCCCAGTGTCACTGTTGATCAACCGCCATTACAATATTATTGGTTGTTTGTAAGGAAATATTTAAAAAAGGGAGGTAATTTGCAAGTCATAATTTCAAAAAACTTAATTCAAATGTGACAAGATCTTCAAAAAAGTTGCTGAAAATCTAAATTAAATTACTATTAAAAATTGGAGATACAAGAAATTATTAGCGGATTCTAAGCATTCGTTCCTTAGAACACATCCGTGTGTAGCACCAGCCTAAGCAAAAGCATAAAGGGCCCTTAATATATGTGATTATAGTGTACCCCGCTGGAGCCGTTACGATTGTGTCCTTAGGCAAGGCATTCAAAATCCACGTTGCCTCTTCTCTCCCTCGTGGCGATGGATTCCATCAGGAATGAGGTCTCGAGAGTGATTTATATAAGTTGAAAGAACTTGTTTCGCAATCGAGCTAAAATAAATTTGTATAAACTAAACTATTATATTGTACTACTAGCAGTGTTACACAAAACACCAAAGATTTTAGTTTTACTGGTGGTCACAGTTATCAGCTATTATGTCATTTCAGGTAGTACTCTGATTGGTGAACCGGTTAATGAGTTATAAACAAAATCCCAAATTACACTTCACTCAAAAGGTTGTAGCCCACTTTAATCTACATTAATGTTATCTGGTGGAAATTGCTTTCTGTGTGTTGTGGTGTTTCCCTCGGTTCTCCTTGCTTCCGGCCAGGGGAGATCCATCCAGTGTTGATAGTCATTGTATCTGATCCTGTGTATTGTTCCTGCTTTGTTTCTGTAAAATATATGACCTTCCCTGGTCCACACTTTGTCAATTTCATCCGATTGTTTTTTGCGTACACAGGTTAGCACATGTTGATTTAAACGAGTTAGATCCTCGTTGATGTAAATGTTGGACCCTATAAGGGATTTCTTCTGTTTCATGATATTTACTTTCATGGATCTGGAGCACAATTGAACAATAACCTGCCGTTTTCTCCCTGGTTTTCTCGGCCCCAGCCTATGCGCGATCTCAATGTCATTTGTAACCATATTCAAAGTTTTCATTCGTTTATTTAGTTCTATTACCACTTTATTTTCTGTATCATCTGATGTTTCATTGTTTGTATCATCTTTGTTTTCAGCTATTCCATCAATTCGGATATTGCAAATTCTACTATATTGTTCCAAATCATTCATTCTTTCATCTGCTTGATCTTTACACCTTCTCATTTCATTTAGTATTTTTTCCTTTTCATCTTCTTGTTCTTGTAGCTTATTTTCTAGAGATTTCACTTCCTTTTCCAACTGATCATTTTCTGTTTGTTTTTCAAAAAGTTTTCCTTCGAGCAGGTCGATTCTATGTGAGATTGAATTTAAAAAGGATTCTTTCATTTGTTCAAATACTTCTTTTATTATTGATCTCAAATTTCCATCATCTTTAGTTAATACATTCGACATTTTTGTATTTATTTCTTCCAGTTGTTTTTGTAGTGTTAAGAAACTTGACAACTCTACAGTTTCTTCTTTCACTGACATGTTTTATTGTACTTGTTCTGGAGAACCAGCAGGGTTATTGTACTTGTTCTGGAGAACCAGCAGGCTTATTGTACTGGATAACCAGCAGGGTTATTGTTCTGGAGAACCAACAGGGTTATTGTACTTGTGCTGGAGAACCAGCAGGTTATTGTACTTGTGCTGGAGAACCAGCAGGTTTATTGTACCGGAGAACCAGCAGGGTTATTGTACTTGTTCTGGAGAAACAGCAGGGTTATTGTACTGGAGAACCAGCAGGGTTATTGTACTAGAGAACCAGCAGGGTTATTGCACATGTTCTGGAGAATAGCAGGGTTATTGTACTTATTCTGAAAAATCAGCAGGGTTATTGTACTTAGTCTGGAGAACCAGCAGGCTTATTGTACTTGCACTGGAGAACCAGCAGGGTTATTGTACTTGCACTGGAGAACCAGCAGGATTATTGTATTGTGCTGGAGAACCAGCAGGGTTATTGTACTTGTTCTGGAGAACCAGAGGGTTATTGTACTGGAGAACCAGCAGGGTTATTGTACTGGAGAACCAGCAGGGTTATTGTACTTATACTGGAGAACCAGCAGGGTATTGTACTTGTTCTGGAGGACCAGCAGTGTTATTGTACTTGTTCTGGAGAACCAGCAGGGTTATTGTACTTGTTCTGGAGAACCAGCAGGGTTATTGTACTTGTTTTGGAGAACCAGCAGTGTTATTGTATTGTGCTGGAGAACCAGCAGGGTTATTGTACTTGTTCTGGAGAACTAGCAGGTTATTGTACTTGTGCTGGAGAACAAGTAGGGTTATTGTACTGGAGAACCAGCAGGGTTATTGTACGTGTGAGGAGAACCAGCAGGGTTATTCTGGAGAACCAGCAGGGTTATTGTACTTGGTCTGGAGAACCAGCAGGGTTATTGTACTTGTTCTGGAGAACCAGCAGGGTTATTGTACTTGATCTGGAGAACCAGCAGTGTTATTGTACTTGTGCTGGAGAACCAGCAGGGTTATTGTACTGGAGAACCAGCAGGGTTATTGTAGTTGTTCTGGAGAACCAGCAGGGTTATTGTAATTGTGCTGGAGAACCAGCAGGGTTATTGTACTTGTTCTGGAGAACCAGCAGTGTTATTGTACTGGAGAACCAGCAGGGATTTTGTACTTTTGTTGATGAACGAGCAGGGTTATTTTTCTGGAGAACCAGCAGGGTTAATGTACTGGAAAACCACTGGCAGGATTATTGTTCTGGAGAACCAACAGAGTTATTGTACTTATGCTGGAGAACCAGCAGTGTTATTGTACTTGTTCTGGAGAACCAGCAGGGATATTGTACTAGAGAACCAGCAGGGTTATTGTACTTGCACTGGAGAAGCAGCAGGGTTATTGTTCTTGTTCTGGTGAATCAGCAGGGTTATTGTACTTGTGCTGGAGAACCAGCATGGTTATTGTACTTGTTCTGGAGAACCAGCAGGGTTATTGTACTTGTGCTGGAGAACCAGCAGGGTTATTGTACTGGAGAACCAGCAGGGTTATTGTACTTGTTCTGGAGTACCAGCAGGGTTATTGTAATTGTGCTGGAGAAATAGCAGGGTTATTTTACTTGTTCTGGAGAACCAGCAAAGGTTATTGTAATTGTGCTGGAGACCCAGCAGGGTTATTGTAATGGAGAACCAGCAGGGTTATTGTACTTGTACTGGAGAACCAGCAGGGTTATTGTTCTGGAGAACCAGCAGGGTTATTGTACTTGTTCTGGAGAATCAGCAGGGTTATTGTACTTGTGCTGGAGAACCAGCAGGGTTATTGTACTTGTTCTGGAGAACCAGCGGGTTATTGTACTGGAGAACCAGCAGGGTTATTGTACTTGTACTGGAGAACCAGCAGGGTTATTGTTCTGGAGAACCAGCAGGGTTATTGTACTTGTACTGGATAACCAGCAGGGTTATTGTTCTGGAGAACCAGCAGGGTTATTGTACTTGTTCTGGAGAATCAGCAGGGTTATTGTACTTGTGCTGGAAAACCAGCAGGGTTATTGTACTTGGTCTGGAGAACCAGCAGGGTTATTGTACTTGCACTGGAGAACCAGCAGGGTTATTGTACTTGTTCTGGAGAACCAGCAGGATTATTGTACTTGTGCTGGAGAACCAGCAGGGTTATTGTACTTGTTCTGGAGAACCAGCGGGTTATTGTACTGGAGAACCAGCAGGGTTATTGTACTTGTGCTGGAGAACCAGCAGGGTATTGTACTTGTTCTGGAGAACCAGCAGTGTTATTGTACTTGTTCTGGAGAACCAGCAGGGTTATTGTACTGGTTCTGGAGAACCAGCAGGGTTATTGTACTGGATAACCAGCAGGGTTATTGTTCTGGAGAACCAACAGGGTTATTGTACTTGTGCTGGAGAACCAGCAGGTTATTGTACTTGTGCTGGAGAACCAGCAGGTTTATTGTACCGGAGAACCAGCAGGGTTATTGTACTTGTTCTGGAGAACCAGCAGGGTTATTGTACTGGAGAACCAGCAGGGTTATTGTACTAGAGAACCAGCAGGGTTATTGCACATGTTCTGGAGAATAGCAGGGTTATTGTACTTATTCTGAAAAACCAGCAGGGTTATTGTACTTAGTCTGGAGAACCAGCAGGCTTATTGTACTTGCACTGGAGAACCAGCAGGGTTATTGTACTTGCACTGGAGAACCAGCAGGATTATTGTATTGTGCTGGAGAACCAGCAGGGTTATTGTACTTGTTCTGGAGAACCAGAGGGTTATTGTACTGGAGAACCAGCAGGGTTATTGTACTGGAGAACCAGCAGGGTTATTGTACTTATACTGGAGAACCAGCAGGGTATTGTACTTGTTCTGGAGGACCAGCAGTGTTATTGTACTTGTTCTGGAGAACCAGCAGGGTTATTGTACTTGTTCTGGAGAACCAGCAGGGTTATTGTACTTGTTTTGGAGAACCAGCAGTGTTATTGTATTGTGCTGGAGAACCAGCAGGGTTATTGTACTTGTTCTGGAGAACTAGCAGGTTATTGTACTTGTGCTGGAGAACAAGTAGGGTTATTGTACTGGAGAACCAGCAGGGTTATTGTACGTGTGAGGAGAACCAGCAGGTTATTCTGGAGAACCAGCAGGGTTATTGTACTTGGTCTGGAGAACCAGCAGGGTTATTGTACTTGTTCTGGAGAACCAGCAGGGTTATTGTACTTGATCTGGAGAACCAGCAGTGTTATTGTACTTGTGCTGGAGAACCAGCAGGGTTATTGTACTGGAGAACCAGCAGGGTTATTGTAGTTGTTCTGGAGAACCAGCAGGGTTATTGTAATTGTGCTGGAGAACCAGCAGGGTTATTGTACTTGTTCTGGAGAACCAGCAGTGTTATTGTACTGGAGAACCAGCAGGGATTTTGTACTTTTGTTGATGAACGAGCAGGGTTATTTTTCTGGAGAACCAGCAGGGTTAATGTACTGGAAAACCACTGGCAGGATTATTGTTCTGGAGAACCAACAGAGTTATTGTACTTATGCTGGAGAACCAGCAGTGTTATTGTACTTGTTCTGGAGAACCAGCAGGGATATTGTACTAGAGAACCAGCAGGGTTATTGTACTTGCACTGGAGAAGCAGCAGGGTTATTGTTCTTGTTCTGGTGAATCAGCAGGGTTATTGTACTTGTGCTGGAGAACCAGCATGGTTATTGTACTTGTTCTGGAGAACCAGCAGGGTTATTGTACTTGTGCTGGAGAACCAGCAGGGTTATTGTACTGGAGAACCAGCAGGGTTATTGTACTTGTTCTGGAGTACCAGCAGGGTTATTGTAATTGTGCTGGAGAAATAGCAGGGTTATTTTACTTGTTCTGGAGAACCAGCAAAGGTTATTGTAATTGTGCTGGAGACCCAGCAGGGTTATTGTAATGGAGAACCAGCAGGGTTATTGTACTTGTACTGGAGAACCAGCAGGGTTATTGTTCTGGAGAACCAGCAGGGTTATTGTACTTGTTCTGGAGAATCAGCAGGGTTATTGTATTTGTGGTGGAGAACCAGCAGGGTTATTGTACTTGTACTGGAGAACCAGCAGGGTTATTTTACTTGTTCTGGAGAACCAGCAGGGTTATTGTACTTGTTATGGAGAACCAGCAGCGTTATTGTACTTGTGTTGGAGAACCAGCAGGGTTATTGTACTGGAGAACCAGCAGGGTTATTGTACTTGTTCTGGAGAACCAGCAGGGTTATTGTACTGGAGAACCAGCAGGGTTATTGTACTGGAGAACCAGCAGGGTTATTGTACTGGAGAACCAGCAGGGTTATTGTACTTGTTCTGGAGAACCAGCAGGGATATTGTACTGGATAACCAGCAGGGTTATTGTTCTGGAGAACCAACAAGGTTATTGTACTTGTACTGGAGCACCAGTAGGGTTATTGTACTTGTGCTGGAGAACCTGCCGGGTTATTGTACTTGTTCTGGAGAACCAGCGGGTTATTGTGCTGGAGAACCAGCAAGTTATTGTACTGGAGAACCAGCAGGGTTATTGTACTTGTTCTGGAGAACCAGCAGGGTTATTGTACTTGTGCTGGAGAACCAGCAGGATTATTGTACTGGAGAACCAGCAGGGTTATTGTACTTGTTCTGGAGAACCAGCAGGGTTATTGTACTGGAGAACCAGCAGGGTTATTGTACTAGAGAACCAGCAGGGTTATTGCACTTGTTCTGGAGAACCAGCAGGGTTATTGCACTTGTTCTGGAGAACCAGCAGGGTTATTGTACTTATTCTGGAAAACCAGCAGGGTTATTGTACTTGGTCTGGAGAACCAGCAGGGTTATTGTACTTGCACTGGAGAACCAGCAGGGTTATTGTACTTGTTCTGGAGAACCAGCAGGATTATTGTACTTGTGCTGGAGAACCAGCAGGGTTATTGTACTTGTTCTGGAGAACCAGCGGGTTATTTTACTGGAGAACCAGCAGGGTTATTGTACTTGTACTGGAGAACCAGCAGGGTATTGTACTTGTTCTGGAGAACCAGCAGTGTTATTGTACTTGTTCTGGAGAACCAGCAGGGTTATTGTACTTGTTCTGGAGAACCAGCAGGGTTATTGTACTGGATAACCAGCAGGGTTATTGTTCTGGAGAACCAACAGGGTTATTGTACTTGTGCTGGAGAACCAGCAGGTTATTGTACTTGTGCTAGAGAACCAGCAGGTTTATTGTACCGGAGAACCAGCAGGGTTATTGTACTTGTTCTGGAGAACCAGCAGGGTTATTGTACTGGAGAACCAGCAGGGTTATTGTACTAGAGAACCAGCAGGGTTATTGCACATGTTCTGGAGAATAGCAGGGTTATTGTACTTATTCTGAAAAACCAGCAGGGTTATTGTACTTAGTCTGGAGAACCAGCAGGCTTATTGTACTTGCACTGGAGAACCAGCAGGGTTATTGTACTTGCACTGGAGAACCAGCAGGATTATTGTATTGTGCTGGAGAACCAGCAGGGTTATTGTACTTGTTCTGGAGAACCAGAGGGTTATTGTACTGGAGAACCAGCAGGGTTATTGTACTGTAGAACCAGCAGGGTTATTGTACTTATACTGGAGAACCAGCAGGGTATTGTACTTGTTCTGGAGGACCAGCAGTGTTATTGTACTTGTTCTGGAGAACCAGCAGGGTTATTGTACTTGTTCTGGAGAACCAGCAGGTTTATTGTACTTGTTTTGGAGAACCAGCAGTGTTATTGTATTGTGCTGGAGAACCAGCAGGGTTATTGTACTTGTTCTGGAGAACTAGCAGGTTATTGTACTTGTGCTGGAGAACAAGTAGCGTTATTGTACTGGAGAACCAGCAGGGTTATTGTACGTGTGAGGAGAACCAGCAGGGTTATTCTGGAGAACCAGCAGGGTTATTGTACTTGGTCTGGAGAACCAGCAGGGTTATTGTACTTGTTCTGGAGAACCAGCAGGGTTATTGTACTTGATCTGGAGAACCAGCAGTGTTATTGTACTTGTGCTGGAGAACCAGCAGGGTTATTGTACTGGAGAACCAGCAGGGTTATTGTAGTTGTTCTGGAGAACCAGCAGGGTTATTGTAATTGTGCTGGAGAACCAGCAGGGTTATTGTACTTGTTCTGGAGAACCAGCAGTGTTATTGTACTGGAGAACCAGCAGGGATTTTGTACTTTTGTTGATGAACGAGCAGGGTTATTTTTCTGGAGAACCAGCAGGGTTAATGTACTGGAAAACCACTGGCAGGATTATTGTTCTGGAGAACCAACAGAGTTATTGTACTTATGCTGGAGAACCAGCAGTGTTATTGTACTTGTTCTGGAGAACCAGCAGGGATATTGTACTAGAGAACCAGCAGGGTTATTGTACTTGCACTGGAGAAGCAGCAGGGTTATTGGACTTGTTCTGCAGAAAGAGCAGGGTTATTGTACTTGTTCTGGAGAACCAGCAGGGTTATTGTACTGGATAACCAGCAGGGTTATTGTTCTGGAGAACCAACAGGGTTATTGTACTTGTACTGGAGCACCAGCAGGGTTATTGTACTTGTGCTGGAGAACCTGCCGGGTTATTGTACTTTTTCTGGAGAACCAGCGGGTTATTGTGCTGGAGAACCAGCAAGTTATTGTACTGGAGAACCAGCAGGGTTATTGTACTTGTTCTGGAGAACCAGCAGGGTTATTGTACTTGTGCTGGAGATCCAGCAGGATTATTGTACTGGAGAACCAGCAGGGTTATTGTACTTGTTCTGGAGAACCAGCAGGGTTATTGTACTGGAGAACCAGCAGGGTTATTGTACTAGAGAACCAGTAGGGTTATTGCACTTGTTCTGGAGAACCAGCAGGGTTATTGCACTTGTTCTGGAGAACCAGCAGGGTTATTGTACTTATTCTGGAAAACCAGCAGGGTTATTGTACTTGGTCTGGAGAACCAGCAGGGTTATTGTACTTGCACTGGAGAACCAGCATGGTTATTGTACTTGTTCTGGAGAACCAGCAGGATTATTGTACTTGTGCTGGAGAACCAGCAGGGTTATTGTACTTGTTCTGGAGAACCAGCGGGTTATTGTACTGGAGAACCAGCAGGGTTATTGTACTTGTACTGGAGAACCAGCAGGGTATTGTACTTGTTCTGGAGAACCAGCAGTGTTATTGTACTTGTTCTGGAGAACCAGCAGGGTTATTGTACTTGTTCTGGAGAACCAGCAGGGTTATTGTACTGGATAACCAGCAGGGTTATTGTTCTGGAGAACCAACAGGGTTATTGTACTTGTGCTGGAGAACCAGCAGGTTATTGTACTTGTGCTGGAGAACCAGTAGGGTTATTGTACTGGAGAACCAGCAGGGTTATTGTACTTGTGGGAGAACCAGCAGGGTTATTCTGGAGAACCAGCAGGGTTATTGTACTTGTCTGGAGAACCAGCAGGGTTATTGTACTTGTTCTGGAGAACCAGCAGGGTTATTGTACTTGTCTGGAGAACCAGCGGTTATTGTCTGGAGAACAGCAGGGTTATTGTACTTTTGGAGAACCAGCAGGGTTATTGTACTTGTTCTGGAGAACCAGCAGGGTTATTGTACTTGTCTGGAGAACCAGCAGGTTATTGTACTGGAGAACCAGCAGGGTTATTGTACTTGTGCTGGAGAACCAGCAGGGTTATTGTACTTGTTCTGGAGAACCAGCGGGTTATTGTACTGGAGAACCAGCAGGGTTATTGTACTTGTTCTGGAGAACCAGCAGGGTTATTGTACTTGTTCTGGAGAACCAGCAGGGTTATTGTACTTGTCTGGAGAACCAGCAGGGTTATTGTACTTGTTCTGGAGAACCAGCGGGTTATTGTACTGGAGAACCAGCAGGGTATTGTACTTGTTCTGGAGAACCAGCAGGGTTATTGTACTTGTTCTGGAGAACCAGCAGGGTTATTGTACTTGTTCTGGAGAACCAGCAGGGTTATTGTACTGAGAACCAGCAGGGTTTTGTACGTTTCTGGAGAACCAGCAGGGTTATTGTACTGTCTGGAGAACCAGCAGGTTATTGTACTTGTTCTGGAGAACCAGCAGGGTTATTGTACTTGGGGAACCAGCAGGTTATTGTACTTGTGCTGGAGAACAGCAGGGTTATTGTCTGGAGAACCAGCAGTTATTGTAGTTCTGGAGAACCAGCAGGGTTATTGTAATTGTGCTGGAGAACCAGCAGGGTTATTGTACTTGTCTGGAGAACCAGCAGGGTTATTGTACTGGAGAACCAGCAGGGATTTTGTACTTTTGTTGATGAACGAGCAGGGTTATTGTTCTGGAGAACCAGCAGGGTTAATGTACTGGAAAACCACTGGCAGGGTTATTGTTCTGGAGAACCAACAGAGTTATTGTACTTATGCTGGAGAACCAGCAGTGTTATTGTACTTGTTCTGGAGAACCAGCAGGGATATTGTACTAGAGAACCAGCAGGGTTATTGTACTTGCACTGGAGAAGCAGCAGGGTTATTGGACTTGTTCTGGAGAAAGAGCAGGGTTATTGTACTTGTTCTGGAGAACCAGCAGGGTTATTGTACTTGTTCTGGAGAACCAGCAGTGTTATTGTACTGGAGAACCAGCAGGGATATTATACTTGTGTTGGTGAACCAGCAGGGTTATTGTACTTGTATTGGGAAACCAGCAGGGTTATTGTATTTGTGCTGGAGAACCAGCAGGGTTATTATACTTTTGTTGGAGAACAAGGGGGTTATTGTACTTTTGTTGGAGAACCAGCAGGGTTATTGTACTTGTTCTGGAGAACCAGCAGGGTTATTGTACTGGAGAACCAGCAAGGTTATTGTACTTGTTCTGGAGAACCAGCAGGGTTATTGTACTTGATCTGGAGAACCAGCAGCGTTATTGTACTTGTACTGAAGAACCAGCAGGTTATTGTACTTGTTCTGGAGAACCAGCAGGGTTATTGTACTTGTTATGGAGAACCAGCAGTGTTATTGTACTTGTTCTGGAGAACAAGCAGGTTATTGTACTTGTGCTGGCGAACCAGTAGGGTTATTGTACTGAAGAACCAGCAGGGTTATTGTACTTGTGCTGGAGAACCAGCAGGGTTATTCTGGAGAACCAGCAGGGTTATTGTACTTGTCTGGAGAACCAGCAGGGTTATTGTACTTGTTCTGGAGAACCAGCAGGGTTATTGTACTTGTGCTGGAGAACCAGCATGGTTATTGTACTTGTTCTGGAGAACCAGCAGGGTTATTGTACTTGTGCTGGAGAACCAGCAGGGTTATTGTACTGGAGAACCAGCAGGGTTATTGTACTTGTGCTGGAGAACCAGCAGGGTTATTGTACTTGTTCTGGAGAATCAGCAAGGTTATTGTAATTGTGCTGGAGAACCAGCAGGGTTATTGTACTTGTGCTGGAGAACCAGCAGGGTTATTGTACTGGAGAACCAGCAGGGTTATTGTACTTGTTCTGGAGAACCAGCAGGGTTATTGTACTAGAGAACCAGCAGGGTTATTGTACTTGTTCTGGAGAACCAGCAGGGTTATTGTACTGGATAACCAGCAGGGTTATTGTTCTGGAGAACCAACAGGGTTATTGTAATTGTGCTGGAGAACCAGCAGGGTTATTGTACTTGTGCTGGAGAACCAGCGGGTTATTGTGCTGGAGAACCAGCAGGTTATTGTACTGGAGAACCAGCAGGGTTATTGTACTTGTTCTGGAGAACCAGCAGGGTTATTGTACTTGTGCTGGAGAACCAGCAGGGTTATTGTACTGGAGAACCATCAGGGTTATTGTACTGGAGAACCAGCAGGGTTATTGTACTAGAGAACCAGCAGGGTTATTGCACTTGTTCTGGAGAACCAGCAGGGTTATTGCACTTGTTCTGGAGAACCAGCAGGGTTATTGTATTTGTGCTGGAGAACCAGCAGGGTTATTGTACTTGTTCTGGAGAACCAACGGGTTATTGTACTGGAGAACCAGCAGGGTTATTGTACTTGTACTGGAGAACCAGCAGGGTTATTGTACTTGCACTGGAGAACCAGCAGGGTTATTGTACTTGTTCTGGAGAACCAGCATGATTATTGTATTTGTGCTGGAGAACCAGCAGGGTTATTGTACTTGTTCTGGATAACCAACGGGTTATTGTACTGGAGAACCAGCAGGGTTATTGTACTTGTACTGGAGAACCAGCAGGGTATTGTACTTGTTCTGGAGAACCAGCAGTGTTATTGTACTTGTTCTGGAGAACCAGCAGGGTTATTGTACTTATTCTGGAGAACCAGCAGGGTTATTGTACTTGTTCTGGAGAACCAGCAGGGCTATATTACTTGTTCTGGAGAACCAGCAGGGTTATTGTACTGGAGACCCAGCAGGGTTATTGTTCTGGAGAACCAACAGGGTTATTGTTCTGGAGAACCAGCAGGGTTATTGTTCTGAGGAACCAACAGGGTTATTGTACCTGAACTGGAGAACAAGCAGCGTTATTGTACTTGTGCTGGAGAACCAGCAGGGTTATTGTACTTGTTCTAGAGAACCAGAAGGGTCATTGTACTTGTTCTGGAGAACCAGCAGGGTTATTGTACTGGAGAACCAGCAGGGTTATTGTTCTGGAGAACCAACAGGGTTATTGTACTTGTGCTGGAGAACCAGCAGGGTTATTGTACTTGTGCTGGAGAACCAGCAGGGTTATTGTACTTGTGCTGGAGAACCTGCAGGGTTATTGTACTTGTTCTGGAGAACCAGCGTGTTATTGTGCAGGAGAACAAGCAGGGTTATTGTACTGGAGAACCGGCAGGGTTATTGTACTTGTTCCGGAGAACCAGCAGGGTTATTGTACTTGGTCTGGAGAACCAGCAGGGTTATTGTACTTGTGCTGGAGAACCAGCAGGGTTATTGTACTTGTGCTGGAGAACCAGCATGATTATTGTGCTGGAGAACCAGCAGGGTTATTGTACTTGTTCTGGAGAACCAGCAGGGTTATTGTACTTGCACTGGAGAAGTAGCAGGGTTATTGTACTTGTTCTGGAGAACCAGCAGGGTTATTGTACTTGTTCTGGAGAACCAGCAGTGTTATTGTACTGGAGAACCAGCAGGGATATTATACTTGTGTTGGTGAACCAGCAGGGTTATTGTACTTGGAGAACCAGCAGGGTTATTGTACTGGAGAACCAGTAGGGTTATTGTACTGGAGAACCAGCAGGATCATTGTACTTGTGCTGGAGAACCAGCAGGGTTATTGTACTTTTGTTGGAGAACAAGGGGGTTATTGTACTTTTGTTGGAGAACCAGCAGGGTTATTGTACTTGTTCTGGAGAACCAGCAGGGTTATTGTACTGGAGAACCAGCAAGGTTATTGTACTTGTTCTGGAGAACCAGCAGGGTTATTGTACTGGAGAACCAGCAGGGTTATTGTACTTGTTCTGGAGAACCAGCAGGGTTATTGTACTTGTACAGTAGAATCAGCAGGGTTATTGTACTTGTTCTGGAGAACCAGCAGGGTTATTGTACTTGTTATGGAGAACCAGCAGTGTTATTGTACTTGTTCTGGAGAACCAGCACGTTATTGTACTTGTGCTGGAGAACCAGTAGGGTTATTGTACTGGAGAACCAGCAGGGTTATTGTACTTGGTCTGGAGAACCAGCAGGGTTATTGTACTTGTTCTGGATAACCAGCAGGGTTATTGTACTTGTGCTGGAGAACCAGCATTGTTATTGTTCTGGAGAACCAGCAGGGTTATTGTACTTGTGCTGGAGAACCAGCAGGGTTATTGTACTGGAGAACCAGCAGGGTTATTGTACTTGTTCTGGAGAACCAGCAGGGTTATTGTAATTGTGCTGGAGAACCAGCAGGGTTATTGTACTTGTTCTGGAGAACCAGCAGGGTTATTGTACTTGTGCTGGAGACCCAGCAGGGTTATTGTACTGGAGAACCAGCAGGGTTATTGTACTTGTACTGTAAAACAGCAGGGTTATTGTACTTGTGTTGGAGAACCAGCAGGGTTATTGTACTGGAGAACCAGCAGGGTTATTGTACTGGAGTACCAGCAGGGTTATTGTACTGGAGAACCAGCAGGGTTATTGTACTTGTGTTGGAGAACCAGCAGGGTTATTGTACTTGTTCTGGAGAACCAGCAGGGTTATTGTACTTGTTCTGGAGAACCAGCAGGGTTATTGTACTTGTTCTGGAGAATCAGCAGGGTTATTGTACTTGTTCTGGAGAACCAGCAGTGTTATTGTACTGGAGAACCAGCAGGGATATTATACTTGTGTTGGTGAACCAGCAGGGTTATTGTACTTGGAGAACCAGCAGGGTTATTGTACTGGAGAACCAGCAAGGTTATTGTACTTGTTCTGGAGAACAAGCAGGGTTATTGTACTGGAGAACCAGCAGGGTTATTGTACTTGTTCTGGAGAACCAGCAGGGTTATTGTACTTGTACAGAAGAATCAGCAGGGTTATTGTACTTGTTCTGGAGAACCAGCAGGGTTATTGTACTTGTTATGGAGAACCAGCAGGGTTATTGTACTTGTTCTGGAGAACCAGCAGGTTATTGTACTTGTGCTGGAGAACCAGCAGGGTTATTGTACTGGAGAACCAGCAGGGTTATTGTACTTGTGCTGGAGAACCAGCAGGGTTATTCTGGAGAACCAGCAGGGTTATTGTACTTGGTCTGGAGAACCAGCAGGGTTATTGTACTTGTTCTGGAGAACCAGCAGGGTTATTGTACTTGTGCTGGAGAACCAGCATTGTTATTGTACTTGTTCTGGAGAACCAGCAGGGTTATTGTACTTGTGCTGGAGAACCAGCAGGGTTATTGTACTGGAGAACCAGCAGGGTTATTGTACTTGTTCTGGAGAACCAGCAGGGTTATTGTAATTGTGCTGGAGAACCAGCAGGGTTATTGTACTTGTTCTGGAGAACCAGCAGGGTTATTGTAATTGTGCTGGAGAACCAGCAGGGTTATTGTACTTGTGCTGGAGAACCAGCAGGGTTATTGTACTGGAGAACCAGCAGGGTTATTGTACTTGTGCTGGAGAACCAGCAGGGTTATTCTGGAGAACCAGCAGGGTTATTGTACTTGGTCTGGAGAACCAGCAGGGTTATTGTACTTGTTCTGGATAACCAGCAGGGTTATTGTACTTGTGCTGGAGAACCAGCATTGTTATTGTACTTGTTCTGGAGAACCAGCAGGGTTATTGTACTTGTGCTGGAGAACCAGCAGGGTTATTGTACTGGAGAACCAGCAGGGTTATTGTACTTGTTCTGGAGAACCAGCAGGGTTATTGTACTTGTGCTGGAGAACCAGCAGGGTTATTGTACTTGTTCTGGAGAACCAGCAGGTTTATTGTAATTGTGCTGGAGAACCAGCAGGGTTATTGTACTTGTCTGGAGAACCAGCAGGGTTATTGTACTGGAGAACCAGCAGGGTTATTGTACTTGTCTGGAGAACCAGCAGGGTTATTCTGGAGAACCAGCAGGGTTATTGTACTTGTCTGGAGAACCAGCAGGGTTATTGTACTTGTTCTGGAGAACCAGCAGGGTTATTGTACTTGTGCTGGAGAACCAGCAGGGTTATTGTACTTGCTGGAGAACCAGCAGGGTTATTGTACTTGTGCTGGAGAACCAGCAGGGTTATTGTACTGGAGAACCAGCAGGGTTATTGTACTTGTTCTGGAGAACCAGCAGGGTTATTGTATTGTGCTGGAGAACCAGCAGGGTTATTGTACTTGTTCTGGAGAACCAGCAGGTTATTGTATTGTCTGGAGACCAGCAGGGTTATTGTACTTGTGCTGGAGACCAGCGGGTTATTGTACTGGAGAACCAGCAGGGTTATTGTACTTGTCTGGAGAACCAGCAGGGTTATTGTACTGGAGAACCAGCAGGGTTATTGTCTTGTCTGGAGAACCAGCAGGGTATTGTACTTGTTGGAGAACAGAGGGTTATTGTTGGGAAAGCAGGGTTATTGTACTGGAGAACCAGCAGGGTTATTGACTTGTTCTGGAGAAAGCAGGGTTATTGTACTGGAAACAGCAGGGTTATTGTACTAGAACCAGCGGGTTATTGTACTGGGGTTATTGTACTTTTCTGGAGACCAGCAGGTTATTGTATTGTTGGAGAACCAGCAGGGTTATTGTACTTGTTCTGGAGACCAGGGTTTTGTGGGGGGTTTGTTTTTGGGGTTTTGTTTGAGGGTTATTGTACTTGTGCTGGAGAACCAGCAGGGTTATTGTACTGGAGAACCAGCAGGGTTATTGTACTTCTGGAGAACCAGCAGGGTTATTGTATTGTGCTGGAGAACCAGCAGGGTTATTGTCTGTCTGAGAACCAGCAGGTTTATTGTATGTTGAGACCCAGCAGGGTTATTGTACTTGTGCTGGAGACCCAGCAGGGTTATTGTACTGGAGAACCAGCAGGGTTATTGTACTTGTGCTGGAGAACCAGCAGGGTTATTCTGGAGAACCAGCAGGGTTATTGTACTTGGTCTGGAGAACCAGCAGGGTTATTGTACTTGTTCTGGATAACCAGCAGGGTTATTGTACTTGTGCTGGAGAACCAGCATTGTTATTGTACTTGTTCTGGAGAACCAGCAGGGTTATTGTACTTGTGCTGGAGAACCAGCAGGGTTATTGTACTGGAGAACCAGCAGGGTTATTGTACTTGTTCTGGAGAACCAGCAGGGTTATTGTAATTGTGCTGGAGAACCAGCAGGGTTATTGTACTTATTCTGGAGAACCAGCAGGTTTATTGTAATTGTGCTGGAGACCCAGCAGGGTTATTGTACTTGTGCTGGAGACCCAGCAGGGTTATTGTACTGGAGAACCAGCAGGGTTATTGTACTTGTACTGTAGAACCAGCAGGGTTATTGTACTTGTGTTGGAGAACCAGCAGGGTTATTGTACTGGAGAACCAGCAGGGTTATTGTACTTGTGTTGGAGAACCAGCAGGGTTATTGTACTGGAGAACCAGCAGGCTTATTGTACTGGAGTACCAGCAGGGTTATTGTACTGGAGAACCAGCAGGGTTATTGTACTTGTGTTGGAGAACCAGCAGGGTTATTGTACTTGTTCTGGAGAACCAGCAGGGTTATTGTACTTGTTCTGGAGAACCAGCAGGGTTATTGCACTTGTTCTGGAGAATCAGCAGGGTTATTGTACTTGTTCTGGAGAACAGCAGTGTTATTGTACTGGAGAACCAGCAGGGTTATTGTACTCTCCAATATGCACAACTAGACATCTTGCCAAGGTAGGTGAAAATCTAACAAGAGTTTTGAAGATGTGGACAAGCTAAATGTTGTAAAAATGTTCAAATGGCTGTAAATCCACAGAAATACATCCAATCGGAACGCATAACTAGGCATCATATCAACGTTTCCTGTCCAGGAGTTATGGAGGAAATACACGGACATGTTAAAGCAGACAGACAGCTATGTCTTCCCCCAATTAAGGGAGACATAATACACATATATGTTATATATGGAGAGGAAATATAAATGGGAATAAAAATATGGCAAATGCCACCATTTAAAAGCAATTCTACATATCAATTTATATAATTGTGTTTAATAGATACATTATACAGGAGAGTAACGTAAATCTCAACAATTAGTTTTAACGATATTAGAACAAGTGTCAATGGATGCACAGGGTTCCCGCTGTCAGTCGCCAATGGCAACAAAAATTTTTTTTGAAAAATATTGACGCTAAGAAAAACAAATTGGGGACTTATTTTTGGCCCACATTTTGTGTGAAATACATGGCTTCAAATATTTATTTGTGAACTATATGGCTCTTAGTTGGCTCCGAGTTTTTAAATTAGCTCCAGTGTTTTAATTGGCGACAGAAGTGGCGCAGACAAACATTCAGACAGAGGGAACCCTGGACGCACATGAGTGGTGTACATAACTGTCTCATTTAGCATTAACCCTTTGCCTGCTGAGTAAATAATATCACAGTTGCAAACAACATAGATCCAGATCAGCTGTGACTGATCAGGATCTATGTTGTTTGCTATTCAGCCAAGTGTCTTAGCTCCACTATCCGAATAGCAAACAGCATAGAGCCTGATCAGTGGCAGCGATATGGCGAAAAAGTGATTTTATCTGCCGCTAGCGTGCAAAGGGTAAAGAAAGAAATTACATTCAATAGCATATAATTAAGTGTTCAGGGTCACTAGTTATAAAACTTTTCTCAAATCTCAAGACACAATGCAACAAAGGGAAGAATGTTTGCGACACAATGCAAGAAATGGAAGAATGCTTCAGACCCGTTGCCACAAACGTCTATTGGACTACAAGTTATGCAAATCTATATATAACTACACCAATGCCCAAACTACATTAACTATTATTACAAATTATCAAAACCAAAAATATGCTGTTAACCCGTTGCACGCTAACGGCAGATAAAACCACTTTTACAAAACAGCATAGACCCTGATCAGACAGCACGTTCTGTGCCACGGCTGATCTGGGATCTATACTGTTTACAAAAGTGATTTTATTTAATCAGCAGGCAAAGGGTTAAGCAACCTTTCTACTTGACTCCCAAACCACACGCACAGACCGTGTGCAGGACACGACAGAGACATTGAGAGTAGTTTCAAACAGTTTCCATAAATCAAGTTCTTATAATAAATGTTGACAAACACATCTGCTGATAAATCAATTGCTCTATGTAGATAACTGGTATCTATGGTTACGGTATCCGTGGTTTACGGTATCCGTGGTTTATGGTATCCTTGGTTTACGGTATCCGTGGTTTACGGTATCCGTGGTTTACGGTATCCGTGGTTTACGGTATCCTTGGTTTACACGTCACTTTTTCATTAATATCTTCTAATTTCTAACACTCCAAACAAACAAACTTCAGTATTTAGGTTTTACCAAAAGAAATAAACCATAAAATCACGGAAACAGGAAACGGAAAATGCAACCAATTTCGAAATCCACAGAATGATCATATACACGGATATAAAGCAACAAACAGCTGCCATTTTGCGATACAGCCCATTCAGTCTTCACATTTTCCAGCTTTTGCTACATTTTACGAGTGTTTTCATAATTTGTTTTGTTGCTCAAGTTCTAATCTTGCTCTCTCGTTGTATGCTGCTATATATCTACATTCAGATTAACGTCTAAGTCTACGATAGTCTGAATGTCTTCCCGCTGAAAAATAAAATATTAAAATCGTGGTTACAAAATATCACATCGGCATAAATAAATCGTCATAGCGACGTCGCCTAGCAACAACAAATCTCTCACTGCCACAACAGTAGAAAAACACTGCAGAATACACCGAGAGCCCGATCTTCAATGCCTCACACCAACGACAGGTTAAGTATAACAACACTGACTATTAACATGGGTCACAGAACCACGGTGTGTCCTTTGTCAACACACTTGAATCCAATACCACAGTACAGCATTGTGGAGTCGACATGGCGTACGGTAATGAGTTTAATCATATTTTACATTCATTCGATATATATTCTACCAGCCTGGTGCCTGGCATACAAGCATAGGATTTGGGAAGTACTGATGTTCATAAAAAGAGGTGTCTCATAAGTCAGAAATGGCTGGCCCTTTAAATAGAGGTGACACTATAATAAACAAACAGACGGATGTGTAGTCCAGTGGTAAGATGCTGGACAGGTAATCCAGGGATCGCAGGTTCGATCCCCCATCTGACCCTAATAAAATTAACAGTCTTTCAGATGGGACATTAAACTGAGGTCTCATGTCGGTGCTGTACACCGTGCATGTAAAAAAGAACCAGAGGAGACTCTGGAGTGGGTCTCTATCATTGCACTAAAAATTCCTCCAAAAATCTAAAATGACTAATCTCTTCAAGTGGTGTCGCTCATATGGGCAACCGGTAGCAGCGATAAATAAACGTAAAACACAAACATAAACAAACACTATACACATGTACAGAACAAAACAAATGAACACACTTGTATAATTATGCGTATGAGTATATAAGATTCATGTCGTTCTTTTCCACAAGAATTGTCAATAAATGTTGAAGCAAATGGTTTGGACCACAAGTTTTAACAACATTAGTTAAGCCCCTCCACAGGTAAGGTAATTCAATAATAAATTTTATGACATTAAATCACATGGTTCCTGCTGTCGGTCGCCAATTGCGACAAAAAACAAATTCCGCCGCTAAACTTTGTAAATAAGAGAAAATATTTGGCCGAACTTTATTTGTTGGCACATGTTTTGTCAAATACATGGCTTCAAATATTGATCTGTGAACTATATGGCTCTTAGTTGGCTCCAAGTTTTCAAATTGGCTCCATTTTTTTTTCAATTGGCGACAGAATGGCGCAGACAAAAGTTCAGACAGAGAGAAACGCGAGGTCAATACGAGAAGTACACAAACTGTGGAAGTCGTCATAGTTCAGTGGTAGCGCTTTCGCTTCATGTGCGAAAGGCCCGGAGTTCGAGCCCCACTGGAGCAGTTACGATTGTGCCTTTAGGCAAGGCATTTAAATTCCACATGCCTCTTCTCACTCCATGATGGATTCCATCACGAATCTCGAGAGTGATTAATATAAGTTATAAGAACTTGTTTCGCATTCAAGCTTAAATAGATTTGTATAAACTAAGTACACAAACCTCATGGTCTTCTTTTCCTTTTCTTGTTCTGGTCGGGCTCGGTTTAATACCCTTAGAAACTCCTCCGTCTTTGCCCTCATTCTAGTGTGAATATATGCCTACAAAAACATGCAGAATAGTAAGCTTGTCGGTATTCAATAACCAAGGTCACCTCTCTTAAGCAGCAAACCTGTATTAAACAACTAGGTCAACATTTTTGGGAGAAATGCACGTGATCACGTCTTTAAATGGTATTATTTAATAAATTTCAACAAAATATGGTTAAAATGCACAGTATCACCATTAAATACAACATTTGAATATTAGTGCTTTATAATGGGCCAGTGCAACATGAAAATTGTAAACAAAAAAAATTTTTTTAGAGATAAGTGGGGCCATGGGGCCGTGGGTCCCTATGACGACTATTTCACACAAATTGCCCTCTAGAATGAGCCCTGGGCCTCCAGATTCTCAAACTAGTATCTTGCTATAAATGTCACCATTAAACATCCATCTCTACAAAGCAGTCACTTTCAGTACTTCTCTTGACTGGCTGCTTAACACAAGTTGGACTGATTAGTCAAACCTGTGTTAGTGGTCACTCCCATTAAAACACTGTTGTGATGTCATACCTTTGTACTTGCAGCAGTCCATTATTATTAATATTGGACTGGTGTCAAAAGGTCAGAGTATTATATTAAATCCTATGCGTTCATGTACGAAATTAACAATTTTAATTAGTAGGATCATGTTATATAACTTGTGTCTTTTAAGTAAGATATAAGCCTCAAACGGATCCAATATGTAAAATAATACCAACTTGGGGGTTAGTCTGTGTAATTATTGATTATCATTAATCCTATTAATATTTATACCTATTAATACAAAAATTACACAGACAACCCATCGAGTTTCCCCAGGCGTTGATATTATCAGAAACTCAATACGGCCCAATTAATAGTCTCAGTGTTAAAATAGATTTATTTGACTGACCAGGCAAAATATATCAACGCCTGTTCCCAGGCTAAATATAACGCAGAAACGTAAAATTATATGCTGACACAATTATGAAATGTAAAAGATGCTACGGGACCATTCGTGTATTTTCGGAAATAATCATGCATAACCATGCCTGTTTCCGTTTCTATTTTTAATGATCTTTAAGTATCTTGCAGATAAGAGTTGTCGCTCTTCAATCAACACCCTATTGTAGGGGAATATTGTAATAAAACATGAACGCTCACCTTGGAACATTTGATATGGTAATGTTGAAGTCTATGTCGGGGAATATTGTAATAAAACATGAACGCTCACCTCGGAACATTTGATATGGTAATGTTGAAGTCTATGTCGGGAAATATTGTAATAAAACATGAACGCTCACCTTGGAACATTTGATATGGTAATGTTGAAGTCTATGTCGGGGAATATTGTAATAAAACATGAACGCTCACCTTGGAACATTTGATATGGTAATGTTGAAGTCTATGTCGGGTAATATTGTAATAAAACATGAACGCTCACCTTGGAACATTTGATATGGTAATGTTGAAGTCTATGTCGGGAAATATTGTAATAAAACATGAACGCTCACCTTGGAACATTTGATATGGTAATGTTGAAGTCTATGTCGGGAAATATTGTAATAAAACATGAACGCTCACCTTGGAACATTTGATATGGTAATGTTGAAGTCTATGTCGGGGAATATTGTAATAAAACATGAACGCTCACCTTGGAACATTTGATATGGTAATGTTGAAGTCTATGTCGGGGAATATTGTAATAAAACATGAACGCTCACCTTGGAACATTTGATATGGTAATGTTGAAGTCTATGTTGGGAAATATTGTAATAAAACATGAACGCTCACCTTGGAACATTTGATATGGTAATGTTGAAGTCTATGTCGGGGAATATTGTAATAAAACATGAACGCTCACCTTGGAACATTTGATATGGTAATGTTGAAGTCTATGTCGGGGAATATTGTAATAAAACATGAACGCTCACCTTGGAACATTTGATATGGTAATGTAGATAGTCTCTGAGAGTGTGGATCAAATTTATGGTATTGTCTTTTACAGCAGCCGACATATGGCGGGGATATAATACTGAAAGTAAAGAAAACTGTTACAGCAGCCGACATATGGCGGGGATATATTACTGAAAGTAAAGCAAACTTTTACAGAAGCCGACATATGGCGGGGATATATTACTGAAAGTATAGCAAACTTTTACAGAAGTTGGCATATGGCTTGGGATATATTACATCATTTAGAATGATCCCTGGCATCCATCCACCCACTTATGTGGTCCTGGAAAAGCTCTAGATAGAAATGGAAGTCGTGATAGCGCAGTAGTGTGTTCGTTTCAGGTGCTAAAGACGAGTTGCCGTAGCTGTTACAATTGTGCCCTTAGACAGAACATTTAAATTCCACATTGCCTCTTCTGTCTCCCCCGTGGCGATGGATTCCATCAGGAATGAGGTCTCAAGAGTGATTAATATAAGTTGTAAGAACTTGTTTCACAATCAAGCTAAAATAAATGTGTATAAACTAATGTTATCATGCAATTACAGTCAAACTTGTGCTAGTGATCACCTCTATTAAGCAGCCGTTTTTCAGATTCCCAATATGTTGTTTTATTATACATTTGAACATTTTCAACACCACAGATCTCTAAATAGGCTTACAAAAAGTGTAGATCCAGATGAGCCGGCTCATGACAAGCCTTCTCATCAGGATCTACATTTTTTGCCAGTAATATCACTCTTTTTAGACAAAATTACCTATTTTGATAAATGAACTGGTCCAAATTGTAATTTTCTTATTCATTTATTGGTCTAAGCATATCATGGAGGAGTCCATGTCAGTTACTTGGTGTTGAAAGGGTTAAGCAGCCACTTTCTGTGATTTACTTTGACTGGCTGCTTAAGACAAACCTAGGTTTGACAGTATACTATATTTTATACAACGCAATAGACTCTTACTGAGACGGATCAGTGGTAACAGTGGTAACACGCTGGACTGGTAATCCAGGGATCGCAAGTTCGATCTCCCGTCTGACCCTAATAAAATTAAGTCTTTCAGATGGGACGTTAAACCAAGGTCTCGTGTCGGTGCTTTACACCATGCACGTAAAAGAACTTCTGAAAGAGATTCTGGGATGGGTCTTTGTCTGTATCATTGCACTATCCTCCAAAAATCTAAAATGACTAATCTCTTCAGGAGGTGTCGCTCATATCGGCAACCGGTAGTGACGATAAATAAACGTAAAAAGACACACTCTTACCGAATGTAATATATCCTATATTAGGTCCGGTTCGAGCACCCATGCCTTCTAGTTCCAATGGAGGATCCTTGTGACTAAAGAGAACCTGCGGTGCCTGCTGGTACTTCCTCCGGCCTTCCTGAAACTCCTGTAACACAAACAGTTACACTATATTTATTTTACAATGATTGCGAAAATGTTCATTGTTGTGGATTTAGGGCTCATTCTAGAGGGCAATTTGGGTCACCCTAGTCACCATGACTATGCCCCCCCCCCCTAGGGGTCCCACTTCCACTCCCTAAAATGAAACTTGTTTTACAATTTTTTTGTCCAATAACATACACTGGTCAGATATAAAGCACTGCTTCTATTCAAATGTTGTATTTAATGATACTGTACATTTTAACCCTATTTTGCAGTTAAGGACACACTCGAGTGCTTTCTAACTTCTCCCAAAAATTCTGCCCTTTTTCCCACTCTAGAATAAACCCTAATTAAGATTTGAAGTAAGTATGTGGTCATTCGAGAACGTCTGGCAGCCACCGTACCATCCAGCATACGTCCCAGTCAGTGGAGCGAATCCGGGTCAAATGATTGAGAAGTGATCGCACTATTTTACACAAATACGAGTATGTAGTTAACTTTGCATGCAGACATTTCTTTATTTGTTTGATTGACTACTACATTATATGTACTATAGCTACCGTACATACACTATTGGTATCTACACACATTGCACACTACATTACATGTACAATAGCTACAGTACATACACTATTGGTATACACACACACTGGACACTACATTACATGTACTATAGCTACCGTACATACACTATTGGTATCTACACACACTGGACACTACATTACATGTACAATAGCTACAGTACATACACTATTGGTATCTACACACACTGGACACTACATTACATGTACTATAGCTACCGTACATACACTATTGGTATCTACACACACTGGACACTACATTATATGTACTATATCTACCGTACATACACTATTGGTATCTACACACACTGGACACTACATTACATGTACTATAGCTACCGTACATACACTATTGGTATCTACACACACTGGACACTACATTACATGTACTATAGCTACCGTATATACACTATTGGTATCTACACACATTGCACACTACATTACATGTACAATAGCTACAGTACATACACTATTGGTATACACACACACTGGACACTACATTACATGTACTATAGCTACCGTACATACACTATTGGTATCTACACACACTGGACACTACATTACATGTACAATAGCTACAGTACATACACTATTGGTATCTACACACACTGGACACTACATTACATGTACTATAGCTACCGTACATACACTATTGGTATCTACACACACTGGACACTACATTACATGTATTATAGCTACAGTACATACACTATTGGTATCTACACACACTGGACACTACATTACATGTACTATAGCTACCGTACATACACTATTGGTATCTACACACACTGGACACTACATTATATGTACTATAGCTACCGTACATACACTATTGGTATCTACACACACTGGACACTACATTACATGTACTATAGCTACCGTACATACACTATTGGTAGCTACACACACTGTACACTACATGTACTATAGCTACAGTACATACACTATTGGTATCTACACACACTGGACACTACATTACATGTACTATAGCTACCGTACATACACTTTGGTATCTACACACACTGGACACTACATTACATGTACTATAGCTACAGTACATACACTATTGGTATCTACACACACTGGACACTACATTACATGTACTATAGCTACCGTACATACACTATTGGTATCTACACACACTGGACACTACATTACATGTACTATAGCTACCGTACATACACTATTGGTATCTACACACACTGGACACTACATTACATGTACTATAGCTACCGTACATACACTATTGGTATCTACACACACTGGACACTACATGTACTATAGCTACAGTACATACACTATTGGTATCTACACACACTGGACACTACATTACATGTACTATAGCTACCGTACATACACTATTGGTATCTACACACACTGGACACTACATTACATGTACTATAGCTACCGTACATACACTATTGGTATCTACACACACTGGACACTACATTACATGTACTATAGCTACCGTACATACACTATTGGTATCTACACACACTGGACACTACATTACATGTACTATAGCTACCGTACATACACTATTGGTATCTACACACACTGGACACTACATTACATGTACTATAGCTACCGTACATACACTATTGGTATCTACACACACTGGACACTACATTACATGTACTATAGCTACCGTACATACACTATTGGTATCTACACACACTGGACACTACATTACATGTACTATAGCTACAGTACATACACTATTGGTATCTACACACACTGGACACTACATTACATGTACTATAGCTACCGTACATACACTATTGGTATCTACACACACTGGACACTACATTACATGTACTATAGCTACCGTACATACACTATTGGTATCTACACACACTGGACACTACATTACATGTACTATAGCTACCGTACATACACTATTGGTATCTACACACACTGGACACTACATTATATGTACTATAGCTACCGTACATACACTATTGGTATCTACACACACTGGACACTACATTACATGTACTATAGCTACCGTACATACACTATTGGTAGCTACACACACTGGACACTACATGTACTATAGCTACAGTACATACACTATTGGTATCTACACACACTGGACACTACATTACATGTACTATAGCTACCGTACATACACTATTGGTATCTACACACACTGGACACTACATTACATGTACTATAGCTACCGTACATACACTATTGGTATCTACACACACTGGACACTACATTACATGTACTATAGCTACCGTACATACACTATTGGTATCTACACACACTGGACACTACATTACATGTACTATAGCTACCGTACATACACTATTGGTATCTACACACACTGGACACTACATTACATGTACTATAGCTACCGTACATACACTATTGGTATCTACACACACTGGACACTACATGTACTATAGCTACAGTACATACACTATTGGTATCTACACACACTGGACACTACATTACATGTACTATAGCTACCGTACATACACTATTGGTATCTACACACACTGGACACTACATTACATGTACTATAGCTACCGTACATACACTATTGGTATCTACACACACTGGACACTACATTACATGTACTATAGCTACCGTACATACACTATTGGTATCTACACACACTGGACACTACATTACATGTACTATAGCTACCGTACATACACTATTGGTATCTACACACACTGGACACTACATTACATGTACTATAGCTACCGTACATACACTATTGGTATCTACACACACTGGACACTACATTACATGTACTATAGCTACAGTACATACACTATTGGTATCTACACACACTGGACACTACATGTACTATAGCTACAGTACATACACTATTGGTATCTACACACACTGGACACTACATTACATGTACTATAGCTACCGTACATACACTATTGGTATCTACACACACTGGACACTACATTACATGTACTATAGCTACCGTACATACACTATTGGTATCTACACACACTGGACACTACATTACATGTACTATAGCTACAGTACATACACTATTGGTATCTACACACACTGGACACTACATTACATGTACTATAGCTACCGTACATACACTATTGGTATCTACACACACTGGACACTACATTACATGTACTATAGCTACCGTACATACACTATTGGTATCTACACACACTGGACACTACATTATATGTACTATAGCTACGTACATACACTATTGGTATCTACACACACTGGACACTACATTAATGTACTATAGCTACCGTACATACACTATTGGTATCTACACACACTGGACACTACATTACATGTACTATAGCTACCGTACATACACTATTGGTATCTACACACACTGGACACTACATTACATGTACTATAGCTACCGTACATACACTATTGGTATCTACACACACTGGACACTACATTACATGTACTATAGCTACCGTACATACACTATCGGTATCTACACACACTGGACACTACATTACATGTACTATAGCTACCGTACATACACTATTGGTATCTACACACACTACATTACATGTACTATAGCTACCGTACATACACTATTGGTAGCTACACACACTGGACATTACATGTACTATAGCTACCGTACATACACTATTGGTAGCTACAGACACTGGACACAACATAGTATGGGTATAATTCCATATTGTTCGTATTCAACCAGTACTTGGGTGCACCAACCTCTGTAAGAAACTGCCAACTTTTTCATATAAATGAGACATGGCCTGAGCGGGGCTCGAACCCGTGACCATCAGTGATGATAGGTTACAGTGGTATATAAGTCAGCGACCTTCAGACAAAGGGAACCCTGTAATCATGCCAGCATTACAATTTATTTCTACTGTCTAATGTCTGGCAGTCGATATAGCATCAATATTTGTCTCTCGATATATCAATACAGTCAAACCTGTGTTAGTGGTCACCTGTATTAAGCAGTCAACCTGTAATAAGCAGCCAGTTTCCAGATTCCCAATATGTTGCTTTATTATATATTTGATCAGCCACCTGTGCTAAGCAGCCACTTTCTGCAATTCTCTTTGTTGGCTGCTTAATGCAGGTTTGACTGTACTTTATTTTTTCATCATTGACACCTCTAATAAAGGTTTTTGTTTGTTTCATTTGTACAGGTATTTGGTGGCTTAGCGTCGGACTTTAGGTCACATGGTGACATTCCAGCTATTATTCGTGCAGGAAAACTTCAGGCTTGGGCGAGCACCCGTGTAGAACTACCGATCTTTCACAAGCCAGCTCACATGAAATCATTCTAGACACCCAGATTCGAACCAGTCGCGGTGAGAGGTTAGTGATTTGAAGTCAACAACTGTAACCACTCGGCCATGGACTCCCCTAACAACCGTAACCACTTGGCCATGGACTACCCTAACAACCATAACCACTCAGCCATGGACTCCCCTAACAACCGTAACCACTCGGCCATGGACTCCCCTAACAACCGTAACCACTCGGCCATGGACTCCCCTAACAACCGTAACCACTCGGCCATGGACTCCATTAACAACCGTAACCACTCGGCCATGGACTCCCCTAACAACTCGGCCATGGACTCCCCTAACAACCGTAACCACTCAGCCATGGACTCCCCTAACAACTGTAACCACTCGGCCATGGACTCCCCTAACAACTCGGCCATGGACTCCCCTAACAACCGTAACCACTCAGCCATGGACTCCCCTAACAACTGTAACCACTCGGCCATGGACTCCCCTAACAACTGTAACCACTCGGCCATGGACTCCCCTAACAACCATAACCACTCGGCCATGGACTCCCCTAACAACTGTAACTACTCGGCCATGGACTCCGCTCTCATAAAATGTGTGTTATATGTAGTAAATGGACAAAGAAGAAGCAATTGTGGTGGAGACTTACCTGCATGAACACCTTTCCTATGATTACGTCATCATCATCCTTAAATATTGTACTAAATATGACAGTTACCCTATCCTTCTGTGCAGCTATATACCTGTAACATGTAAATATGACAGTTACCCTATCCTTCTGTGCAGCTATATACCTGTAACATGTACATATGACAGTTACCCTATCCTTCTGTGCAGCTATATACCTGTAACATGTACATATGACAGTTACCCTATCCTTCTGTGCAGCTATATACCTGTAACATGTAAATATGACAGTTACCCTATCCTTCTGTGCAGCTATATACCTGTAACATGTACATATGACAGTTACCCTATCCTTCTGTACAGCTATATACCTGTAACATGTAAATATGACAGTTACCCTATCCTTCTGTACAGCTATATACCTGTAACATGTAAATATGACAGTTACCCTATCCTTCTGTGCAGCTATATACCTGTAACATGTAAATATGACAGTTACCCTATCCTTCTGTACAGCTATATACCTGTAACATGTAAATATGACAGTTACCCGCTCCTTCTGTGCAGCTATATACCTGTAACATGTAAATATGACAGTTACCCTATCCTTCTGTGCAGCTATATACCTGTAACATGTAAATATGACAGTTACCCTATCCTTCTGTACAGCTATATACCTGTAACATGTAAATATGACAGTTACCCTATCCTTCTGTGCAGCTATATACCTGTAACATGTAAATATGACAGTTACCCTATCCTTCTGTACAGCTATATACCTGTAACATGTAAATATGACAGTTACCCGCTCCTTCTGTGCAGCTATATACCTGTAACATGTAAATATGACAGTTACCCTATCATTCTGTGCAGCTATATACCTGTAACATGTAAATATGACAGTTACCCTATCCTTCTGTACAGCTATATACCTGTAACATGTAAATATGACAGTTACCCTATCCTTCTGTGCAGCTATATACCTGTAACATGTAATATGACAGTTACCCTATCCTTCTGTACAGCTATATACCTGTAACATGTAAATATGACAGTTACCCTATCCTTCTGTACAGCTATATACCTGTAACATGTAAATATGACAGTTACCCTATCCTTCTGTGCAGCTATATACCTGTAACATGTAAATATGACAGTTACCCTATCCTTCTGTACAGCTATATACCTGTAACATGTAAATATGACAGTTACCCGCTCCTTCTGTACAGCTATATACCTGTAACATGTAAATATGACAGTTACCCTATCCTTCTGTACAGCTATATACCTGTAACATGTACATATGACAGTTACCCTATCCTTCTGTGCAGCTATATACCTGTAACATGTAAATATGACAGTTACCCGCTCCTTCTGTGCAGCTATATACCTGTAACATGTAAATATGACAGTTACCCGCTCATTCTGTACAGCTATATACCTGTAACATGTAAATATGACAGTTACCCTATCCTTCTGTACAGCTATATACCTGTAACATGTAAATATGACAGTTACCCTATCCTTCTGTGCAGCTATATACCTGTAACATGTAAATATGACAGTTACCCTATCCTTCTGTACAGCTATATACCTGTAACATGTAAATATGACAGTTACCCTATCCTTCTGTACAGCTATATACCTGTAACATGTAAATATGACAGTTACCCTATCCTTCTGTGCAGCTATATACCTGTAACATGTAAATATGACAGTTACCCTATCCTTCTGTACAGCTATATACCTGTAACATGTAAATATGACAGTTACCCTATCCTTCTGTACAGCTATATACCTGTAACATGTAAATATGACAGTTACCCTATCCTTCTGTACAGCTATATACCTGTAACATGTAAATATGACAGTTACCCTATCCTTCTGTGCAGCTATATACCTGTAACATGTAAATATGACAGTTACCCTATCCTTCTGTGCAGCTATATACCTGTAACATGTAAATATGTACTAATATGACAGTTACCCTATCCTTCTGTGCAGCTATATACCTGTAACATGTAAATATGACAGTTACCCTATCCTTCTGTACAGCTATATACCTGTAACATGTAAATATGACAGTTACCCTATCCTTCTGTGCAGCTATATACCTGTAACATGTAAATATGACAGTTACCCTATCCTTCTGTACAGCTATATACCTGTAACATGTAAATATGACAGTTACCCTATCCTTCTGTACAGCTATATACCTGTAACATGTAAATATGACAGTTACCCTATCCTTCTGTGCAGCTATATACCTGTAACATGTAAATATGACAGTTACCCTATCCTTCTGTACAGCTATATACCTGTAACATGTAAATATGACAGTTACCCTATCCTTCTGTACAGCTATATACCTGTAACATGTAAATATGACAGTTACCCTATCCTTCTGTGCAGCTATATACATGTAACATGTAAATATGACAGTTACCCTATCCTTCTGTACAGCTATATACCTGTAACATGTAAATATGACAGTTACCCTATCCTTCTGTGCAGCTATATACCTGTAACATGTAAATATGACAGTTACCCTATCCTTCTGTACAGCTATATACCTGTAACATGTAAATATGACAGTTACCCTATCCTTCTGTACAGCTATATACCTGTAACATGTAAATATGACAGTTACCCTATCCTTCTGTACAGCTATATACCTGTAACATGTAAATATGACAGTTACCCTATCCTTCTGTGCAGCTATATACCTGTAACATGTAAATATGACAGTTACCCTATCCTTCTGTGCAGCTATATACCTGTAACATGTAAATATGACAGTTACCCTATCCTTCTGTGCAGCTATATACCTGTAACATGTAAATATGACAGTTACCCTATCCTTCTGTGCAGCTATATACCTGTAACATGTAAATGAATTACTCATGAATTTATCACATATCCTTGGATGTATTCAATTTCATACAGTCATCACAAATAATAACGCTGTTTAAAACATAAATATAACGTTGCTTTAGTGTGTATTCTATAGGCTAGTGTTGCTTTAGTGTGTATTCTATAGGCTAGTGTTGCTTTAGTGTGTATTCTATAGGCTAGTGTTGCTTTAGTGTGTATTCTATAGGCTAGTGTTGCTTTAGTGTGTATTCTATAGGCTAGTGTTGCTTTAGTGTGTATTCTATAGGCTAGTGTTGCTTTAGTGTGTATTCTATAGGCTAGTGTTGCTTTAGTGTGTATTCTATAGGCTAGTGTTGCTTTAGTCTGTATTCTATAGGCTAGTGTTGCTTTAGTGTGTATTCTATAGGCTAGTGTTGCTTTAGTGTGTATTCTATAGGCTAGTGTTGCTTTAGTGTGTATTCTATAGGCTAGTGTTGCTTTAGTGTGTATTCTATAGGCTAGTGTTGCTTTAGTCTGTATTCTATAGGCTAGTGTTGCTTTAGTCTGTATTCTATAGGCTAGTGTTGCTTTAGTCTGTATACCAATGTGACAGTTAGTGTGTATACCAATTTATTTTAGCTCAATTGGGAAACAAGTTCTTTCATCTTATATTAATCACTCTCGCGACCTCATTCATGATGGAATCCATCACCACGAAGGAGAGAGAAGTGGCAATGTGGAATTTAAATGCCTTGCCTAAGGGCACAATTGTAACAGCTCCAGTGGGGCTCGAACTCTGGGCCTTTCGCACATGAAGCGAACGCGCTACCACTGCGCTATCACGACTTGTGTAGTGATGTCATGGAAATTTAGTGACGTCATGACAATTTGCACTGACATTTGGCGCCAAAATGACAGAATCAACGTTATAAATGTTATAAAAATGAGTGTGCTGCGGTGAAAATGATAAAAATGATCTTAACCATGTGGTGATCTTTGTTAAAGCTCGCTTAATAGCAACATTCCAAAACTCGTTTCATAAAATATGGTATGAAATAACTATAAGTGTAAGCTCCTATATTTCTATTAGCGTGGCTACGAAAGTTGTGAAGATAAACTCTGGTGTCCGGCAACATCACAACTGACAGACTTTCATAGAGTTTATTTAATATTCGCAATGGTGAATCAGCAGCATCGGGTATACTCTTGTCTGAATTATTGTCTGCGGCACTTCTGTCGCCAATTGAAAAAAACTGGAGTCTACTAAGAGCCATATAGTTCACAGATAAATATTTGAAGCCATGTATTTAGCAAAACATTTTGTGCCAAAAAACAAAACCGTTATGCAAATATTTTTGCCAATTTCACAAAATTTAGTGCCAGTATTTGTCACTATTGGCGACCGACAGCGGGAACCTGAGCAGCACGACTCAACATTGACATAATGCCTTAAGTTATATAGTTTCAACTTCTCTATAGTGAACCATGACTAAACACACTTGCATAGTTTCAACTTCTCTATAGTGAACCATGACTAAACACACTTATATAGTTTCATCTTATCTATAGTGAATCATGACTAAACACACTTACATAGTTTCATATTATCTATAGTGAACCATGACTAAACACACTTACATAGTTTCATCTTCTCTATAGTGAACCATGACTAACCACACTTACATAGTTTCAACTTCTCTATAGTGAACTATGACTAAACACACTTGCATAGTTTCAACTTCTCTATAGTGAACCATGACTAAACACACTTGCATAGTTTAATCTTCTCTATAGTGAACCATGACTAACCACACTTGCATAGTTTCATCTTCTCTATAGTGAACCATGACTAAACACACTTACATAGTTTCATCTTCTCTATAGTGAACTATGACTAAACACACTTGCATAGTTTCAACTTCTCTATAGTGAACCATGACTAAACACACTTGCATAGTTTAATCTTCTCTATAGTGAACCATGACTAACCACACTTGCATAGTTTCATCTTCTCTATAGTGAACCATGACTAAACACACTTACATAGTTTCATCTTCTCTATAGTGAACCATGACTAAACACACTTACATAGTTTCATCTTCTCTATAGTGAACCATGACTATACACACTTGCATAGTTTCATCTTCTCTATAGTGAACCATGACTAAACACACTTACATAGTTTCATCTTCTCTGTAGTTAATTACAGCTTTTTCTTTTCCCGCTTCCCCAGCTTGCTGGAAAGCGAAATATTTCTCAAAAACTGATGCGAAACAATTGCGCTTGAGTAACCCCGCCTTCTGAACTTGCTCCTCCCAGCCTGACGGAATGTTTTCAAGGTCAAACAACAGAGACACGTTGTAACCTGGATAAAAAAGGAGACAAAATTGTTAGATTTTGGGGGGGGATTTCTACAATGTAATTTTCCAAATCCATGGTTACTGCTTACTTTTCTATACAATGTAATCCATGGTTACTGATTACTTTTCTATAAAATGTAATTTGATTACTTTCCAAATCCATGGTTACTGATTACTTTTCTGTACAATGTAATCGATTACTTTCCAAATTTACTGATTACAATTACTTTTTGAACAGGGTTGTATTTTGTATATTTTGAACAGGGTTGTATTTTGTATATTTTGAACAGGGTTATATTTTGAACAGGGTTGTATTTTGTATATTTTGAACAGGGTTGTATTTTGTATATTTTGAACAGGGTTGTATTTTGTATATTTTGAACAGGGTTATATTTTGTATATTTTGAACAGGGTTGTATTTTAAACAGGGTTATATTTTGTATATTTTGAACAGGGTTGTATTTTGTATATTTTGAACAGGGTTGTATTTTGACCAGGGTTATATTTTAAACAGGGTTATATTTTGTATATTTTGACCAGGGTTGTATTTTGTATATTTTGAACAGGGTTATATTTTGTATATTTTGAACAGGGTTGTATTTTGTATATTTTGAACAGGGTTGTATTTTGTATATTTCGAACAGGGTTGTATTTTGTATATTTTGAACAGGGTTGTATTTTGAACAGGGTTATATTTTAAACAGGGTTATATTTTGTATATTTTGAACAGGGTTGTATTTTGTATATTTTGAACAGGGTTGTATTTTGTATATTTTGAACAGGGTTGTATTTTGTATATTTTGAACAGGGTTGTATTTTGAACAATGTTATATTTTAAACAGGGTTATATTTTGAACAGGGTTGTATCTTTCACCCAAATGTGTCAATTGCAAGACTTAAGTGTAAGTGCTACGTACCATCCTCGGGGTCTGTTAACAGCCCTTCGTATATCTTTTTTATCAGCTGTAAATGCAAAATATAACATTTAATGTATGTAATGATCAGGGCTCTTAAAAACGCTGATAGAAGGATCAGATTTTAAACTGGCGGACCAGTTGTAGCAACAAAATATGCATTCAAAAACGGTCAAGAAATCATTTTTCTAACAAATCTAAATTGCTACATATAATCGCTCGATAAGGTGTATACATTTGTTCACATCTGTTTCCAGTCCAAGATTGTGATGCGACTGATCCATGTTAATTGCCCCTATTGTCTGATATTTCCAAAGCCATACATTAATACGAGACATGTTTTCCTGAGGCATGAACTGTCATTAAACGCTAAACCATGATTTTAATCATGTCAACTTACTGGCACGTAAACGTATCATAGATTATAGTCTATAAGAAAGTTATTTTTTTATTTTATTTCAGTTTATTTAATATTGCTACCGGTTGCCCATATGAGCTACGGGCAGTTTACCTAACAACACCTTTCCTGGGCAGGCTCCAGCGGTTAACCAGTACTTGGTGGTGCACCAAACTCCGTAAGAAATTGCCAACTTTTTTATATAAACAGACACAGCCTGTTATATAAGTGTGTGTGCTTTAAGATATAAACCTAAAACGGTTCCAATATGTAAAATTACAGATATGGATTGTCCAGTTGCACAGTTGTGGATTGCACCGTTGTACAGGTATGGATTGCACAGTTGTACAGGTATGGATTGCACAGTTGCACAGTTGTGGATTGCACAGTTGTACAGGTATGGATTGCACAGTTGCACAGGTATGGATTGCACAGTTGTACAGGTATGGATTGCACAGTTGCACAGGTATGGATTGCACAGTTGTACAGGTATGGATTGCACAGTTGTACAGGTATGGATTGCACAGTTGCACAGGTATGGATTGCACAGTTGTACAGGTATGGATTGCACAGTTGTACAGGTATGGATTGCACAGTTGTACAGGTATGGATTGCACACTTGTACAGGTATGGATTGTCCAGTTGCACACTTGTACAGGTATGGATTTCCAGTTGTACAGGTATGGATTGCACACTTGTACAGGTATGGATTGTCCAGTTGCACACTTGTACAGGTATGGATTGCACAGTTGTACAGGTATGGATTGCACAGTTGTACAGGTATGGATTGCACAGTTGTACAGGTATGGATTGCACAGTTGTACAGGTATGGATTGCACAGTTGTACAGGTATGGATTGCACAGTTGTACAGGTATGGATTGCACAGTTGTAACTGTTGTACAGGTATGGATTGCACAGTTGTACAGGTATGGATTGCACAGTTGTACAGGTATCATGAGGTATGGATTGCACCATTGTACAGGTATCATGAGGTATGGATTGCACAGTTGTACAGGTATGGATTGTCCAGTTGCACACTTGTACAGGTATGGATTGCACAGTTGTACAGGTATGGATTGCACAGTTGAACAGGTATGGATTGCACAGTTGTACAGGTATGGATTGCACACTTGTACAGGTATGGATTGCACAGTTGTACAGGTATGGATTGCACAGTTGTACAGGAATGGATTGCACAGTTGTACAGGAATGGATTGCACACTTGTACAGGTATGGATTGCACAGTTGTACAGGTATGGATTGCACACTTGTACAGGTATGGATTGTCCAGTTGTACAGGTATGGATTGTCCAGTTGTACAGGTATGGATTGCACAGTTGTACAGGTATGGATTGTCCAGTTGTACAGGTATGGATTGTCCAGTTGCACAGGTATGGATTGTCCAGTTGTACAGGTATGGATTGTCCAGTTGTACAGGTATGGATTGTCCAGTTGTACAGGTATGGATTGCACAGTTGTACAGGTATGGATTGTCCAGTTGTACAGGTATGGATTGCACAGTTGTACAGGTATGGATTGTCCAGTTGCACAGGTATGGATTGTCCAGTTGCACAGGTATGGATTGTCCAGTTGCACAGTTGCACAGATATGGATTGTCCAGTTGTACAGGTATGGATTGCACAGTTGTACAGGTATGGATTGTCCAGTTGCACAGGTATGGATTGCACAGTTGTACAGGTATGGATTGCACAGTTGTACAGGTATGGATTGCACAGTTGTACAGGTATGGATTGCACAGTTGTACAGGTATGGATTGCACAGTTGTACAGGTATGGATTGCACAGTTGTACAGGTATGGATTGCACTGTTGTACAGGTATGGATTGCACAGTTGTACAGGTATGGATTGCACAGTTGTACAGGTATGGATTGCACTGTTGTACAGGTATGGATTGCACAGTTGTACAGGTATGGATTGCACAGTTGCACAGGTATGGATTGTCCAGTTGTACAGGTATGGATTGCACAGTTGTACAGGTATGGATTGCACAGTTGTACAGGTATGGATTGCACAGTTGTACAGGTATGGGTTGCACAGTTGTACAGGTATGGATTGCACAGTTGTACAGGTATGGATTGCACAGTTGTACAGGTATGGATTGCACTGTTGTACAGGTATGGATTGCACAGTTGTACAGGTATGGATTACACAGTTGTACAGATAAGGAGCGCCCAGTTGTACAGGTATGGATTTCACAGTTGTACAGGTATGGATTGCACAGTTGTACAGGTATGGATTGCACAGTTGTACAGGTATGGATTGCACAGTTGTACAGGTATGGATTGCACAGTTGTATAGGTATGGATTGCACAGTTGTACAGGTATGGATTGCACAGTTGTACAGGTATGGATTGCACAGTTGTACAGGTATGGATTGCACAGTTGTACAGGTAAGGATGACACAGGTAAGGATGACACAGGTATTATTTGTGCAGGTATGCTATTGTCAGGCATGACATCATGGAAGTTTTGAATGTACACCGTGTAATATAAATAGCAGTTGTCGTCGACAAGAGGACAAGTGAATTCCCTAAAACGATATTCTTGCTTAAAATCTGAATATAATTTTGTTATCAATGAAAAATGGAGATCCCTAATTGATTGCCTTTTTCTAAAAGATATTGAAGATTTAAAATAACAATAATTATCCAAAAAAGTCATTAAGCAGTACATGTAGCTCTTAAATGGTTGAATACAGTCAAACTTAGAGGTGACCACAAATACAGGTTCGACTGTATGTAGAGTGGTGGAACCTATGCTCGGCGTAAATCCTACTTATCATGGCCTATAAAAAAAGTTAAATGCACTTGCCGTATATTATTATTTTCCTAAATCGTTATCACAACTTTCAAAAGATTGTTGTTGAAAATTTTAGCTTCATGCGCCTCAATACAGCTATCGCAACGGCACCTGTTTCCATGGGGAACTCAAGACTTTAGGGCACCTATGCACGGCGTACATGAATTTTTTTTATTTATGCACGTGTAATTGTTGAATATATTATTTTGACTTAGTAACATCAATAACTAACAATATTACAACTCACAAGAAACTTTTTCTGGTTATTTGTACATTTTTCCCCAATTCGGATAGCTACCTGAAATACTCATAACCAGCATCATTTCGGTGGAAAACATTCTCCCACAAGTTGTCTGTTTATATTCGGCCAATGAACCAGTCAGGTGACAGTTGCATTAGGATACCGGTACACACATCAGAATGCTATTGAACCATGCTTCACCTCTGTCAGCAAAAATAGGTTAAAACTATTTGAATATTTTTAATACGGATGTAAATGGAAAAAATACGCCGAGCATAGAATCCACCACTCTAGATATATAATGAGTAGAACAGAGTGACATTCTCTTACCTCATCTGCTCCATGCTCTTGCAGATCCTTGTAAAAATGCAGAGATATGCTGACCTATAGACGTAAAACAAACAGAATTATGTCAAACAGCAAATAACCCTGATAACGTAATCTTTTGCTATGTTAACAACACTAACTACAAGCATGGAGAGACATTGCATAGGATATGCTGCCCATTCATTTGCTTTCCTTTGTTTTCATCGTTACTTTGCAGCTTTAACTCATATAAAAACGTTTTCAAATGATGATCATGTGATATCAAAGGTGATGACATTGCACATTACTCAAATACAAATGTACGACTGTTGGTCTCGTTGTGAACTCGCACCGCCAAAGCGACATCGCCTAGCAATATTGTGTACCCGTATTGTCAAAGCGGCATCGCCTAGCAACATTGTGTACACGTATCGCCATGGCAACATCGCCTAGCAACACTGTGTACCCATATCGCCAAAGCGACATCGTTTAGCAACATTGTGTACCTGTATCGTCAAAGCGACATCGCCTAGCAACATTGTGTACATGTATCGCCAAGGCGATATCGCCTAGCAACATAACCTGTAATGATCACCAAAGTGACATCGCCTAGCAACACTGTGTACATACATCACCAAAGTGACATTGCATAACTGATGATAATAGAGCAAAATACCGGTAGACAAGCAGTATTCATGTCATCGTCAAGGCTAACAGAATGTCACAATGGGTAGACAAGCAGTATTCATGTCATCATCAAGGCTAACAGACTGTCACAATGGGTAGACAAGCAGTATTCATGTCATCGTCAAGGCTAACAGACTGTCACAATGAGTAGACAAGCAGTATTCATGTCATTGTCAAGGCTAACAGACTGTCACAATGGGTAGACAAGCAGTATTCATGCCATTGTCAAGGTCAACAGACAAGCAGTATTCATGTCATTGTCAAGGTCAACAGAATGTTACAACAGACAGACAAGCAGTATTCATGTCATTGTCAAGGCTAACAGAATGTTACAACGGACAGACAAGCAGTATCCATGTCATCGTCTAGGCTAACAGAATGTTACAATGGGTAGACAAGCAGTATTCATGTCATTGTCAAGGTTAACAGAATGTTACAACGGACAGACAAGCAGTATTCATGTCATTGTCAAGGTCAACAGAATGTTACAACGGACAGACAAGCAGTATTCATGTCATTGTCAAGGTCAACAGAATGTTACAACGGACAGACAAGCAGTATTCATGTCATTGTCAAGGTCAACAGAATGTTACAACGGACAGACAAGCAGTATCCATGTCATTGTCAAGGTCAACAGACTGTTACAACAGACAGACAAGCAGTATTCATGTCATTGTCAAGGTCAACAGAATGTTACAACGGACAGACAAGCAGTATTCATGTCATTGTCAAGGCTAACAGAATGTTACAATGGACAGACAAGCAGTATTCATGTCATTGTCAAGGTCAACAGAATGTTACAACGGACAGACAAGCAGTATTCATGTCATTGTCAAGGTCAACAGAATGTTACAATGGGTAGACAAGCAGTATTCATGTCATTGTCAAGGTCAACAGACTGTTACAACAGACAGACAAGCAGTATTCATGTCATTGTCAAGGCTAACAGAATGTTACAACGGACAGACAAGCAGTATTCATGCCATTGTCAACAGAATGTTACAACGGACAGACAAGCAGTATTCATGCCATTGTCAAGGTCAACAGAATGTTACAACAGACAGACAAGCAGTATTCATGTCATTGTCAAGGTCAACAGATTGTTACAATGGACAGACAAGCAGTATTCATGTCATTGTCAAGGTCAACAGATTGTTACAACGGACAGACAAGCAGTATTCATGTCATCGTCAAGGTCAACAGATTGTTACAATGGACAGACAAGCAGTATTCATGTCATTGTCAACAGAATGTTACAACGGACAGACAAGCAGTATTCATGCCATTGTCAAGGTCAACAGAATGTTACAACAGACAGACAAGCAGTATTCATGCCATTGTCAACAGAATGTTACAACGGACAGACAAGCAGTATCCATGTCATTGTCAAGGTCAACAGAATGTTACAACGGACAGACATGCAGTATTCATGTCATTGTCAAGGTCAACAGAATGTTACAACGGACAGACAAGCAGTATTCATGCCATTGTCAAGGTCAACAGAATGTTACAACGGACAGACAAGCAGTATTCATGCCATTGTCAACAGAATGTTACAACGGACAGACAAGCAGTATTCATGTCATCGTCAAGGCTAACAGACTGTCACAATGGGTAGACAAGCAGTATTCATGTCATTGTCAAGGTCAACAGAATGTTACAACGGACAGACAAGCAGTATTCATGTCATTGTCATGGTCAACAGAATGTTACAACGGACAGACAAGCAGTATTCATGTCAAGGTCAACAGAATGTTACAACGGACAGACAAGCAGTATTCATGTCATCGTCAAGGTCAACAGAATGTTACAACAGACAGACAAGCAGTATTCATGCCATTGTCAAGGTCAACAGAATGTTACAACAGACAGGCAAGCAGTATTCATGCCATTGTCAAGGTCAACAGAATGTTACAATGGGTAGACAAGCAGTATTCATGTCATTGTCAAGGTCAACAGACTGTTACAACAGACAGACAAGCAGTATTCATGTCATTGTCAAGGCTAACAGAATGTTACAACGGACAGACAAGCAGTATTCATGCCATTGTCAACAGAATGTTACAACGGACAGACAAGCAGTATTCATGCCATTGTCAAGGTCAACAGAATGTTACAACAGACAGACAAGCAGTATTCATGTCATTGTCAAGGTCAACAGATTGTTACAATGGACAGACAAGCAGTATTCATGTCATTGTCAAGGTCAACAGATTGTTACAACGGACAGACAAGCAGTATTCATGTCATCGTCAAGGTCAACAGATTGTTACAATGGACAGACAAGCAGTATTCATGTCATTGTCAACAGAATGTTAAAACGGACAGACAAGCAGTATTCATGCCATTGTCAAGGTCAACAGAATGTTACAACAGACAGACAAGCAGTATTCATGCCATTGTCAACAGAATGTTACAACGGACAGACAAGCAGTATCCATGTCATTGTCAAGGTCAACAGAATGTTACAACGGACAGACATGCAGTATTCATGTCATTGTCAAGGTCAACAGAATGTTACAACGGACAGACAAGCAGTATTCATGCCATTGTCAAGGTCAACAGAATGTTACAACGGACAGACAAGCAGTATTCATGCCATTGTCAACAGAATGTTACAACGGACAGACAAGCAGTATTCATGTCATCGTCAAGGCTAACAGACTGTCACAATGGGTAGACAAGCAGTATTCATGTCATTGTCAAGGTCAACAGAATGTTACAACGGACAGACAAGCAGTATTCATGTCATTGTCATGGTCAACAGAATGTTACAACGGACAGACAAGCAGTATTCATGTCAAGGTCAACAGAATGTTACAACGGACAGACAAGCAGTATTCATGTCATCGTCAAGGTCAACAGAATGTTACAACAGACAGACAAGCAGTATTCATGCCATTGTCAAGGTCAACAGAATGTTACAACAGACAGGCAAGCAGTATTCATGCCATTGTCAAGGTCAACAGAATGTTACAACGGACAGACAAGCAGTATTCATGTCATTGTCAAGGTCAACAGATTGTTACAATGGACAGACAAGCAGTATTCATGTCATCGTCAAGGTCAACAGATTGTTACAATGGACAGACAAGCAGTATTCATGTCATTGTCAACAGAATGTTACAACGGACAGACAAGCAGTATTCATGCCATTGTCAAGGTCAACAGAATGTTACAACAGACAGACAAGCAGTATTCATGCCATTGTCAACAGAATGTTACAACGGACAGACAAGCAGTATCCATGTCATTGTCAAGGTCAACAGAATGTTACAATGGACAGACAAGCAGTATTCATGCCATTGTCAAGGTCAACAGACTGTTCGGGTTGGCAGGTTTCTTCCCTATTGGGAAAAAACCGTGGTTTTTTTCCGATACGGAAGAAATACGTTTCTTCCCAACTACTGGGAAGAAATGGAAGAAACCTCCTTTTTGTCAATTTGTTTAGTAATATATGCGCAAAATATAGATAAAATGTATATATTATGATTAATAGTGCTTCAACAATAACATCTGTTGATCAAGTCCAATTGACAGGTGTCAATTAGATTGTATAGTGAAGTCCCATAAGCTGGGTCACACCAACCAACCTGTTATAATTACTAGCTATTGTTATATGTTTCAATTGACAGGTTATTGACTTCTAAAAGTGGCAAACATGTGATATGGCTTCATTTTTGTCAGGGGTTTCCTATTGAAATACAATACACGACAATGGCATGCCCCTTATTAAACAACTTTTACCATGGCTTCATTTTATTCAAAGGCATCCCATTGATTACATTTTCACTATATAACCAAGCGAGAGAAGTAATTTAAATTCAGAAACTGACAGTGCCTTTGCGTTAAACTGGGAACCATTATCACCAAGTTGACATTTATTTTTCTCATCAGTTCTATTTAAATCATAATGTATAGGGGTGGCAGACCTCGTGACACTATTTGGGAACACTTTGTTTCTGTGACAGTGGCTGGAAAAGAGTATGCTAGGTGCAAACTTTGTGATAACCAGCAGCTTCCTAAAGCTTGCCGTCTAAAACTCCATTATGCGAAATGCAGTGCAGCATACCACTTACCAGCAGAAAAAGAGATCCCTGAGCAGCCTATGTCAGTAAAAAGACGGAGATCTCCATCTCCTCCACCAACCAAACGACAAGCTATCTCAATCCAACCAGACATGGATAGTTGTGTTGTGAAGACATCTCTAAACCAGAAAAATGCCATTGACTTGGAGATTGCCAAATTCTTCTACGCATGCAATATACCATTCAATGCCGCTGACCATCCACAGTACAAAAAGATGATGAGTACACTACGAGCAGGATATCAGCCACCTAACAGGAAGCAGATAGCCGGAAACTCCTAGACACTGTGTATGATCAACTCCAGGATATGAAGCATGTCATTGGCGGAAAAACTGCAACTCTTGTACAAGACGGCTGGAGTAATTGCCACAACGAACCTATAATTGCAAGTTGCCTCCAGGTTGAGAACAAATCCTATCTTTTAGATAGCCACCCTACTGGATCTATGTCAAAAACAGGGGACAATTGCAAGATGTTGTGTCAGGAGTCCATCAAAAAGGCAAGCGAAAACTACAACTGCACTGTATCTGGAGTATGTACTGACAATGCTAAGAACATGGAAAAAATGCGTGCTGCCTTACAAGAAGATGACCCAGACCTCACTGTGTATGGCTGCTCTGCCCACTGGCTCAACTTACTTGGGCTGGATCTAACTTCACAGTCAGTGATGAAGCATGTTGTGGAAGTACAGAAGTATTTTCGCAACCACCATAAGCCATGTGCTTGGCTGTCTGAGTGTGCCGAAAGTAAGAAACCACAGCTCCCTGGAGAAACATGATGGAAGTCTCAACTCACCTGTTTGGACAGCTATATTGCCAACAGAACCAGCTACATGAAGATTGTTCAGGACCATGAGGATGAGATTGACCAAACCATTGCCAAAAAGATACAGGATATCAATATCTATAGGAATTCCAAGGACATGGCAGAGCTACTTCGCCCTGTAGCAACTGCTATTGATGCTTGCCAGGCAGACTACTCCTCTCTGGCATCAGCATGCCATACATGGCTGTCTCTTCTGGATAATCCCAATCTTCAGTCACCAGCGCACAAGACCCTTGTCACAAAGCGGTTTAAGCAAGCAATCATACCAGAACACTTTATAGCTTACAAACTACATCCAGCATATCAGGGTGTTAAACTATCTGCTTGGCAATTGGAGATTGTTAATGACTTTATTATGTCCAAGAGTCCTGCCTTCATCACTGAGCTGATTGCCTTTCAAGCCAAATCCACACCATACCCTGCTGCATTTTTCAATGAGGCAGCACTTCGGATGGATCCAGTTACCTGGTGGAAAGCAGCTAAATCCAGTGGTGTAAATTCTGACTTTGTAGACTTTGTGGTATGTCTTCTACAGGCACCAGCTTCCTCAGCGTCAGTAGAGCGTATATTTTCCAACTTTGGACAGATCCACAGTAAAATTAGGAACAGACTAGGAAATCAAACTGCAGGAAAGTTAGTGTTCTGTTTCCGGCTCCTGAGAGGTGATCTTGAGATTGATTATTAACTGCTGTTTTTTTACATGAACAGTGTGCTTATCTACCTGATGTGAAGACTGCTAATTGTGAGAACATTGTGCTAATGTATATATGTAAATATTATTCTCTTATAGTTGCTGACAGTGATGCAATAACAATATCACACTTTATTCCCAGTTTCTTCCTAGTTTCTCCCATTTCTTCCGGGAAGAAAGGTGTTTCTTCCCTTTTTTCCCATGTTTCTTCCCACGGAAGGGAAGAAATACCTTTCTTCCCGGAAGAAAGCCAACCCTGGAGACTGTTACAACGGACAGACATGCAGTATTCATGTCATTGTCAAGGCTAACAGACTGTTACAACGGACAGACAAAGCAGTATTCATGTCATTGTCAAGGCTAACAGATTGTTACAACGGACAGACAAGCAGTATCCATGTCATTGTCAAGGTCAACAGAATGTTACAACGGACAGACAAGCAGTATTCATGTCATTGTCAAGGTCAACAGAATGTTACAACGGACAGACAAGCAGTATTCATGTCATCGTCAAGGTCAACAGATTGTTACAATGGACAGACAAGCAGTATTCATGTCATTGTCAAGGTCAACAGAATGTTACAATGGACAGACAAGCAGTATTCATGTCATTGTCAAGGTCAACAGATTGTTACAATGGACAGACAAGCAGTATTCATGTCATTGTCAAGGTCAACAGATTGTTACAACGGACAGACAAGCAGTATTCATGTCATCGTCAAGGCTAACAGACTGTCACAATGGGTAGACAAGCTGTATTCATGTCATCGTCAAGGCTAACAGACTGTCACAATGGGTAGACAAGCAGTATTCATGTCATCGTCAAGGCTAACAGACTGTCACAATGGGTAGACAAGCAGTATTCATGTCATCGTCAAGGCTAACATACTGTCACAATGGGTAGACAAGCAGTATTCATGTCATCGTCAAGGCTAACAGACTGTCACAATGGGTAGACAAGCAGTATTCATGTCATCGTCAAGGCTAACAGACTGTCACAATGGGTAGACAAGCAGTATTCATGTCATCGTCAAGGCTAACAGACTGTCACAATGGGTAGACAAGCAGTATTCATGTCATCGTCAAGGCTAACAGAATGTTACAACGGACAGACAAGCAGTATTCATGTCATCGTCAAGGTCAACAGAATGTTACAACGGACAGACAAGCAGTATTCATGTCATCGTCAAGGTCAACAGAATGTTACAACGGTCAGACAAGCAGTATTCATGTCATCGTCATGGTCAACAGAATGTTACAACGGTCAGACAAGCAGTATTCATTTCATCGTCAAGGTTAACAGACTGATACAAGAAGGGTAGACTTACCAGTATTTTGTTTTTGTCATTTGGGTTTGATAAATGGAACAAAACACCATCAAAATCTGCCACTGTGACATCTACCACGTCCGGTTTATTTCTGATAATGAAAACAAAATAAATGAATGTTACTGCAAGTATGCAAACTGGCAGTATGCAAAACAAGAGAACCATAAACATGGGACAGCAGGCACATAGTTTGCCTTTACGCCACAACGCTCGGGCTTGCACATTATTTTCTGGATCTTTTTTTTACTTTTTTGCTGGATATAGATCTACAGTAGTAGATGAAAAACTGAACTTTTCTTATGTGTTTGTTAGTGTATAAATGTCCCCAAAAAGGTGCCAGAATGCACCATTTGATGTCTAGGTTTTCAAAAAATTTGGGAGCAAGAAGGCCCCCCAGATCACCCTACAATGCTTAAATTAGTTCAAATGGGCTTGCACATCATTTTCAGCTGGCTACGCCGCTGGAAAGAGTCGCTTAACTCATTTTTGTGGACATGTTTTCTTGTGCAGGCTTAGCCAACCTAAGGAGCTAACCAGTTCTCCGGGTACTCCGGCTTCCTCCAACACGATTGACCTCATTTACGCTTTCATCCGTGCCAACGAGAGTGATTAATATAAGTTGTTAAAGCTTGTTTCGCAATCGTTGTAAAATAAATAAAGTCTAAACTTTTAATACCGACGTGCAATTGAATGCGTAATGAAGAGCATAACATACATTACACGCAAGATGGAAACTGCACCACTTGCATGACAAGCTAGTCATTTTTCGTTCATCACAAAATTCCGCTATAAATTGAACAGAATAAAACAAACCAAAAACTAATTGATTAAATGCCTAGGGCAATTTTCCAAGAACCATGAAGAAACTAAAATTAATTTGCAGAGTTTGATCACAGTTTCCTATAACCGTTGAAAATATTGGTACTAAATCTTGAAATGGCTCACAATAATAAAAACGATAATTTGCAAACAACGAAACACGGAAGTGAAGTAAACTTCTTTACAAATGATCAATTTAACTTAAATTCACTCACTTACCCTTCAAGTGCATTTTTTATCTTTGTAGTAAGTGTGTCAACAACAATTCTGTTGTGTATTTCTAGCAAAATCATCTTTCAAAATTGCAATATGTACAAACAATTGATAAAAATATTCTCAACAAAAGTAAATCATAGGTGTTGAAACGGGAAGTTGAGTTACTTCGTTTAGTTACTTCCCCTGATGAATTGTAACGATGCATTTGATTGGTTTAACTTTGTGAAGGCGTAATCTATAGGTATCAGACCAACAAAATTAATGTCCCTGTTTGCACTATGTATAATACAGCTTCTCCAGCAATGCAGGAATGGCGTGTGTGGAGAAAGTAGAAGCAAACGAATAGTCTCTGGATGAGGATATTGGAACTCCAGACAAACCGTTAAAGCACACACCTTCAATGTTATTAGTCGTTCCGGTTTAGCTTATACAAAATTTCTTTTAGCTTGCCTGCGAAAAAAGTTTGTACCATGTTATTGTCACAGGGTTCACTTTATGCAACAAAGCCTGGCGTAGATTCGTTTCTTTATTCTTTATTTATAGGAATAGGGCCTAAAGCACACACTATGGTATTATACACTCATAAATCGACAGTAATAAACATGATACAATATTGCACATAATTAATTCCACGCGTATATACCGATAGTAATTCATTATAAATATCTTACCACAGTGTTATTCAAAAAACACGCATTCCCAGGGGCGTGTCCGGGCATACACACGGACGCACGTGCGTACGCCGAAAAATAAAATCTAAAAAAAATGTAAACGGTTTTAGCTCGAAAAATGAAGGGGGGTACGATGCTTTCAGGCCCACCCATAATTACCTAGTATAATGATGACCAATCTGAAAACTTACGAAAGTTATCAAATTTCCGTTATATTTGTATTATTAATTTTCCCTTGGCTCACGACTATATGCCTGCGATAATTTGATTCAGGAAGTCAAATGCTCTGTGAGGATTTCTTAGTGTTTTCAGAGTGTGAGAGAACTATAGGCGAATCTTTATCGAGGGCTTCTCTTGGTAATGTGCGAGACACCGGTGTCAACAGCGAGCAGATGAGGAGACAGGGCTACGATGGCGCAGCGAACATGTGTACAATTCGAGGGGTACAGACACGCATCAGGTAAGTTGCACCTAAGGCAGTCTATTTACATTGTAGAGCACACAATATCAATTTAGCCATTGTACATGGATCTTCCGAACAGTACGCAAGTAATATGATGAACACAGTACAAGAGGTAGCTTTCGCGTTTAACTATTCAGCAAAGCGTCACTGGAAATTCCAGGAATCCCTTAACAACGAATCAGATATGGGGAAAAGGACAGAGCTTCAGTTTCTCTGTGAGACTATATTGGCAGCGGGTGCTGATGCGTGTTCAATGCTTCATATGGAACGGTTGTTGATGCTCTTAAGTGGCCTCTCTCAGCAAAGTATGGGGATACGAAGGCAGCGATGCACAGGATGGCAGTTACGCAGTTTCGGTTCATTATATCACTCGTTGCTATTGAAAACGCACTTTCAGCGTTAGTGTGCCTATCTCTTCTGCTTCAGAAGAATTCATGCGATCTTGTAGAAGCTGTACCAGATGCTACAATCGTCAGCAAATCACCGATGAACGAAATTACATTACTGTCTGGGGTGCGCAATACAGCGAGGCAGTTGAGCTGGCATATTATGTCGATGTAGAACCATCTCGGCCAAGAGCTGCTGCAAATATTCGTCAACAGAACAGGCATAATGCACCGGCAGAATCCACATCAGACTTCTGGAGGCGGAACATGTATTACCCGTTCATTGATCACTTAGTTGAAGAAATAGATTCAAGGTTACTGCAGAACGGAGACAGGCGCAATGCTCAGTATTTGATCCCCAAACAAGCATACATGTTAATCGAAGACATGATTCGTGAAATATACACAACATTTGCCTGCAGAAACTGTGGAAATCTTCCTTCGGAAAACTTACAGATGGAAACTTCGATGTGATGCTGCAGCCACGCCAAGTGAGTGCATTGTCGATACACTGGCCAACATCAATTAGGAGTTGTACCCCAACGTCACAAGAGGTATCCATGTCATAGTCATGCCAGTGTCTACTGCATCAGCGGTCGTTTAGCTCCATGAGACGGTTAGAAACATACCTCAGGGCAACGATATCAACAGAGAGATTGTCTGGATTGGGATTGATGAACGAGAAATCAGTTCTGAATTAGTTGTAGATAGGAAGAAAGAGATGCGTGTGTTACTGGTTTTTCCGTAAGTAACTTAGTACCATTGCCGTACCGGTAATCGGCCGTCTAAGGCTTTTCGGTGAATGGCTTCTTGTCAATCTATTTTACATCAGATGAAATAATATTACTAAGTAAATTCATCATTTTTGCATGTAATGCAATTGTCTAAACTGAGATTGCCAAACAAATGTTCGAAATAAAATACACTTTCACTCGCTTGTGATTTCAACATGGGGTCCAAAAAATACCTATTATCGGCCGACCTTGAAAATTCATGTAACAGAAAAGTTGATTACAGTTAAGTACCAAAAAGATAATTAACATTGGGCATAGTAATAATTGTTACTCGAAATGGAGGCATTTAACACATTGTGATTATTCTTCAATATGAGGTAAATTGTGACATGGAGAGAAATGTCACTTAATGTGGAGAGTGGCACACCACGAGGGCCGGGAGACATCAGCCTGTGTTTTAATAATAAGATGCATTGTAGCAGAAATATGGGCAAGTGAATTGAAATCAACGACCGTAGCTACTCGGCAACGCCATGTTTCAAACATACAGTAGTATTATTGAATCCCACACTGAGCATCAATTGAAAAGGTGTCAGGCAGTTCTCGTGGCGAGGGCCGTGAGACATCAGCCTATGTTTTAATAATAAGATACATTGAAGCAGAACTATGGGCAAGTGAATTGAAATCAACGACCGTAGCTACTCGGCAACGCAGGCCCCATGTTTCAAACATACAGTAGTATTATTGAACTCCCATTTCAGCTATTAATGACCTTTAATAATAATAGCCTTAGTAAAATGTTCGATGAATACGCTTGGAAATACGAATAGTAAGCGTTTATGCGACGGAGACGAACGTTCATACGACACAGACGTTTCGACGTTATGACGTCACTAACTAAACGTCGTTACTTGGAAACGTTCAGCTACAATAATAGTTATCAAGATGAAACTGCTAAGAACATTTCTGTCAGTGTTTCTCACTTTGTGTTGTTGCAAAAAGACATGCAATGATGATGATGATGATGATGATGATGATGACGATGTTCGCAGTCACGCAGATGATGCTGGTGATGCTGTAGTGGGAGAATAGCCCAAGAAATGTTCAAATTTGGGGGGAAACAGCAAGCCAAGGAAGAAAATCCCGAAAAGTCAGGTCGGTATATTTACAAATATGAATATAATTAACCCATGCCCACCGTATGAACGGGGTGTAACTATGCATGTTTGTAGATGGAAAACGAAGCAAACAGTTCACAAATACTAGTACTAAAACATATGAGGAAATATAATATGACCTTTGAAATAAGCCGTACCCCGTTATCTTGTGGTACAGTTTAATCATACATTATTATTTGTACATAACATAACACTTACTACGTGAAGTAGGATGGCTTTCTCTAGTACACAGACGGTGCTGTAAAGGAACCATAGGAGACTCTGGAATGGGTATCTGTCTGTATCATTGCACTATCCTCCAACAATCTAAAATGGCTAATCTCTTCAGACGGAGTCGCTCATATGGGCAACCGGTAGCGACGATAAATAAACGTAAAACACACATGAATTAGATTAAGCAAATATTTAGTACAGCAGAACAATGTTGCATGTGTGTATATGTGGAAAGAATTACCTTAAGATGTTAGCTTTCAGATCAATCCACATATCTTGATATAAATGTATGTTTTTGTATATTTCTCAATGTATATTACATGTATCCTGACCAATAAATATGCTTAAACAATTTGCATCTTTGTATATCTATATTTGCAGCCATCTCCACAACCATCGCCACAGTCATCTCCACCGCCATCTCCCCAGTCATCTCCACATCCATCTCAACCATCATCTCCAGAGTCATCTCCACCGCCATATCCACAGTCATCTCCACAGCCATCTCCACAGTCATCTCCACAGCCATCTCCACAGTCATCTCCACAGCCATCTCCACAGTCATCTCCACAGCCATCTCCACAGTCATCTCCACAGCCATCTCCACAGCCATCTCCAATACCATATCCACAGTCATCTCCACAGCCATCTCCACCATCATCTCCACAGTCATCTCCACAGCCATCACAACCATCATCTCCACCATCATCTCCACAGTCATCTCCACAGCCATCACAACCATCATCTCCACCATCATCTCCACAGTCATCTCCACAGCCATCACAACCATCATCTCCACCATCATCTCCACAGTCATCTCCACAGCCATCACAACCATCATCTCCACCATCATATCCACAGTCATCTCCACAGCCATCACAACCATCATCTCCACCGCTATCTCCACAGTCATCTCCACAGCCATCACAACCATCATCTCCACAGCCATCTCCACAATCATCTCCACAGCCATCACAACCATCATCTACACAGTCATCTCCACTGTCATCTCCACAGCCATCTCCACAATCATCTCCACTACCATTGAATGGATTTGACAAGATAACTTCACTGGCGCAACAATATGGCTACAACGTCCATGATGTACCAGGTGATGGCAACTGTTTCTTCCATGCTGTACCAATGACAATGGGAGGGGCTGGTGAGGGAAGATTAAGTGGACCAGAACTCAGAAGTCAGCTAATCCAGTTCCTACAGACAAGTCCGCTTGCCAACGAGTATGCAGTCTTCCTTCCGGATGCAAGCACGATGGGCGCATATATTACTGGATTACAGCGTGGTGACTGGGCTGACAACATAGCTGTCCAAGGTGTGGTTGATATGTTGCATATTAATATAGACTTGGTGAACACAATTACACCCGACTATATTCACAAGCTCCAACCTAGAGCTGGCAACAGTTCTCAAACCCTTACCATTGGCCTCATCGAAGAATGCCACTATGTAGCCATGGACAGAAAGGACACCATTGACCCCACAGCATGATAAACAATATCCACAAATGAGATACTGTGACTTGACTTTGACTTGACTTGACTTTGACTTGACTTTGACTTTGACTTTGACTTGACTTGACTTGATATATGGCATGTGATCAATTCTTTATGTAATTAATCGATAACATGCTGAAATGTTTATGTATATGATCGATAACATGCTGAAATGTTTATGTATATGATCGGCTACATGCTGAAATGTTTATGTATATGATCGATAACATGCTGAAATGTTTATGTATATGATCGATAACATGCTGAAATGTTTATGTATATGATCGGCTACATGCTGAAATGTTTATGTATATGATCGATAACATGCTGACATGTTTATGTATATGATCGATAACATGCTGAAATGTTTATGTATATGATCGGTTACATGCTGAAATGTGTATGTATATGATCGGTTACATGATAAAATGTTTATGTAAGTGATCGGTTACATGATAAAATGTGTATGTAAGTGATCGGTTACATGATAACATGTGTATGTAAGTAATCGGTTACATGATGCAATGTGTATGTAAGTGATGGGTTACATGATGCAATGTGTATGTAAGTAATCGGTTACATGAGGCAATGTGTATGTAAGTGATGGGTTACATGATGCAATGTGTATGTAAGTGATGGGTTACATGATGAAATGTGTATGTAAGTAATCGGTTGCATGATGCAATGTTTATGTGAATGATCGGCTACATGATATTATGTTTATGTAAATGATCGGTGACATGATGTTTATGTATATGTAAATGATCGGTTACATGATATTATGTATATGTAAATGATCGGTTACATGATCAAATGTTTATGTAAATGATCGGTTACATTATCAAATGTTTCTGTAAATGTTCGGTTACATGATACAAAGTTTATGTAAATGATCGGCTACATGATGAAATGTGTATGTAAATTATTGGCTACATGATACAATGTTTATGTAAGTGATCGGCTACATAATGAAATGTGTATGTAAATGATTGGTTGCATGATACAATGTTTATGTATATGTTCGGTTACATCATAAAATGTTTATGTAAATGATTGGTTACATGATAACATGTTTATGTAAATCAGTGGTTATATCATCAAGTGTTCATGTAAATGATCGGTTACATGGTGAAATGTTTATGTAAATGATCGGTTGCATGATAAAATGTTTATGTAAATGATCGGTTTCATTATGACATGTTTATGTAAGTGATCGGTTACATGATAAAATGTGTATGTATATGATCGGTTACATGATACGATGTTTATGTAAGTGATCGGTTACATGATAACTTGTTTATGTAAGTGATCGGTTACATGATAAAATGTGTACGTATATGATCGGTTACATGATAAAATGTGTACGTATATGATCGGTTACATGATAAAATGTGTACGTATATGATCGGTTACATGATAAAATGTGTACGTATATGATCGGTTACATGATAAAATGTTTATGTAAGTGATCGGTTACAAGATGAAATGTGTATGTATATGATTGGTTACATGGTAACATGTTTATGTATATGATCGGTTTCATGATAAAATGTGTATGTATATGATTGGTTACATGGTGAAATGTTTATGTACGTGATCGGTTACATGATAAAATATTTATGTAAGTGATCGGTTACATGATAAAATGTTTATGTAAGTGATCGGTTACATGATGACATGTTTATGTATATGATTGGTTACATGGTGAAATGTTTATGTAAGTGATCGGTTACATGATAAAATGTGTATGTAACTGATTGGTTACATGATGACATGTTTATGTAAGTAATCGGTTACATGATGAAATGTTCATGTAAATGATCGGTTACATGATAAAATGTTTATGTAAGTAATCGGTTACATGATGAAAGGTTTATGTAAATGATTGGTTACATGGTGAAATGTTTATGTAAGTGATCGGTTACATGATGAATGGTTTATGTAAATGATTGGTTACATGGTGAAATGTTTATGTAAGTGATCGGTTACATGATGAAAGGTTTATGTAAATGATTGGTTACATCATAAAATGTTTATGTAAATGATTGGTTACATCATAAAATGTTTATGTAAATGATTGGTTACATGATAAAATGTTTATGTAAATGATTGGTTACATGATAAAATGTTTATGCACATGATTGGTTACATCATACAATGTTTATGTAAATCAGTGGTTATATCATAAAGTGTTTATGTAAATGATCGGTTACATGGTGAAATGTTTATGTAAATGATCGGTTGCATGATAAAATGTTTATGTAAATGATCGGTTTCATTATGACATGTTTATGTAAATCATTGTTTACATCATAACATGTTTATGTAAATGATTCGTTACATGATAAAATGTTTATGTAAATGATTGGTTACATCATAAAATGTTTATGTAAATCATTGGTTGCATCATAAAATATTTATGTAAGTGATTGGTTGCATGAGAACATGTTTATATAAATGATCGACTACAGGATAAAATGTTTATGTAAATGATTGGTTAACATGATAAACTGTTTATGTAAGTGATCGGTTACATGATAAAATGTTTATGTAAGTGATCGGTTACATGGTAAAATGTTTATGTATATGATCGGTTACATGATAAAATGTTTATGTAAGTAATCGGTTACATGATGCAATGTGTATGTAAGTGATCGGTTACATGATAACATGTTTATGTAAGTAATCGGTTACATGATGCAATGTGTATGTAAGTGATGGGTTACATGATGAAATGTGTATGTAAGTAATCGGTTGCATGATGCAATGTTTATGTGAATGATCGGCTACATGATATTATGTTTATGTAAATGATCGGTGACATGATCATATGTTTATGTAACTGATCGGTTACATGATGTTTATGTAAGTGATCGGTTACATGATATTATGTATATGTAAATGATCGGTTACATGATCAAATGTTTATGTAAATGATCGGTTACATGATACACTGTTTATGTAAATGTTCGGTTACATGATACAAAGTTTATGTAAATGATCGGTTACATGATAAATGTTTATGTATATGATTGGTTACACGATACAATGTTTATGTAAGTGATCGGTTACATGATAAAATATTTATGTATGTGATCGGTTACATGGTAAAATGTTTATGTAAGTGATCGGTTACATGATGAAATGTTTATGTATATGATTGGTTACATGGTGAAATGTTTATGTAAGTGATCGGTTACATGATAAAATGTGTATGTAACTGATTGGTTACATGATGACATGTTTATGTAAGTAATCGGTTACATGATGAAATGTTTATGTAAGTGATCGGTTACATGATAAAATGTGTATGTAACTGATTGGTTACATGGTCAAATGTTTATGTAAGTGATCGGCTACATAATGAAATGTGTATGTAAATGATTGGTTGCATGATACAATGTTTATGTATATGTTCGGTTACATCATAAAATGTTTATGTAAATGATTGGTTACATGATAAAATGTTTATGTAAATCAGTGGTTATATCATAAAGTGTTTATGTAAATGATCGGTTACATGGTGAAATGTTCATGTAAATGATCGGTTGCATGATAAAATGTTTATGTAAATGATCGGTTTCATTATGACATGTTTATGTAAGTGATCGGTTACATGATAAAATGTTTATGTATATGATTGGTTACATGGTAACATGTTTATGTATATGATCGGTTACACGATACAATGTTTATGTAAGTGATCGGTTACATGATAAAATATTTATGTATGTGATCGGTTACATGGTAAAATGTTTATGTAAGTGATCGGTTACATGATAAAATGTTTATGTAAGTGATCGGTTGCATGATGAAATGTTTATGTATATGATTGGTTACATGGTGAAATGTTTATGTAAGTGATCGGTTACATGATAAAATGTGTATGTAACTGATTGGTTACATGATGAAATGTTTATGTAAGTAATCGGTTACATGATGAAATGTTTATGTAAATGATCGGTTACATGATAAAATGTTTATGTAAGTAATCGGTTACATGATGAAAGGTTTATGTAAATGATTGGTTACATGGTGAAATGTTTATGTAAGTGATCGGTTACATGATGAATGGTTTATGTAAGTAATCGGTTACATGATGAAAGGTTTATGTAAATGATTGGTTACATCATAAAATGTTTATGTAAATTATTGGTTACATCATAAAATGTTTATGTAAATGATTGGTTACATGATAAAATGTTTATGTAAATGATTGGTTACATGATAAAATGTTTATGCAAATGATTGGTTACATCATAAAATGTTTATGTAAATCAGTGGTTATATCATAAAGTGTTTATGTAAATGATCGGTTACATGGTGAAATGTTTATGTAAATGATCGGTTGCATGATAAAATGTTTATGTAAATGATCGGTTTCATTATGACATGTTTATGTAAATGATTGGTTACATGATAATTTTTTTATGTAAATCATTGTTTACATCATAAAATGTTTATGTAAATGATTGGTTACATGATAAAATGTTTATGTAAATGATTGATTACATCATAAAATGTTTATGTAAATCATTGGTTGCATCATAAAATATTTATGTAAGTGATTGGTTGCATGAGAAAAATTTTATATAAATGATCGACTACAGGATAAAATGTTTATGTAAATGATTGGTTACATGATAAACTGTTTATGTAAATGATCGACTACAGGATAAAATGTTTATGTAAATCATTGGTTACATCATAACATGTTTATGTAAATGATTGGTTACATGATAAAATGTTTATGTAAATGATTGGTTACATGATAAAATGTTTATGTAAATCATTGGTTACATCATAAAATGTTTATGTAAATCATTGGTTGCATCATAACATATTTATGTAAGTGATTGGTTGCATGAGAAAATGTTTATATAAATGATCGACTACAGGATAAAATGTTTATGTAAATGATCGACTACAGGATAAACTGTTATGTAAATGGTCAGTTACATAATGAAATGTTTATGTAAATTATCGGTTGCATGATATAATGTTTATGTAATTGATCATTTACATGATTAAAATATCATGTTATATGATTAGTTACGAGAGAAAATGTTTATGTAAGTGTTTGTTTTTTGCTGTTTTTTACGTTTATTTATCGTCGCTACCAGTAGCCCATATGAGTGACGCATCCTGAAGATATTTAAATCATTGTAGATTGTTTGGAGGATTTTGCAATAATACAGACAGATACCCATTCTAGATTCTCCTCTGGTTCCTTTAAGTGCACGGTGTAAAGCACCGACACGATACCTCGGTTTAAAGTTGCAATTGAAATGCTGTTAGTTTTATTAGGGTCAGACGGGGGATTGAACCTGCGATTCCTGGATTACCAGTCTAACACGTTAATCACTGGACTACAGATCCGTCTGATATTGTAATGCCAATTTAATATTGTACAGCTTTATTGTATGGTGCAATGAATACTGAAGTAAAACCGGCTTCGTGCGCATGTCTGGTTGATCTTGCTGAAGTAAAACAGGCTTCGTGCGCATGTCTGGTTGAGCATGCTGAAGCAAACCGACTTCGTGTGCATGTCTGATTGATCTTTCTGAAGCAAACCAGCTTCGTGCGCATGTCTGATTGATCTTTCTAGGGTCATGCTGTTTGTGCTCTAGTTGGTTAACTGGATTGGAACATGTGTCCAAGATTTAAAAAATCCATTGCGTATTCTCATTATGCCAGTAATTCAATGATCAATCTGCTAACTATATAGTTTATGTAGCTGATGCAAACATTACATAGAGGATCTACAATGGTTTACCAATATGCTAACTATATAGTTGATGTAGTTGATGCAAACATTACATAGAAGATCTACAATCGGTTACCAATCTGCTAACTATATAGTTTATGTAGCTGATGCAAACATTACATAGAGGATCTACAATGGTTTACCAATATGCTAACTATATAGTTTATGTAGCTGATGCAAACATTACATAGAGGATCTACAATGGTTTACCAATATGCTAACTATATAGTTTATGTAGCTGATGCAAACATTACATAGTGGATCTACAATCGGTTACCAATATGCTAACTATATAGTTTATGTAGCTGATGCAAACATTACATAGTGGATCTACAATCGGTTACCAATATGCTAACTATATAGTTTATGTAGCTGATGCAAACATTACATAGTGGATCTACAATGGTTTACCAATATGCTAACTATATAGTTTATGTAACATATGAAATTTAATGTTTTCTTCAGGAAATCGTCTAGTAGAATGAACGTTTCAATACTTTTAAACAAGATATTTAAAACACACATAACATGAAAACCCCGTGCAAGAACTGATCAATACAGTAAAACCCATCTAACCCGGACTTCGTCCGGACCGGACAAAAAGTCCGGTTTAGAGCGGTTCCTGGATTAGAGTTTTTTTAAAAATATTTAACACACAAAAATATAACAAAACATAAATATACATTAGTGCGAAAGAAAATGTATTTTTGGAACATGTAATCATGGACTGTACATCTAGTTTTGCCAGTCAGCATTAATCAAAATGAATGATTTTGTTTAGTGGAGAAACTGAAAACAGCAGTATAAAATGTACTCATTACTCTATTATTTGATTGGTTGTTTCTAATAAGGGTTTTACTGTACATCCACTCTACGGAATACGTTCCGCGGAAAGACAAATACCTCACGCTATTGACTCGTGAAAACGCAAATAACTACAGAATATAATTTTCTATTATGTGGTATATTTTTCCACAAATATTTGTAACATAATCTTAGTATTTCAACTAATAAACAAGCGTCGTATACGACGTTTATTGACATAACAAAATAATGTAAATAGGGGCAACATATATGGGTAAAACAACTCGTGTATCCTGAATAACACGAGTTATGGTACAGATTTACCCTTATATCGCGCCCTTTATTTCTTAGACTAATCTTATTTAAATTATCTCTAAACGACAGTACCACGCCTTACTATAGAATCCATTGTCAATTCACGAGCGTGGCTGACCGCTATGTGAAATCCTACCTTCACTTCAGAGAGTTTGTGGACCGTAAAAGCACTGTTAACCTCATGAGCTTGATATCGACAGTTTCAATCAATTCTGTAAGTCTATTGAAAGGGTCAATAAACCTTTCTTCAACATCTGGATGGCTGGGGACCTAAACCTCCCAAAGATGGACTGGGACACTACTAGCCAATCCACCGACTGCAAACACCCCTTCTATAGGTAGGTCATTGAAACGTTTAATGATACAAACCTCACCGAAATGGTTAATCTCCCCACCTGTGAAAACAATATCCTGGATGTATTCCTTACAACCAACCGCACCTTAGTAAATCAGGTCAATATTCTACCCAGCATCAGTGATCATAATGTAATCGAAATAAAAGTCAACACATCCGCAACGATAGGTTATCAAAAGCCTCGCAGGATTCCACTCTATAAGAAAGCAAACGGGCATGCCATTAGACAGTCATTAGATGACTATCACCAGGTTATGATCACCGAATGTAAATATTCCGCACTAAATACTGAAGAGTTATGGGAACATTTTTCTCATGCTCTAAATACCCTTAGAGATAAATGGATTCCATCCAAACAGACATCGATAAGATATCACCTACCCTGGGTCAATCAGAGTGTTAAACGAATGGCTAGAAGGCGAAATAGGGCCTTTTAAATTACTAGGACGTCAAGTAGGCCTACGCCATCAAATCGCAAGAAATTCCTGGATCTCAAACATTTAGTGCGGAAAAGGTCAAAGAGGCGTATCACCAATATCTTGTAAACATCTTAAATCTAAGCAGTGCTGATGACTCCCATCCTTACAGACCAAACACCAAGAAACTTTATTCCCTTCTAAAGCATTCCAAGCAAGACTCCAAATCAATGCCACCTCTAAAGCATGAAAACAAATTTCGCCATGAAGAGGCTGCTAAAGCCACAGCACTGAACAAACAGTTTCAGTCTGTCTTCAGCTCCAAATCCCCACTAAGATTTACCTCCATTTGTAAAATGAAAATTCAGGACACAAATGGAAACCTGAATGGTCAATCCATGCCAAACATGAAGGAGATCACAGTAAGTTCAAATGGCATAGAGAAAGTTCTCAATAACCTGAACCCTCATAAGGCTAGTGGTCCTGACCAAATTAAGTCAATCATACTTAAAACCCTGTCTAAAGAACTCTCGCCTATCCTTGAAGTCTTATTCCAAAAATCCCTCAACGAAGGATCATTGCCGGCCCAGTGGAAATCAGCAAATGTTGCTCCCATTTACAAAAAAGGGGACAAGTCAAACCCCGCCAACTATAGGCCTATCTCACTGACATGTGCTCTGTGCAAGGTTCTAGAACATATAGTTTCCTCCTCGATAGTAAAACACCTCACTAACCATAGTATTCTGTACCATTTGCAGCATGGTTTTAGAGAAAAACGATCATGCGTGACCCAATTAGTAATACTAGTCAATGACTTGGTTACCTCTGTCTACAATAAGTATCAGGTAGATTTCATCCTATTAGACTTCAGTAAGGCTTTTGACAAGGTCAATCACGAGAAAGTACTACTAAAATGCATGACTATGGAGTCAGACGTCAAACATTAATGTGAATTAAGGGTTTTCTAAATAATTGACTCCAGTCAGTTGTCCTTAATGGTATTAGTTCAGATGTCATTCCTGTGTCCTCTGGAGTCCCACGGGGATCCACACTTGGACCCCTGCATTTCCTAGCCTATATGAACGACCTCCCACAAAACACCAGTTCCAAAGTCTGTATCATTGCAGATGATACTGCAGCCTATCTATCACTGACATCTGCAAATGAATCGGCCACACTCCAAAACGATCTTAAAAGATTAGAAGAATGGGAGTTGGAGTGGGACATGGAATTTAACCCCTCCAAATGTCAAGTTATCCACGTCGACTATCAATTCTGCAGAGTGCATGTGTTTCATCTACTTCGCTCCCGTTAAATGTTACTTTATTTGTTTGGAGCATATAGGTCCCTATCTATCTATCTATCTATCTATCTATCTATCTATCTATCTATCTATCTATCTTCTTCTATCTATCTATCTATCTATCTATCTATTATCTTCTTTTTTTTCTTTAATGTCGAACCCCTCGCGGGGACGTAGACATGTTGCGCGTCACAAACCGCTAAGAAGTTAAAAGTATGAGTAGTTAAAAGTATAATTTAAAAAGGTATGAAAATAAGTTGTGGTAAAAGTTTAAAAGCAGCTACGCAGAACAACTAGGGACTGGCATGTTCAATATGGCAAACTGCCGTATTGAATTGCTCTATGGTAGGGAGATGGACAATGTCAGGAGGGAGGTGGTTCCAATGATAGATTGTTCTTGGAAAGAAGGAGAACTTGTAGTAGTCTGTAGTTGCTGTAATTAACATATAGCTTAAGGAATGGCAATGGCGAGTAGGACGGGAGAGGGGAACTAGGTAATTTTCAATGGGAATAGTAACAAGATCATTATGAATTTTATACATAAGGTATAACCTATTGTCAATACGCCGTTGATCTAGTCTGCGTAGATTTAGGGAATGTAGCATGTCTGTAACACTAGAGGTACGATAGAAGTCAGCCTTTATCCAACGGGCTGCTCTTCGCTGGACACCTTCAATTTGGTCTATCACTGTTTGGGTATGGGGCGACCAGATCTCGGAGCCATATTCAAGCTGGGGTCTCACTAATGTCTGGTAAGCCATGGTCTTAAGGGGTTCAGATTTGACCTGGAGGTTTCTACGTAGAAATCCTAATGTTTGGTTTGCTTTCTTTGTTGACCTTTTTATGTGGGTGTCCCACGACAGGTTATTTGAGATATCCACGCCAAGGTATTTGGCTGAGGTGACCGACTCAAGTAGGACTCCATGGAGTTTATATTTGCTGGGAATAGGATGTTTCCTTCTGGTGACGTGGATAACTTGACATTTGGAGGGGTTAAATTCCATGTCCCACTCCAACTCCCACTCTTCTAATCTCTTAAGATGATTTTGGAGGGGGTTCGACATTAGAGGAAGATAGATAGTGGAGAGGTTGATTCTACGGTATTCCATACTGGGTGAGTTTTCCCTATTTGTCGATCTGAAATGTTACACTAAACTAGTACATGTATAATGGTTCGCAAGTCTAATGTTATACCTGTATAACCAAAATGTATTTAGTGATATTTGACCTAACTATTATATTTTTAGAAATATGACGGGTTAGCCAAGACCAATCAAGCGACCGTTTACATTTAACCGGAAATAGATTCCAAAGGATGGTTGCATATTTTGTCTGTATTTTGTTTTATTTGATTTCCAGAGAATTCGGAGCTATTATGGTGAGATACTGCCTGTACTAAGACGGACTATGTGACATTTAGCTCAGTGCACTCAGCTAGCATGTAACTGTTGACTGTGTCATCAAGTCAATGCACTCTGAAACAACATTGGTCTATCTATCACTGTCTCTCTTCATCTCTACAATAAAACAGTAAAGTGCAAATTTATTTTATTTATTGTCATATGATGCAACAACATAATGACATATATGTTATTCTATTGTCATTCTATCGATTGATGATGATGGCATGTGGTGTTGGTAATTGTGCATGGTCAAGTCTGAGATAACTTGACTGACCACCGACCGAAGACGAGTCTGACCAACTAACCGACAACATGTCTTGATCACCGACCGATGACAAGTCTGACCACATGTTCCATGTCATGTTCAACCATTGGACAAGTCTAACCACTTCATATATACAAATAAAATTGGCAAGATATGAACAGTAATTTGCAAGATGTGATATACACATGTATATATTGAGTGGTGGAACCTATGCTCACCGTATTTTTCCATTTACATCCATATTACTCTCTTATATTTCGCTAAATTAGCTTCACATTCTTTTAACTTCTTTGCGGTTTGACGCGCAACATGTCTACATCCCCGGGAGAGGTTTGAAAATAAGGGAAGATAGATAGATTTAATTAGTTCTAACCTAATTCACAGAGCTGAAGCATGGTTCAATAGCATCTAGCTATCCGAATTAAAAAAATATACAACTACCCAGCACATCCCTGAACCCCTTCCCCCCCCCCCTGCCGTGTTACTACACCCCAGGAGGCAATGACCGAAAATACATTTTAGCATCAACATGAAATATCATTTCTAGTCAAAAACACATATATCTATATAGTGGAGTGGTGGAACCTATTCTCGGCATAAATCCCACATATAATGACCAGTATAAATGTTAATTGCACTTGTCGTATATTAATTTAAGTTGTGAAAACAACTTTCAAAACACTCTTGTTGACACTTGTAGCTTCATCACGTGACCTTGCTGCTCAATACAGCTATCGCAACGGTGTCGGTCAGCACCCGTTTTTATGGGGAACTCAATACTTCAGGGCACCTATGCACGGCGTACTTGTTATTTTTTATTTATCTATCATAACTTGTTGAATATCTTATTTTGATATAGTACATCATTGAATAAAAACAGTTATTGGACTTAATCAGAAATAGTATAGAAACTATTTTTCGGGTTAGACATGTGTAGATTTTTAAAATTCGGATAGCTACCTGAATTGCTCATACACCATATCAGTTTCGGTGGAAATATTCTCCCAATGATTTGTTTGTTTATATTCGTCTGCTGTCCAGACCAGTCACATGACAGTTGCAACAGCCTACCGATACACTCAACGGTATGCTATTGAACCATACTTCAGCTCTGTCAGTGAAATTAGCCTAGAACTATATAAATATTTTAAATACGGATGAAAATGGAAAATACGCCGAGCATAGGTTCCACCACTCTATATATTTTTTGGTTTAAGTTCGTTTTCACGACTTAACCATTTCCCCCATAGAGATGTAGTTTTATTTCATACATTTGGCTGTATACATCGTACACAATGGATAAGCTGTGAACTTGCCTACTCCACCTTCATGGAGGTAACTAGGAATTATTAAGTGTTGTATATACTACGTTGTTCCGATCTATGTTATAGCTTGTTTGACTAATGTGTCAATCTATGTGCAATAGGTATTGGCGTCAAGAGGCGCTAATAATGGGGAAAGGGTTAAGAAAATAATAATATACGTACGGCAAGTCAGTGTATTTAACTTTACAGATAGAGCTGTGAAAGTCTATGCTTTTGTTACACACTTTCAATTATTTAAAAGGTTGTCAATTATTGAGTTGGAACAAACTGATTTTTAAAAAATATTTTTTTTTTAAAGTTTGATCACTCGCTTATAAAGTTATAAGACGAGAAGCCACTTTGAGACAATAATCTGGTGTTATAGGTGAGTAAGTAGAGGAAGGGCAAATGTTATCAAATGAAAGATAAAAACAAATTATGAGATAGCAGATATAACCAGATATGTCCTTGTGATGTGTCATTTATGCTGCAATATATCTTCTCATAACCCTACATTGTCACACAACTAAATTTCAGAGCTCAATCGGGGGGGGGGGGGGATATGGTCGTAGTATTCGTCCTTGGTACCCTGACTTCGCCCCCTCGGGGGAACCACTTCTTCCTAAAAAAAATTGACCAATTCATTATACAGCACTCCTTCTATTCAAATGTATTTAATGGTCATACTTACTATGTGTGCATTTTAAATATATTGTGTTGAAATTTATTAAATAACACCATTTAGGACGTGATCTCACACATTCTCCCAAACATTTGTGTCTAGCTTGAGCCCTGAATTTACAAGAAATGTTCATATTCTCAGAGACAAATCATCTGCCTTCAGTCATGTCATGATAAATTCATGAAATCTGCCTTCAGTCATGTCATGATAAATTTATGAAATCTGCCTTCAGTCATGTCATGATAAATTCATGAAATCTGCCTTCAGTCATGTCATGATAAATTCATGAAATCTGCCTTCAGTCATGTCATGATAAATTCATGAAATCTACATCTGCCTTCAGTCATGTCATGATAAATTAATGAAATCTACATCTACCTTCAGTCATGTCATAATAAATTCATGAAATCTACATCTGCCTTCAGTCATGTCATAATAAATTCATGAAATCTACATCTGCCTTCAGTCATGTCATGATAAATTCATGAAATCTACATCTGCCTTCAGTCATGTCATAATAAATTATTGAAATCTACATCTGCCTTCAGTCATGTCATGATAAATTCATGAAATCTACATCTGCCTTCAGTCATGTCATGATAAATTCATGAAATCTACATCTGCCTTCAGTCATGTCATGATAAATTCATGAAATCTACATCTGCCTTCAGTCATGTCATAATAAATTATTGAAATCTACATCTGCCTTCAGTCATGTCATGATAAATTCATGAAATCTGCCTTCAGTCATGTCATGATAAATTCATGAAATCTACATCTGCCTTCAGTCATGTCATGATAAATTAATGAAATCTACATCTGCCTTCAGTTATGTCATGATAAATTAATGAAATCTACATCTGCCTTCAGTCATGTTATGATAAATTAATGAAATCTACATGTGACAAATCTTTTAGGGATTGGTGTATTTAATAAATACGCAGCGTTTAACCATGGTTGCAAACCTTGATTTATTTTAATAATTTCTCTGCCTGCTTCATTGGTAATGTTCCGATTATTAATTCCCGTAATGTAAAGCTGGTTTCTTAAAAATCTTGGCACCCTTCCCAGGGTTCATTCTAGATGTCGACGTGGGGGAAATAGTCACTTCTCCCTAAAAAAGCACTTTTTTCCCAAAAAAATGTTTTTGCAATTTTCATACAGAATTTTGTTCAGTAAGATACACTTGCCCATTATAAAGCACTTCTTCTTTTCAAATGTATTTAATGGTCATACTTTGTATTTTAACCATATTTTGTTGAAGTCCGCCTCCGTGGTCGAGTGGTTACGGTCGCTGACTTGTATACCACTGTAACCTATCATCACTGATGGTCACGGGTTCGAGTCCCGCTCAGGCTGTGTCTCATTTATATGAAAAAGTTGGCAGTTTCTTACGGAGGTTGGTGCACCCAAGTACTGGTTAACCGCTGGAGCCTGCCCAGGAAAGGTGTTGTTAGGTAAACTGCCCACCGGCGATATAGCCCGAAATGGCACTGATGCAGGCGTAAAACCCGAACTATAAATAAATATTTTGTTGAAATTTATTAAATAACACCATTAACACCGCTTTCTCGCTTCTCCCAAATATTCTGACCTAGAATGAGCCCCCTGCCATTTAGAATAGTTTGTGTTGAAATAGTTTGCACTGTTTCGATATTAGCCTGTTGAATTGAAAGGAAGAGTTACATGACATCTTTATATGAAAATAACCGGTAGCGACCATTTGACATCGGTATAAATGATAGCAGGGCCACCTACATGGTCGAGTTGTTGTGGTTGCTGACTGTAACCTATCATCACTGATGGTTTCTTTATATGAAAAAGTTGGCAGTTTCTTACGGAGGTTGGTGCACCAAGTACTTGTGAACCGCTGGAGCTTGCCCAGGAAAGATGCTAGGTAAACTGCCTGCCGTTGATATAACCCAAAATGGTGCTGATGAAGGCGTAAAACCCAAACAAACAAACAAACAAAATGATAGCAGTGCGTTGGCATGACAACTGTAGATTTTACTGTAGTATTATTTTTACGTTACAGTGATGTCATGTTGAAGTGAAGCTGTCGTCATGCAGGCATTGAAGGATCGTGTGTCACAGGTTTACTACACGCACGGTCTCTTCTGTGCCAGCCACCCCATCTCGATCATCGTATCCGTGTGTGCATTCATACTGCTGCTCTGGTAAGACATACGAGGATATTTGTGTTTATTAGTGTAAGATAGGATTTTATTTCATCATTTGTATTTCCACGAGTAGCCTTACAATAATAATAATAAACACAAGTGGAAGTAGTGATAGCGCAGTGGGTGCACGTTCGCTTCAGGTGCGAATGGTCCAGAGTTCGAGCCCCGCTGGAACTGTTACGATTGTGCCCTTAGGCAAGGCATTTAAATTCCACGTTGCCTCTTCTTTCTCTCTCGTGGCGATGGATTCCATTAGGAATGAAGTCTCGAGAGTGATTTATATAAGTTGTAAGAACTTGTTTTGCAATCATTTCTGATGGAATCCATCACCACGAGGGAGATAGAAGAGGCACGTGGAATTTAAATGCCTTGCATGAGGGTACAATCCTAACAGCTCCAGCGGAACCGTTAGCACCTGAAGCGAACGCACCCCCACTGCCCTATCACGACTTCCACAATATGTGATAGTGTAAGGAGCTTATCACGACTTCCACAATATGTGATAGTGTAAGGAGCTTATCACGACTTCCACAATATGTGATAGTGTAAGGAGCCTATCACGACTTCCACAATATGTGATAGTGTAAGGAGCCTATCACGACTTCCACAATATGTGATAGTGTAAGGAGCCTATCACGACGTCCACAATATGTGATAGTGTAAGGAGCCTATCACGACTTCCACAATATGTGATAGTGTAAGGAGCCTATCACGACTTCCACAATATGTGATAGTGTAAGGAGCTTATCACGACTTCCACAATATGTGATAGTGTAAGGAGCTTATCACGACTTCCACAATATGTGATAGTGTAAGGAGCTTATCACGACTTCCACAATATGTGATAGTGTAAGGAGCCTATCACGACTTCCACAATATGTGATAGTGTAAGGAGCCTATCACGACTTCCACAATATGTGATAGTGTAAGGGGCCTATCACGACTTCCACAATATGTGATAGTGTAAGGAGCTTACGGCTTTAAATCCTGATTATTGCGAGTTATGCTTCCATATTTCAAAGATTGGTTCCGTCTTCTTTGAAATCCTCTTAATGGATGGGATTTGAAATATTTAGAAGTTAAAAGAATGATATCAATATGTACCAGTAGTAGAAACACTTCTCAGCACTCTTCCAGGAACTATCGGGTAAGATTTCAATATGTACCAGGTAGTAGAAAAACTTCTCAGCACTCTTCCAGGAACTATCTGGTAAGATTTCAATATGTACCAGTAGTAGAAACACTTCTCAGCACTCTTCCAGGAACTATCGGGTAAGATTTCAATATGTACCAGGTAGTAGAAAAACTTCTCAGCACTCTTCCAGGAACTATCGGGTAAGATTTCAATATGTACCAGGTAGTAGAAACACTTCTCAGCACTCTTCCAGGAACTATCGGGTAAGATTTCAATATGTACCAGGTAGTAGAAAAACTTCTCAGCACTCTTCCAGGAACTATCTGGTAAGATTTCAATATGTACCGGGTAGTAGAAAAACTTCTCAGCACTCTTCCAGGAACTATCGGGTAAGATTTCAATATGTACCGGGTAGTAGAAAAACTTCTCAGGAACTAAGATTTTTTTTAAAACTTTATTTATTTTACAACGATTGCGAAGCAAGTTTTAACAACTTATATTAATCATTCTTGTTGGCGCGGATGAAAGCGTAAATGTGGTCATTCGTGTGGGAGGAAACCATAGTACCCGAAGAAACCACCTGTCCGATCTGGCGACCCCCGTACCAAGAACTAAGATTAAATTAACACCTACTCACAGTCTCACCTAGCTACCCAGGAACTGCAAAGCTATGGCTAGGTCTCTTAACCCTTTGCCTGCTGAGTAAATAAAATCACATTTGCAAACAACATAGATCCAGATCAGCTGCGGTGTAACACCACATCTGATCTGGATCTATGTTGATAGCTATTATTCTGCCACTATCTGAATAGCAAACAGCATAGTGCCGTCTGATCACGCTCTCAAAATAGATTTTTATCTGCCGCTAGCGTACAAAGGGTTAAATAAATGAAATTTCAGTAGTGGCCATGAGGTTATACCATGGGACTACCAATGTGAATTGATTTTCAACCAGAGTTTATTTAACCCATTAAACCCCAAGTAGCTGACATGGACTGGTGCATGATATTTTTAGACCAATAAATTAATAAGAAAATTACCTTTGGACCAGTTCATTTATCAAAATGGGTAATTTTATCTAAAACTAGTAATAATTATTACTGGCAAAAAGTGCAGATCCTGATGAGACAGCTCATGACGAGCCGGCTCATCTGGGTCTGCACTTTTTGTAAGTCTATTTAGAGGTCTGTAGTGTTGAAAGGGTTAAATACTATTGTCCGTCCTTAGATCCCAAGGTCCTGTATACACTAGATGATTACTAATGATTTTGGCTGATATAGTATTAGTAATTTTCAGCTTCAAGAGTCGACATATATTTTCAGCTACGGTTTTCCGTGATCGGGTGGTTACGATCATTGACTTCAAATCACTTGCCCCAAGCCTTTAAGGGCGGAGGCTATCCGACTGGCTTGCGGAAGTTCGGTGGTTCTACCTGGGTTGTGTGCCCTTGCATTAAATACTGCTGGGAGGGAGAGCCGGGTGTCTGCTTCCATCAGTAATGGCTGGAGAGTCGCCATACCTAAGCTGTTTTTGCTACTTGAAGGCACCAAAAACAAACATACAAAATGATTTTCAGCTACCCGTTGCTGTATATGCCACTCCCTGGTAATCCGCCCGGAGAATATGAAACACCACTGAAGAACTACAAGGTTCCACCCAAGTCCCATGCAAATAGGGACAAGTCGTACGACATGACTGATCTAACCAGTATTCCTAGATGGGTAAGCCGTATATAACATTCCTTTAGCTCTGCATGCTGGGTAAAATAAAGGCTATAAATAGTTATAATAATTCTGGCAGATGGCATTTCATTAAAATGTGTTTTTATTATCTGTGTCTAATTCTTTCATGCTAGGAAGCTTTTCAGCTGACTTGCGGACAGTCGGTGGTTCTACCTGGGTATAGATCGATGTATGACCTAAGCTGAAAAATAAGCAAAACAAAATAGAAGGTGACAGGGCTAGGTCATAATCTTTGGGAGAAGTGAGACAGCGCCCGATTTTAAGTTTTTAAAACTTTATTTATTTTACAACGATTACGAAGCAAGTTTTAACTACTTAGCTACTTATCACTCTCGTTGCCGCGGATGAAAGCGTAAATGTTGTCATTCGTGTGGGAGGAATCCGGAGTACCGGAGAAAACCCACCTGTCTGATCTGGCGACCACCGTACCATCTCACATACTTCCCGGTCCAAGGATCGAACCTGGGTTGCATTGGTGAGAAGCGAGCTCGCTAACCACTGCGCTAATTGGACAAACGCACGATTGTACCCTTAAATCAATTTCAACAAAATAGGGTTAATAGTCACAATTTGACAATTTTTAATTGCAGGAGTGCGTTATTATGGGTCAGTGTATCTTATTAGACAATATTTTGTTTTTTTAGTTTATACAAATTTATTTTAGCTCGATTGCGAAACAAGGTCTTATAACTTATATTAATCACTCTCGAGACCTCATTCCTGATGGAATCCAACGCCACAATGGAGAGAGCAGAGACATGTGGAATTTAAATGCCTTGCCTAAGGGCACAATCGTAACGGCTCCAGCGGGGCTCGAACTCCAGGCCTTTCACACCTGAAGCGAAGGCGCTAGCACTGAGCTATAACGACTTCCACTCAAATTTGTTTAGGGAGAAGTGGCATCCCTAGGGCGAAGACAGGGTCCCTAGGGCGACTATTTCGCCCCATTCGCCCTCTAGAATGAGCCCTGTTTGAGACATGTAAATATTGCAGTTTCAGTCAACTCTTATCTGTGTGATTATAAGTGATTATTCTTAATTGTAGTTTAACCCTTAACCTGCCAATCACGACTATAGTCGCTTTTGCAAATAGTATAGATCAGGCTCTATGTTGTTTTCTATTCGGATAATATAGCGGAAGCACTTGTCTGAATGGCAAACAACACAGATCCTGATAGGGCGTTATGCCAAGGCTGATTTGGATCTATGTTGTTTGCATATTCCATCCAACTTATTCGGCAGGTTACGGGTTAAGTGGATTTTTATTAATTCTTTTGTAGTACAAGGGTCCATCAGTGGGGTATATACAGCAGTTGGTTGTCAAGACAACGGTGTCACCATGGGAACACACACAACATGACCCGCTAGATGCCTTGCATGCACCCCTCACTAAAGTGTTTAAGACATTGGAGGAGGTTGAGAAACTAAGACACACGCATGGGTAAATTGTTAATCAGCTGCACGTCACTTGTATACAAAGACGGGTAAAAATTGTTAATCAGTTGCACGTCACTTGTATACAAAGACATGTGTAAATTGTTAATCAGTTGCACGTCACTTGTATACAAAGACATGGGTAAATTGTTAATCAGTTGCACGTCACTTGTATACAAAGACATGGGTAAATTGTTAATCAGTTATTAGCCACTGACAGTGCTGCAGATTTGTGTTGTCCATCGACAAAATTTAGATTGCCGAACATACATGTAAGCTATTAAAATTTAATTTTTTGTACAAAATTTCCGATGAATTTTCGAAATTGCCTGAATATAATGCAGGGTTCCCGCTGTCGATTGCCAATGGCTCCATTTACGACAAAAAACATATACTGGCGTTAAATTTTGTTAATTGGCGAAAATCTGTGGCACAACATTTTTTTTATTTTTGGCACATGTTTAGTTAAATGCATGGCTTCAAATATTTATCTCTGAACCATTTGGTTCTTAGTTGGTTCCAAGTTTTTCAAAGTGGCTCCAGTATTTTTCAATTGGGGACAGAAGTGGCGCAGACAAGAGTTCCGACAGAGAACCCTGTAATGTGATAATGTGTCACTTCTCATGCTACACACTTTCTGCATAGCAATATAGCTTGGTACACTTCACAGTGCATCATTAGTCTACACACTTTCTGCATAGTAATATAGCTTGGCACACTTCACAGTGCATCATTAGTCTACACACTTTCTGCATAGCAATATAGCTTGGTACACTTCACAGTACATCATTAGTCTACACACTTTCTGCATAGCAATATAGCTTGGCACACTTCACAGTGCATCATTAGTCTACACACTTTCTGCATAGCAATATAGCTTGGTACACTTCAAGTGCTTCATTAGTCTACACACTTTCTGCATAGCAATATAGCTTGGTACACTTCACAGTGCATCATTAGTCTACACACTTTCTGCATAGCAATATAGCTTGGCACACTTCACAGTGCATCATTAGACTACACACTTTCTGCATAGCAATATAGCTTGGCACACTTCACAGTGCACCATTAGTCTACACACTTTCTGCATAGCAATATAGCTTGGTACACTTCACAGTGCATCATTAGTCTACACACTTTCTGCATAGCAATATAGCTTGGTACACTTCACAGTGCATCATTAGTCTACACACTTTCTGCATAGCAATATAGCTTGGTACATTTCACAGTGCATCATTAGTCTACACACTTGAAGCATACCGTCCATGCATGCTCGGCTATAAGGCGATGTCACTTATAAGTTGACCCTCCTACTTTGGTCCTGACATCTGTGTGTGTTTATGGCATACACTCGCATATAAGACAGGTTGATAAAATGGACACTAGACACCCGGCAGAAACCAGACAGACACCCGACATACACCCAACAGACACCTGACAGACACCCGGCAGACACCTGACATACACCCGGCAGACACCAGACATACACCCGGCAGACACCAGACAGACACCTGACATACACCCGGCAGACACCAGACAGACACCCAGCAGAAACCTGACATACACCCGGCAGACACCAGACAGACACCCAGCAGAAACCTGACATACACCCGGCAGACACCAGACAGACACCGGGTGACATACACCCGGCAGACACCAGACAGACACCCGACAGACACCCGACAGACACCCGACAGACACCTGACATACACCCGGCAGACACCAGACAGACACCAGACAGACACCGCAGACACCTGACAGACACCCGACAGACACCCGACAGACACCAGACAGACACCAGACAGACACCTGACATACACCCGGCAGACACCAGACAGATACCCGGCAGACACCAGACAGACACCAGACAGACACCCGGCAGACACCTGACAGACACCCGACAGACACCCAACAGACACCCGGCAGACACCTGACATACACCCGGCAGACACCAGACAGACACCCGACAGACACCTGACATACACCCGGCAGACACCAGACAGACACCAGACAGACACCTGACAGACACCTGACAGACACCCGACAGACACCTGACAGACACCCGACAGACACAATATAAATTGCATGTTTAGCCACCAGTGCAAGTTGAAGACATTCTCAGTGTCTGTGTGTTTGTTATCATTTCTAAAACGTAACTATGGGTACCAAATTTGAATTCCTCTTTTTTAGCACTCACTTATAAGACGGGAAACCACTTTGAAGCCATAATCTGGTGATAAACAAGTGATCTTATAGGCGGGTATGTATTAATAATCTAAGAGTTTTCTGTTCCAGGAATGAGGAGAAATCATTAGTCGACTGTTGTCTCAGGGTATCGGAACCGTTGCCGTGGCAATACAGCGAGAAGCTTCTGCCCGAATATGCCTGCATGGTGCTCTCCCCTGCAAACCTGTGGCAGACAAACATCAACAGGTCTCGACAATTACTGAATTTAACATTTCATTTAAGAATATCTTTGAGCGACGCATATTTTAAGAAAGTTGTGACACTCCCTATTAGCATGAAGTCTATTTTTACAGCAGCCACAATGAAGTAAACAATTGTTTATGTGAAATTGTACAGTATGAAGTTTTCAGCCATGTTTCAGCATGGTTTCGGCATTTTTTATAGCAAGGTTACAGCAAGGTTTATAGCAAGGTTTCAGCCATGTTTCAGCATGGTTTCATCAAGGTTACAGCATGGTTTATAGCAAGGTTTCAGCCATGTTTCAGCATGGTTTCATCAAGGTTACAGCATGGTTTATAGCAAGGTTTCAGCCATGTTTCAGCATGGTTTCATCAAGGTTACAGCATGGTTTCAGCCATGTTTCAGCATGGTTTCGGCATTGTTTATAGCAAGGTTTCAGCCATGTTTCAGCATGGTTTCGGCATTGTTTATAGCAAGGTTTCAGCCATGTTTCAGCATGGTTTCATCAAGGTTACAGCATGATTTATAGCAAGGTTTCAGCCAGGTTTCAGTGAGAGAAGGGAGACTCAACAATCTGACCCCTAGTGGAATGTGTTTTGGCGGGCATTGCACTTTGATGCATTTCTAATGCCCCCCCCAAAGGGAGGCATATAGTTTTTGCACTGTCCTGTCTGTGTGTCCGTCCGAGTCAATATTTCCAGTCCATGCTGTAACTTCTTTCTTCAGCTATGGCGGGGGCATTCATAATCTACTGCGATATTTCAGGTTGGCACATATTTCAGGAGAAAATCTTGCACTCCTGCAAATTATTGAGTGTTTGTTCAAGCCTGAATCCACTAGTTGTTGCAAGTTTGTGAACCCTTGGTTAGGAGACCAATACCCACACATTCAGTCTACACACTTTTTCTGTTCTTGATTTTGGAACTTACCCTGATTTGCTATGTATACCGCACACATTTATTACAAATGTTCTTGTAGAATATTTTCTAGTATACATTAGTACAGCCATCAAGACACTTTTTTCAAGATATAATTGTTCAAACATTTAGCGAAAATCGGCCAAATATTTGACCTGCAAAGGCCTTCGTAGCGATTCATTGTTCTATAGACGTTATAAAATAACTAAAAAAACCATCCGTCGATTGTTAACAGTTATTTTATAACGTTTGCCGAACGTATTAACGAATAAGTGCGAATAGGGTCGAAATATTTGAAAATTTTGTCTGAACAAAATTGTCATGATGGCTGTACCCGTGTATGTGCACTGGACAAATTCTACCTCGTGTTTAGTAATAAATGTGCGCAGTATACATAGCAAATGACGGTAGAATGAATCAGACCAAAATGAACATGCAGTATAACCTCTCCTAACGGCCAACTCTAATAAGCCTCCAGTAAGCGAGCCAGTTCATGTCCTCCCCGAGAGATTTTCCTATATATATTTGACGGTCACCTCTCTGACCCGGTCAACGGTCACCTCTCTGACCCGGTCAACGGTCACCTCTCTGACCCGGTCAACGGTCACCTCTCTGACCCGGTCAACGGTCACCTCTCTGACCCGGTCAACGGTCACCTCTCTGACCCGGTCAACGGTCACCTCTCTGACCCGGTCAACGGTCACCTCTCTGACCCGGTCAACGGTCACCTCTCTGACCCGGTCAACGGTCACCTCTCTGACCCGGTCAACGGTCACCTCTCTGACCCGGTCAACGGTCACCTCTCTGACCCGGTCAACGGTCACCTCTCTGACCCGGTCAACGGTCACCTCTCTGACCCGGTCAACGGTCACCTCTCTGACCGGTCAACGTTCACCTCTCTGTCCCGGTCAACGGTCACCTCTCTGACCCGGTCAACGGTCACCTCACTGACCCGGTCAACGGTCACCTCTCTGACCCGGTCAACGGTCACCTCTCTGACCCGGTCAACGGTCACCTCTCTGACCCGGTCAACGGTCACCTCTCTGACCCGGTCAACGGTCACCTCTCTGACCCGGTCAACGGTCACCTCTCTGACCCGGTCAACGGTCACCTCTCTGACCCGGTCAACGGTCACCTCACTGACCCGGTCAACGGTCACCTCTCTGACCCGGTCAACGGTCACCTCTCTGACCCGGTCAACGGTCACCTCTCTGACCCGGTCAACGGTCACCTCTCTGACCCGGTCAACGGTCACCTCTCTGACCCGGTCAACGGTCACCTCTCTGACCCGGTCAACGGTCACCTCTCTGACCCGGTCAACGGTCACCTCTCTGACCCGGTCAACGGTCACCTCTCTGACCCGGTCACTCACTGACCCGGTCAACGGTCACCTCTCTGACCCGGTCAACGGTCACCTCTCTGACCCGGTCAACGGTCACCTCTCTGACCCGGTCAACGTCGAAGCGGCCAAAATACGATCAATATATCTCTGAGAAACGGTCATTTTTTCGAAAATTGGCCATTTTCGCAGATTAAATAAACACATTATTTACACCGGAAACTGTTGAAAACGAAAGTACATTATGCAAATTACCCTGACATTCTATTTCTTCAATAAAACGGGACTTGCGGTCGGCAGATTATCTGCTCAATTACTGGATCAACGGCCAATGTTTTCTTTTCTTCAATGGATAAAAAGATTTACACTTTACTTTAAACCGAGATCTATTGATCCATTGAAAGAAAAGAAAACATTGTTATCACATGTTGATTCGCTGGTTCCTAAATAACGACGCATCAATTCGGCGTTGTATAATAAGCGTGGTAAAATTTATCACACCTGGTGCATAAATGTAATTATCACTACATTGTATGTAAACATATGGCCGTTTATGAGAAGGAAATGGTTTATTTGAAGGTTTTTGAGAAAAACGAAATCATTATCGCCTTCGTTAATCAATTATTTTATTCATGTTCCAGGGATATGGGTAATTCTTGTGTCTTGAGCCTGATTTCATTCATTTCTTTCTATTAATTGTTAGTTACTGCAAATCATTATATCTTCAAAAATACGAAAGTGCAACACTCGGGTAAAGTAAAATAGCGCATCGATTCTGGTTAAAGCTCCAGGAAAGTTGCAAAAGAGTTAGGGGCCAGAAGGACCCAGATACAGGAGATATTAAAGAGGAATTGTGAGATCACTGGAGAACTAAGACAATAACCTATGAATAAACAACACAACTATATACAACATAAATATAAAGATTTATTCTAGTTGGGTGATCAACGTTAGAAATTTTTGTCTGTTGTGAGTCACCTCCAGTAAGCAGCCAGAAATGGCCTCTCCCCTCACTGGCTGCTTAAGGGAGGTTTTACTGTATAATGTTTTCAACTATGCTGAATTGTTATAGCGCGTTATACACAGATAAATACAGTAATAAGACGTGTACTATTTTTGTAGAATTTTGACTTGTGTCTTGTGTTACTAAATATTATGGTTGTATATACAGGTTTTTGGAGGACAAGAAGGTACTGCGGACTATCTACAAGAGATATAATCAGGCGCTGGACGCTCCACCAGGCATTAGAGGTAATTGAGTACGATGTTGAAATCATTTGGCAGAAAGTTTATCCTATCGAGACAAAGCACTCGTCTCAGGACAGCACTCCATTGTGTAACCTACAAATTTATCTTAGCTCGATTGCGAAACAAGTTAATACAACTTATATTAATCACTCTCGAGACCTCATTCCTGATGTAATCCATCGCCACGAGGTATATAACGTTAATGGTAAGACAAACTACGATTAAAAAGAAGTCTTGACGCAATTATAACACTGTTTAAAACATAAATATAGTGCTGCATTGAGTAGTGACACTAAATTGTCATGACAAATTAGCTGCCACTTGGCGCCAAAATGAAAGTAATAACATTATTTATTAAATCAAGCGCACTATGGTAATATGATAACACTTGAGCTGATTTCATACCAAATTTTATGAAACTCGTTTTGGAATGTTGCTATTAATCTTGTCAAAAAGGTTCACATAAAACCAAAATTCCAAAACGCGTTTCATAAAATCTGGTATGACATCATCACGAGTGTAAGATCCTTCTCTATCTTATTTATTTACATTTATGTTGATTTTCGTTGTGTATTGTTCATTGTAGATATATTGTTTGGGTTGCCATGGAAACAGACTGGGATGTCAAGATATTTTATCCGGAACAGACAAAGGACTATTTCATTTGCTATCACACTTGTCCTCAAGTCCTATGATGAAAGGTAATTTAACATGTGCCATATAATTCGTCCTAATATTTCAAAAGCTTTCAGTTTTATGTATAATGCTTGCTATACCATTTGGTGTAAAACTGTTACCTTTTTGTGTAAAGAAAATTGTAACTTGTATAACTGTTATTATTGTTTGTTTATACAGCTTTGTGAACAGTCTACGTACTCGACTAGAAACTGTGTACCCCGAGACGTCGGCGAACGTAAACAACTCGGAGATCAGTAATATTGTACACCTGCATTATAAGGACATCAACATTTACTTCGAATATATTCATCTCATTGTGTTATACCTGGTGCTCCTCATGTACCTATACTTCTCCGTCAGTAAGTATACTCTCCGTCAGTAAGTATACATAGATATACTTCTCCGTCAGTAAGTATACTCTCCGTCAGTAAGTATACTCTCCATCAGTAAGTATACATAGATATACTTCTCTGTCAGTAAGTATACTCTCCATCAGTAAGTATACATAGATATACTTCTCCGTCAGTAAGTATACTCTCCGTCAGTAAGTATACATAGATATACTTCTCCGTCAGTAAGTATACATAGATATACTTCTCCGTCAGTAAGTATACGTAGATATACTTCTCCATCAGTAAGTATACATAGTATACTTCTCCGTCAGTAAGTATACATAGATATACTTCTCCGTCAGTAAGTATACGTAGATATCCTTCTCCGTCAGTAAGTATACTCTCCATCAGTAAGTATACATAGATATACTTCTCCGTCAGTAAGTATACTCTCTGTCAGTAAGTATACATAGATATACTTCTCCGTCAGTAAGTATACGTAGATATCCTTCTCCGTCAGTAAGTATACTCTCCATCAGTAAGTATACATAGATATACTTCTCCGTCAGTAAGTATACTCTCTGTCAGTAAGTATACATAGATATACTTCTCCGTCAGTAAGTATACGTAGATATCCTTCTCCGTCAGTAAGTATACTCTCCATCAGTAAGTATACATAGATATACTTCTCCGTCAGTAAGTATACTCTCTGTCAGTAAGTATACATAGATATACTTCTCCGTCAGTAAGTATACGTAGATATCCTTCTCCGTCAGTAAGTATACTCTCCATCAGTAAGTATACATAGATATACTTCTCCGTCAGTAAGTATACATATATATACTTCTCCATCAGTAAGTATACGTAGATATACTTCTCCATCAGTAAGTATACATAGATATACTTCTCCATCAGCAAGTATACATAGATATACTTCTCCATCAGCAAGTATACATAGATATACTTCTCTGTCAGCAAGTATACATAGATATACTTCTCTGTCAGCAAGTATACATAGATATACTTCTCCATCAGCAAGTATACATAGATATACTTCTCCGTCAGCAAGTATACATAGATATACTTCTCCATCAGTAAGTATACATAGATATACTCTCCGTCAGTAAGTATACATATATATACTTCTCCGTCAGCAAGTATACATAGATATACTTCTCTGTCAGTAAGTATACATAGATATACTTCTCCGTCAGTAAGTATACATAGATATACTTCTCCGTCAGTAAGTATACATATATATATATACTTCTCCGTCAGCAAGTATACATAGATATACTTCTCCATCAGTAAGTATACATAGATATACTTCTCCGTCAGCAAGTATACATAGATATACTATCCGTCAGTAAGTATACATATATATACTTCTCCGTCAGCAAGTATACATAGATATACTTCTCTGTCAGCAAGTATACATAGATATACTTCTCTGTCAGCAAGTATACATATATATACTTCTCCGTCAGCAAGTATACATATATATACTTCTCCGTCAGCAAGTATACATAGATATACTTCTCCGTCAGCAAGTATACATATATATACTTCTCCGTCAGCAAGTATACATATATATACTTCTCCGTCAGCAAGTATACATAGATATACTTCTCCGTCAGCAAGTATACATAGATATACTCTCCGTCAGTAAGTATACATAGATATACTTCTCTGTCAGTAAGTATACATAGATATACTTCTCTGTCAGTAAGTATACATAGATATACTTCTCCGTCAGTAAGTATACATAGATATACTTCTCTGTCAGTAAGTATACATAGATATACTTCTCCGTCAGTAAGTATACATAATATACTTCTCCTGGTTTTTTTGTCAGCAAGTATACATATATATACTTCTCCATCAGTAAGTATACATAGATATACTTCTCCGTCAGCAAGTATACATATATATACTTCTCCGTCAGTAAGTATACATAGATATACTTCTCCATCAGTAAGTATACATATATATACTTCTCCGTCAGTAAGTATACATAGATATACTTCTCCGTCAGCAAGTATACATATATATACTTCTCCGTCAGTAAGTATACATATATATACCTCTCCATCAGTAAGTATACATAGATATACTTCTCCGTCAGCAAGTATACATATATATACTTCTCCATCAGTAAGTATACATATATACTTCTCCATCAGTAAGTATACATATATATTCTCCATCAGTAAGTATACATATATATACTTCTCCATCAGTAAGTATACATAGATATACTTCTCCGTCAGCAAGTATACATATATATACTTCTCCGTCAGCAAGTATACATATATATACTTCTCCATCAGTAAGTATACATATATATACTTCTCCATCAGTAAGTATACATAGATATACTTCTCCGTCAGCAAGTATGCATATATATACTTCTCCGTCAGCAAGTATACATATATATACTTCTCCATCAGTAAGTATACATATATATACTTCTCCATCAGTAAGTATACATATATATACTTCTCCATCAGTAAGTATACATAGATATACTTCTCCGTCAGCAAGTATACATAGATATACTTCTCCGTCAGCAAGTATACATAGATATACTTCTCCGTCGGCAAGTATACATAGATATACGTCTCCGTCAGCAAGTATACATAGATATACTTCTCCGTCAGCAAGTATACATATATATACTTCTCCGTCAGCAAGTATACATATATATACTTCTCCGTCAGCAAGTATACATATATATACTTCTCCATCAGTAAGTATACATATATATACTTCTCCATCAGTAAGTATACATAGATATACTTCTCCGTCAGCAAGAATACATAGATATACTCTCCGTCAGTAAGTATACATATATATACTTCTCCGTCAGCAAGTATACATAGATACACTTCTCTGTCAGCAAGTATACATAGATATACTTCCCTGTCAGCAAGTATACATAGATATACTCTCCGTCAGTAAGTATACATAGATATACTTCTCCGTCAGTAAGTATACATATATATACTTCTCCATCAGTAAGTATACATATATATATACTTCTCCATCAGCAAGTATACATAGATATACTTCTCCGTCAGCAAGTATACATATATATACTTCTCCATCAGTAAGTATACATATATATACTTCTCCGTCAGTAAGTATACATAGATATACTTCTCCGTCAGCAAGTATACATATATATACTTCTCCATCAGTAAGTATACATAGATATTCTTCTCCGTCAGCAAGTATACATATATATACTTCTCCGTCAGCAAGTATACATATATATACTTCTCCTCAGTAAGTATACATGTATATACTTCTCCATCAGTAAGTATACATAGATATACTTCTCTGTCAGCAAGTATACATATATATACTTCTCCGTCAGCAAGTATACATATATATACTTCTCCATCAGTAAGTATACATATATATACTTCTCCATCAGTAAGTATACATAGATATACTTCTCCATCAGTAAGTATACATATATATACTTCTCCATCAGTAAGTATACATAGATATACTTCTCCGTCAGCAAGTATACATAGATATACTTCTCAGTTGGCAAGTATGCATAGATATACTTCTCCGTCGGCAAGTATACATAGATATACGTCTCCGTCAGCAAGTATACATAGATATACTTCTCCGTCAGCAAGTATACATATATATACTTCTCCATCAGTAAGAATACATATATATACTTCTCCATCAGTAAGTATACATATATATACTTCTCCATCAGTAAGTATACATAGATATACTTCTCCGTCAGCAAGTATACATATATATACTTCTCCGTCAGCAAGTATACATAGATATACTTCTCCATCAGTAAGTATACATATATATATACTTCTCCGTCAGTAAGTATACATAGATATACTTCTCCGTCAGCAAGTATACATAGATATACTTCTCCATCAGTAAGTATACATAGATATACGTCTCCGTCAGCAAGTATACATAGATATACTTCTCCGTCAGCAAGTATACATATATATATACTTCTCCGTCAGCAAGTATACATATATATATACTTCTCCGTCGGCAAGTATACATATATAAACTTCTCCGTCGGCAAGTATACATATATATACTTCTCCGTCAGTAAGTATACATAGATATACTTCTCCGTCAGCAAGTATACATAGATATACTTCTCCGTCAGTAAGTATACATAGATATACTTCTCCGTCAGCAAGTATACATAGATATACTTCTCCGTCAGTAAGTATACATATATATACTTCTCCATCAGTAAGTATACATAGATATACTTCTCCGACAGTAAGTATACATAGATATACTTCTCCGTCAGCAAGTATACATAGATATACTTCTCCGTCAGCAAGTATACATATATATATACTTCTCCGTCAGCAAGTATACATAGATATACTATCCGTCAGTAAGTATACATATATATACTTCTCCATCAGCAAGTATACATATATATACTTCTCCGTCGGCAAGTATACATATATATACTTCTCCGTCAGTAAGTATACATAGATATACTTCTCCATCAGCAAGTATACATAGATATACTTCTCCGTCAGCAAGTATACATAGATATACTCTCCGTCAGTAAGTATACATAGATATACTTCTCCATCAGTAAGTATACATAGATATACTCTCCGTCAGTAAGTATACATATATATACTTCTCCGTCAGCAAGTATACATATATATACTTCTCCGTCAGCAAGTATACATAGATATACTTCTCCGTCAGCAAGTATACGTAGATATACTTCTCCGTCAGTAAGTATACATATATATACTTCTCCATCAGTAAGTATACATATATATACTTCTCCATCAGTAAGTATACATAGATATACTTCTCCGTCAGCAAGTCACCATGCACTCTCATGTACTGTAGTTTCCGACATAGTCTATATGGTCTAAATTTACATTCATGTCTTTTCAGAGAAAATCGAGATGGTGAAATCCAAGTGGGGTCTGGCGTTGAGTGCAGTTGTTACCATCGTGTCATCCTTGTTGATCTCAGTGAGCGTGTGCTCCATCTGCGGCCTCAACACTCGATTGAACGGAGGGTAAGAAATTGTCTTAATTAATGAATCGTAGCTGATTGTTACCATTTTGGCACTCAACGCCAGATCCATTTGGAAACCTTAATAGACAATTGCATCTACATATCCTTTAGTAGTATTTTAATACAATTCTGGATGTTAAACGGTTTTATACACAACTTATACTTATATTTTATTATTCAGATAGAAATTCACTGGGCTGCTGCATATATATGTATAATTTGGAAACTAAAAGCAGATAGTGTAAAGTTTATTATAATTATACAAATTAGAAGTATTCGATTATACAAACTTTGAGAATGTATGCATTAAAACTACTCGCTTTCTATATGAGAACATTCTGACAGCATTAAAACGACTCGCTTTCTATATGAGAACATTCTGACAGCATTAAAACTACTCGCTTTCTATATGAGAACATTCTGACAGCATTAAAACTACTCGCTTTCTATATGAGAACATTCTGACAGCATTAAAACTACTCGTTTTCTATATGAGAACATTATGACAGTATTAAAACTACTCGCTTTCTATATGAGAACATTCTGACAGCATTAAAACTACTCGCTTTCTATATGAGAACATTATGACAGTATTAAAACTACTCGCTTTCTATATGAGAACATTCTGACAGCATTAAAACTACTCGCTTTCTATATGAGAACATTATGATTGGATGAGCCAAAGCGACACAAATTTTGTCAAATACGTGAATAATTGATCGGAATGTGCCCAAATGGAAGTGAATAATTATAAACTGGACAGTTTCCGTAGCTTTTCTCGGCATCCTCTTGGAATGTCACTCTACATTGGAATCCTTGCTGACTTTGGTGTGGATTTCAAGTAGGGCAAGTTAAATATTTATCCTGACTTCGTGGTTGTTGTGTTTTCAGTCTATGGGGGGGTCGACTAGTTGATTAGTAATCGGCTATTAGCTGTCGACTACAAAAATCCCTAGTCGTTTCAACACTAATATGTACACACGTGTAATACAACCTAAAAGGATTCTGATTGGTCGCAGCATTACAGCTTGCTTTATATAGTTTCTGTTCATGCTTTATTTGTAAATCAACTGATTAAATCAATAAAATTCTAAATATACACCAGCAACATATAGTATATGTCGATTATTAAATATACACCAGCAACATATAGTATATGTCGATTATTAAATATACACCAGCAACATATAGTATATGTCGATTATTAAATATACACCAGCAACATATAGTATATGTCGATTATTTTGTTGAGTTGTTTGATTATCAGGGACTTAGTTCAAACTTTATTTATTTTACAACGATTCGGAAACAAGCTTTAGCAACTTATATTAATCACTTGTCGAGGATGAAAGCGTAAACATGGTCATTCGTGTGGGAGGAAACCGGAGTACCCGGAGAAAACCCACCTGTCCCACCCACCGTACCATCTCACATATTTCCCTGTCTGAGGATCGAACCCGGGTCGCATTTGTGAGAAGCGAGCATGCTAACCACTGCCAAATCAGGGACTAGTTATTAATATAAGTCATTAAAGCTTCTTTTGCAATCGTTGTAAACTAAATAATAATTTGTGTCGTTATTTGATCATGTGTTTACATTCTCAACATTGATATTTGTAGTGAGATATTTCCGTACCTGGTAGTGCTGATCGGAGTGGAGAATGTGCTGGTAATGACCAAGTCTGTCGTGTCAACGTCCGTCGAGTTAGACGTCAAATACCGCGTTGCCACGGGTACACAGCTCTTCATCATATTACTTCTCCTTTAGTTTATATAAATTTATTTTAGCTCGATTGCGAAACAAGTTCTTACAACTTATATTAATCACTCTCGAGACCTCACTCCTCATGGAACCCATTGCCACGAGGGAGAGAGAAGAGGAAACATGGAATTTAAATGCCTTGCCTAAGGGCCTTCTCCTTTCAATTATCAGTTAGACGTCTTTGATGGTCGATGGGTTAACGTCGTGAACTGACATCATATGCCAGATCACATACCCATGAGTTTGAATCCTGCTACCACCAGTTTCTTGCAAGTGAGGCTCGCCAACTGAGCAAGCTCACCAACTGGTTTGTGGACAGCCCATGTTTCTTTTCTTCTTTTTTTTAAAATTTAATTTATTCACATTCTAGCATTCAAGTACATCAAACTGTATTTACTTGCCTATAAAACGATGACTTTGCCCATGGTTGACATGAGTTTACCCATGGTTGACATGAGTTTGTCCATGTTTGACATGAGTTTACCCATGTTTGACATGAGTTTGTCCATGTTTGACATGACTTTGCCCATGTTTGACATGAGTTTGTCCATGTTTGACATGACTTTGCCCATGGTTGACATGAGTTTGTCCATGTTTGACATGAGTTTGTCCATGTTTGACATGAGTGTACCCATGTTTGACATGAGTTTGTCCATGTTTGACATGAGTTTGTCCATGTTTGACATGAGTGTACCCATGTTTGACATGAGTGTACCTATGTTTGACATGAGTTTGTCCATGTTTGACATGAGGTTGTCCATGTTTGACATGAGTTTGTCCATGTTTGACATGTGTGTACCCATGTTTGACATGAGTGTACCCATGTTTGACATGAGTGTACCCGTGTTTGACATGACTTTACCCATGTTTGACATGACTTTACCCGTGTTTGACATGAGTGTCCATGTTTGACAAGAGTTTACCCATGTTTGACATGAGTGCCCATGTTTGACATGAGTGTACCCGTGTTTGACATGAGTTTATCCATGTTTGACATGAGTTTATCCATGTTTGACATGAGATTGTCCATGTTTGACATGAGTGTACCCATGTTTGACATGAGTTTGTCCATGTTTGACATGAGTTTGTCCATGTTTGACATGAGTGTACCCATGTTTGACATGAGTTTGTCCATGTTTGACATGAGTTTACCCATGTTTGACATGAGTTTGTCCATGTTTGACATGAGTGTACCCATGTTTGACATGAGTTTGTCCATGTTTGACATGAGTGTACCCATGTTTGACATGAGTTTGTCCATGTTTGACATGAGTTTGTCCATGTTTGACATGAGTTTGTCCATGTTTGACATGAGTTTACCCATGTTTGACATGAGTGTCCATGTTTGACATGAGTTAATCCGTGTTTCAGGTTTAAGTAAGGAAGGCTGGTACATAACAAAAAACTTACTGATAGAGTTAGCCATCATTATGGTAGGATTCTTCACGTTTGTACCGGCTATACAGGTACGTAGCTGTTGATTGCCGATACTGCAGCATTAAACTTCCATTTAATCCATTGTTTGCTTAGTATACAATAGATATATACTCTACATTATAAATAAATAAAACCAAATTGATACAGCCTACGTAGTCCAGTTGTTAAGGTCGCTGACTTTTATACCATTTTAACCTATCATCACTGATTGTCACGGGTTCGACCCCTGCTCAGGCCGTGTCTCATTTATATGAAAAAGTTGGCAGTTTCTTATGGAGATTGGTGCACCAAGTACTGGTTAATCGCTGGAGCCTGCTCAGGAAAGGTGTTGCTAGGTAAACTGCCCGCCGACAATATAGCCCAAAATTGTGCTGATGCAGGCGTAAAACCTGAGTATACAAACAAATAAAACCAACTTTGCGCATTGGTTTTGTCCTGTATCCGGTTGTTGTAGAGAAGGTCAGTGGTTCTACCTATGCATGAAACAGTTTTCAGGTGCGCCTGCGGTTTCTGATTCACGTAAATTTCGAAATGACTTTAGCTGCAAATCAAAATCACCTATTCCCCCCCCAAATAATAAAGCTCTCCGAATGTCAAACAAAGGACCATCCTCTGACCACCCTTCTTACTGTTGATGATGCTATATCTGTATATTAACCACCCTTCTTACTGTTGATGATGCTATATCTGTATATTAACCACCCTTCTTACTGTTGATGATGCTATATCTGTATATTATCATTCATAAAATAACTAATACTCTGCTATATGTTTACTGTGTAGGAGTTCTGCCTGTTTGCCCTCATTGGATTGCTCACAGATTTCACTCTACAGATGGTTTTCTTTGTGACGGTCCTCTCTGTGGACATCAGAAGAATGGAGGTAATTTATCACCCTAATTACATTGAATGACCACCCTAATTACATTTATTTACCACCATAATTACATTGATTTACCACCTTAATTACATTGATTTACCACCATAATTACATTGATTTACCACCTTAATTACATTGATTTACCACCTTAATTACATTTATTTACCACCTTAACTACATTTATTTACCACCATAATTACATTGAGTTACCACTTTAATTACATTTATTTACCACCTTAATTACATTGATTTACCACCTTAATTACATTGATTTACCACCATAGTTACATTGATTTACCACCTTAATTACATTGATTTACTACCTTAACTACATTGATTTACCACCTTAATTACATTGAGTTACCACCTTAATTACATTTATTTACCTCCTCCATTACATTGATTTCCCACCTTAATTACATTGAGTTACCACTTTAATTACATTGATTTACCACCTTAATTACATTGAGTTACCACTTTAATTACATTGATTTACCACCTTAATTACATTGAGTTACCACTTTAATTACATTGATTAACCACCTTAACTACATTGATTTACCACCTTAATTACATTGATTTACCACCATAATTACATTGATTTACCACCTTAATTTCATTGATTTACCACCTTAATTTCATTGATTTACCACCTTAATTACATTGATTTACCACCTTAATTACATTGATTTACTACTGTAATTACATTGATTTACCACCCTTAGTGACATTGGTGCACCACCTTAATTTCATTGATTTACCACCTTAATTACATTGATTTACCACCTTAATTACATTGATTTACTGCTGTAATTACATTGATTTACCACCCTTAGTGACATTGGTTTACCACCTTAATTACATTGATTTACCACCTTAATTATATTGATGTACCACCTTAATCACATTGAGTTACCACCTTAATTGCATTGATTTACCACCTTAATTACATTGATCTACCATCTTAACTACATTGATTTACCACCTTAATTACATTGATTTACCACCTTAATTACATTGATTTACTACCTTAATTACATTGGTGTACCACCTTAATTACATTGATTTACCACCTTAATTGCATTGATTTACCACCTTAATTACATTGATTTACCACCTTAATTACATTGATTTACCACCTTAATTGCATTGATTTACCACCTTAATTACATTGATTTACCACCTTAATTACATTGATTTACTACCTTAATTACATTGATTTACTACCTTAATTACATTGATTTACCACCTTAATGACATTGATTTACCACCTTAATTACATTGAGTTACCACTTTAATTACATTGATTAACCACCTTAATTACATTGATTTACTACCTTAATTACATTGATTTAACACCTTAATTACATTGATTTACTACCTTAATTACATTGATTTACCACCTTAATTACATTGATTTAACACCATAATTACATTGATTTAACACCATAATTACATTGATTTAACACCATAATTACATTGATTTAACACCATAATTACATTGATTTACCACCTTAATTACATTGATTTAACACCATAATTACATTGATTTAACACCATAATTACATTGATTTAACACCATAATTACATTGATTTAACACCATAATTACATTGATTTACCACCATAATTACATTGATTTACTACCTTAATTACATTGATTTACTACCTTAATTACATTGATTTAACACCATAATTACATTGATTTACTACCTTAATTACATTGATTTAACACCATAATTACATTGATTTACTACCTTAATTACATTGATTTACCACCTTAATTACATTGATTTACTACCTTAATTACATTGATTTACTACCTTAATTACATTGATTTAACACCTTAATTACATTGATTTACTACCTTAATTACATTGATTTAACACCTTAATTACATTGATTTACTACCTTAATTACATTGATTTAACACCATAATTACATTGATTTAACACCATAATTACATTGATTTAACACCATAATTACATTGATTTAACACCATAATTACATTGATTTACCACCTTAATTACATTGATTTACTACCTTAATTACATTGATTTACTACCTTAATAACATTGATTTAACACCATAATTACATTGATTTACTACCTTAATTACATTGATTTAACACCATAATTACATTGATTTACTACCTTAATTACATTGATTTACCACCTTAATTACATTGATTTACTACCTTAATTACATTGATTTACTACCTTAATTACATTGATTTACTACCTTAATTACATTGATTTACTACCTTAATTACATTGATTTAACACCTTAATTACATTGATTTACTACCTTAATTACATTGATTTAACACCTTAATTACATTGATTTACTACCTTAATTACATTGATTTAACACCTTAATTACATTGATTTACTACCTTAATTACATTGATTTAACACCTTAATTACATTGATTTACTACCTTAATTACATTGATTTAACACCATAATTACATTGATTTAACACCATAATTACATTGATTTAACACCATAATTACATTGATTTAACACCATAATTACATTGATTTACCACCTTAATTACATTGATTTACTACCTTAATTACATTGATTTACTACCTTAATTACATTGATTTAACACCATAATTACATTGATTTACTACCTTAATTACATTGATTTAACACCATAATTACATTGATTTACTACCTTAATTACATTGATTTACCACCTTAATTACATTGATTTACTACCTTAATTACATTGATTTACTACCTTAATTACATTGATTTAATACCTTAATTACATTGATTTACTACCTTAATTACATTGATTTATACCTTAATTACATTGATTTAACACCTTAATTACATTGATTTAACACCTTAATTACATTGATTTAACCTTAATTACATTGATTTACACCTTAATTACATTGATTTACTACCTTAATTACATTGATTTAACACCTTAATTACATTGATTTACTACCTTAATTACATTGATTTAACACCTTAATTACATTGATTTACTACCTTAATTACATTGATTTAACACCTTAATTACATTGATTTACTACCTTAATTACATTGATTTAACACCTTAATTACATTGATTTACTACCTTAATTACATTGATTTAACACCTTAATTACATTGATTTACTACCTTAATTACATTGATTTAACACCTTAATTACATTGATTTACTACCTTAATTACATTGATTTAACACCTTAATTACATTGATTTACTACCTTAATTACATTGATTTAACACCTTAATTACATTGATTTACTACCTTAATTACATTGATTTAACACCTTAATTACATTGATTTACTACCTTAATTACATTGATTTAACACCTTAATTACATTGATTTACTACCTTAATTACATTGATTTAACACCATAATTACATTGATTTAACACCATAATTACATTGATTTAACACCACAATTACATTGATTTAACACCATAATTACATTGATTTACCACCATAATTACATTGATTTACTACCTTAATTACATTGATTTACTACCTTAATTACATTGATTTAACACCATAATTACATTGATTTACTACCTTAATTACATTGATTTAACACCATAATTACATTGATTTACTACCTTAATTACATTGATTTACCACCTTAATTACATTGATTTACTACCTTAATTACATTGATTTACTACCTTAATTACATTGATTTAACACCTTAATTACATTGATTTACTACCATAATTACATTGATTAACACCTTAATTACATTGATTTAACACCTTAATTACATTGATTTAACACCTTAATTACATTGATTTACTACCATAATTACATTGATTAACCCTTAATTACATTGATTTAACACCTTAATTACATTGATTTACTACCATAATTACATTGATTTAACACCTTATTACATTGATTTAACACCTTAATACATTGATTTACTACCATAATTGCATTGATTTAACACCTTAATTACATTGATTTAACACCATAATTACATTGATTTAACACCATAATACATTGATTTACTACCTTAATTACATTGATTTAACACCTTAATTACATTGATTTAACACCATAATTACATTGATTTAACACCATAATTACATTGATTTAACACCTTAATTACATTGATTTAACACCTTAATTACATTGATTTAACACCATAATTACATTGATTTAACACCATAATTACATTGATTTAACACCTTAATTACATTGATTTACTACCTTAATTACATTGATTTAACACCTTAATTACATTGATTTAACACCTTAATTACATTGATTTAACACCATAATTACATTGATTTAACACCATAATTACATTGATTTACTACCTTAATTACATTGATTTAACACCATAATTACATTGATTTAACACCATAATTACATTGATTTAACACCTTAATTACATTGATTTAACACCATAATTACATTGATTTAACACCATAATTACATTGATTTAACACCATAATTACATTGATTTAACACCATAATTACATTGATTTAACACCATAATTACATTGATTTAACACCATAATTACATTGATTTAACACCATAATTACATTGATTTAACACCATAATTGCATTGATTTAACACCATAATTGCATTGATTTAACACCATAATTGCATTGATTTAACACCATAATTGCATTGATTTAACACCATAATTACATTGATTTAACACCATAATTACATTGATTTAACACCATATAACATTTTTAGATAAACTTAAGCAACAAATTAAGAATTTGAGTATTGACAGTTTTAACATATTACGAATGACTCATGCTATTAATGAACCTGTGTATTTCTTGAATCACCTGTGTTGCAGTTTGCCCCTGGTATATAATCAAGTATTTTTATCCTCGTCAGTTGTCAGATCTCCACAAACACAAGCAGGATACTACTTCCAGCCCAGAAGACAATGTGACATTTGAACCTCTTTTTGTATGCCCGTTTAAAACCCAACTAGCCCCAGACAGGATCAAGCTTCAGCCTAGAATCGACTTGTCGGCCGGGATGGGCATGATGTCATACAAGGGGCCGCCAGTGTCACCTAGAGTTCTACACGAGACACGATTCTTCCAACGCGAGACATTCTTATATTTGCCACGTCGACTTCGACTTCTCTACTTCTGGGCCAGCACCAGAGTCGTGCAGAGATTTATCATGGTACGTTAAGGTAGATGGTGACACCCTATCATTGTATGTTACGGTATATGGTGACACCCTATCATTGTATGTTAAGGTATATGGTGACACCCTATCATTGTATGTTAAGGTAAGTGGTGACACCCTATCATTGTATGTTAAGGTAGATGGTGACACCCTATCATTGTATGTTAAGGTATATGGTGACACCCTATCATTGTATGTTACGGTAGATGGTGACACCCTATCATTGTATGTTAAGGTAGATGGTGACACTCTATCATTGTATGTTAAGGTAGATGGTGACACCCTATCATTGTATGTTAAGGTATATGGTGACACCCTATCATTGTATGTTAAGGTAGATGGTGACACCCTATCATTGTATGTTAAGGTAGATGGTGACACCCTATCAGTGTATGTTAAGGTAGATGGTGACACTCTATCATTGTATGTTAAGGTAGATGGTGACACCCTATCATTGTATGTTAAGGTAGATGGTGACACTCTATCATTGTATGTTAAGGTATATGGTGACACTCTATCATTGTATGTTAAGGTAGATGGTGACACCCTATCATTGTATGTTAAGGTAGATGGTGACACCCTATCATTGTATGTTAAGGTAGATGGTGACACCCTATCATTGTATGTTAAGGTAGATGGTGACACCCTATCATTGTATGTTAAGGTAGATGGTGACACCCTATAATTGTATGTTAAGGTAGATGGTGACACCCTATCATTGTATGTTAAGTAGATGTGACACCCTATCATTGTATGTTAAGGTAGATGGTGACACCCTATCATTGTATGTTAAGGTAGATGGTGACACCCTATCATTGTATGTTAAGGTATATGGTGACACCCTATCATTGTATGTTAAGGTAGATGGTGACACCCTATCATTGTATGTTAAGGTAGATGGTGACACCCTATCATTGTATGTTAAGGTATATGGTGACACCCTATCATTGTATGTTAAGGTAGATGGTGACACCCTATCATTGTATGTTGGTAGATGGTGACACCCTATCATTGTATGTTAAGGTAGATGGTGACACCCTATCATTGTATGTTAAGGTAGATGGTGACACCCTATAATTGTATGTTAAGGTAGATGGTGACACCCTATCATTGTATGTTAAGGTAGATGGTGACACCCTATCATTGTATGTTAAGGTAGATGGTGACACCCTATCATTGTATGTTAAGGTAGATGGTGACACCCTATCATTGTATGTTAAGGTAGATGGTGACACCCTATCATTGTATGTTAAGGTAGATGGTGACCCCTATCATTGTATGTTAAGGTAGATGGTGACACCCTATCATTGTATGTTAAGGTAGATGGTGACACCCTATAATTGTATGTTAAGGTAGATGGTGACACCCTATCATTGTATGTTAAGGTAGATGGTGACACCCTATCATTGTATGTTAGGTAGATGGTGACACCCTATCATTGTATGTTAAGGTAGATGGTGACACCCTATCATTGTATGTTAAGGTAGATGGTGACACCCTATCATTGTATGTTAAGGTAGATGGTGACACCCTATCATTGTATGTTAAGGTAGATGGTGACACCCTATCATTGTATGTTACGGTAGATGGTGACACCATATGGTATGTTATAATTTAGCAGTTCCCAAATTTGGTGCATAATTGATGTTCTGTTCAACAATAGTATCTGTGTGACTGACTACAATACATGATGAATGGAAGTGTAGAAGGATGCATGTTTATCAGCTCAATAATTAGAGGTTATTATGTGGTTTCATATCAATTTAGGTATCGACCTGAGGTAACCTGATATCAGCCTGAGACATTGATTTACCTTCTCCATTACATTGATCTATCACCTCCATTACATTGATCTATCACCTCCATTACATTGATCTATCACCTCCATTACATTGATTTATCACCTCCATTACATTGATTTACCACCTCCATTACATTGATTTATCACCTCCATTACATTGATTTACCACCTCTATTACATTGATTTACCACATTAATTTACCATCTCATCTCCATTACATTGATTTACCACATTAATGTACCACCTCCATTACATTGATTTACCACATTAATTTACCACCTCCATTACATTGATTACCACATTAATTACATTGATTAATTTATCACCTCCATTGCATTGATTTACCACATTAATATATCACCTCCATTACATAGATTTATCACCTCCATTACATTGATTTACCACCTCCATTTACATTGATTTACCACCTCCATTACATTGATTTACCACCCTTGATCACATTGAGTTACCACCTCCATTACATTGATTTACCACCCTTGATCACATTGATTTACCACCTCCATTACATTGATTTACCACCCTTGATCACATTGATTTACCCACCTCAATTACATTGATTTACCACATTAATTGCATTGATTTACCACATTAATTACATTGATTTACCACCTCCATTTACATTGATTTACCACCTCCATTACATTGATTTACCACCTTAATTACATAGATTTAACACCTCAATTACATTGATTTACCGCCTCCATTACATTGATTTACCACCTCCATTACATTGATTTACCACCTCCATTACATTGATTTACCACATTAATATATCACCTCCATTACATAGATTTATCACCTCCATTACATTGATTTACTACCTCCATTACATTGATTTACCACCTTAATTACATTGATTTACCACCTCCATTACATTGATTTACCACCTCCATTACATTGATTTACCACCTCCATTACATTGATCTACCACCTTGATTTTTTATGCAGCCATCTTAGCTGACTTGTTACCACCTTTGGTTTCAGGTTGATATCAAGTTACCGAGGGTCCATACCTAGGAAACTAACCACGTAATAACTTACTTGATATGAATATCGAAATCATGCTCTCCATTATCCATCTATCAGCAATAAATCACAATTACTGAATTAGATACATAAAACGATTGAAATATTACCATGAAACTACAAACATCTGTTATCTGTCAAATTTGACACGCTGAAATGCTACAGGAAGTAAACAAATAGCACCGAGTGCGCATGCGTTATTTAAAAGGAACTAGTTATGATACGACTTTTTCTGGTTTGATACGAGCACGTGACCGTATCAAATCGGCAAATATAATATCAGACTGGAAAACACAGCATATTAACCTGGGTGGTGGCCAGTATTGTTGTTGTAGGCAAAAATAGGCTAAGGTTCATATCTAAGTAATAGGCTAAGGTTCATATCTAAGTAATAGGCTAAGGTTCATATCTAAGTAATAGGCTATGGTTCATATCTAAGTAATAGGCTATGGTTCATATCTAAGTAATAGGCTATGGTTCATATCTAAGTAATAGGCTATGGTTCATATCTAAGTAATAGGCTATGGTTCATATCTAAGTAATAGGCTATGGTTCATATCTAAGTAATATGCCATGATATGATTGGTTCATGATTCATTATTAGATAAATACAGTTAGCAGACAGGTAAATTTGTTCATTATTTCCCCATAAGCCGGAAGCAGCGGTGCACGGAATTCAGTAACACATCTCAATTGGCTAATTGCACGTAGCTGAAAATAACAGCATACGGATAACATAGTTTATTTATAACAATCACTTTATTGGCATTGTGTTTTTTACGTTTATTTATCGTCGCTACCGGTTGCCCATATGAGCGACGCCTCCTGAAGAATTAGTCATTTTAGATTTTTGGACAAATGATACAGACAGAGACCCATTTCAGAGTCTCCTCTGGTTCTTTTACGTGCACAGTGTAAAGCACCGACACGAGACCTCGGTTTAAAGTCCCATCTGAAAGACTGTTCATTTTATTAGGGTCAGACGGGGGGTCGAACCTGCGATCCCTGGATTACCAGTCCAGAGTTACCACTGGACTACAGATCCGTCTATTTATTGGCTAATTGCACGTAACGGATAACATAGTTTATTTGTAACATTCACTTCATTGGGTAAGCAAACACTAGTTATCTATTGTGTCACCCTCATGCCCTATGCAATTCCATTCTCACTGTCCTTCCCACTAACAATTCATATTTTATTACAAACTACTTTACCAATTTAGTTTTAGTACTGTTTATACAAATTTATTTGAGCTCGATTGCGAAACAAGTCCTTGCGACCTATATTAATCACTCTCGAGACCTCATTCCTGATGGAGTACATCGCCACGAGGGGAGAGAGAAGAAGCATGTGGAATTTAAATGCCTTGGTTAAGGGCTCCAGCAGGGCGCAAGCTCCGGTCCATTCGCACCTGAAGCGAACGTGCTACCACTGTGTTATCACGACTTTTACCAATTTAAAATTTGTGAATGTATTAGGATTACAAGGGATTTGGGTTAAGTGGGTTAATTATACTCTATGTATTGTAGATTTGTATATGAAAAGCCCAGAATTTGGGAAATATGAATATGGTCAGGGAGATGATTTCTTCCATATCGTTGGTGCCTCCATGGCTGAGTGGATCAGGGAGATCGTTGGGGCCTCCATGGCTGAGAGGGTCATGGAGATCGTTGGGGCCTCCATGGCTGAGTGGGTCAGGGAGATCGTTGGTGCCTCCATGGCTGAGTGGGTCAGGGAGTTCGTTAGGGCCTCCATGGCTGAGTGAATCAGGGAGGTCGTTGGGGCTGAGTGGGTCAGGGAGATCGTTGGGGCCTCCATGGCTGAGTGGGTCAGGGAGTTTGTTAGGGCTTCCATGGCTGAGTGGGTCAGGGAGTCGTTGGGCATCCATGGCTGAGTGGGTCAGGGAGATCGTTGGGGCCTCCATGGCTGAGTGGGTCAGGGAGATCGTTGTGGCCTCCATGGCTGAGTGGGTCGGGAGTTCGTTGGTGCCTCCATGGCTGAGTGGGTCAGGGAGATCGTTGGTGCCTCCATGGCTGAGTGGGTCAGGGAGTTCGTTGGTGCCTCCATGGCTGAGTGGGTCAGGGAGATCGTTGGGGTTGGCTGAGTGGGTCAGGGAGATCGTTGGGCCTCCATGGCTGAGTGGGTCAGGGAGGTCGTTGGTGCCTCCATGGCTGAGTGTGGGTCAGGGAGATGATTTCATTCCATATCATTGGTGCCTCCATGGCTGAGTGAGTCAGGGAGATCGTTGGTGCTTCCATGGCTGAGTGGGTCAGGGAGATCGTTGGTGCCTCCATGGCTGAGTGGGTCAGGGAGATGATTTCTTCCATATCGTTGTGCCTCCATGACTGAGTGGGTCAGGGAGGTTGTTGTGGCCTCCATGGCTGAGTGGGTCAGTGAGATCGTTGGTGCCTCCATGGCTGAGTGGGTCAGGGTGTTCGTTGGGGCCTCCATGGCTGAGTGGGTCAGGGAGATTGTTGTGGCCTCCATGGCTGAGTGGGTCAGGGAGATGATTTCTTCCATATCGTTGGTGCCTCCATGACTGAGTGGGTCAGAGAGGTCGTTGTGGCCTCCATGACTGAGTGGGTCAGGGAGATCGTTGTGGCCTCCATGGTTGAGTGGGTCAGGGAGAACGTTGTGGCCTTCATGGCTGAGTGGGTCAGGGAGATCGTTGTGGCCTCCATGGCTGAGTGGGTCAGGGAGATCGTTGTGGCCTCCATGGTTGAGTGGGTCAGGGAGATCGTTGGTGCCTCCATGGTTGAGTGGGTCAGGGAGATCGTTGTGGCCTCCATGGCTGAGTGGGTCAGGGAGATCGTTGTGGCCTCCATGGCTGAGTGGGTCAGGGAGATCGTTGTGGCCTCCATGGCTGAGTGGGTCAGGGAGATCGTTGTGGCCTCCATGGCTGAGTGGGTCAGGGAAATCGTTGGTGCCTCCATGGTTGAGTTGGTCAGGGAGATCGTTGTGGCCTCCATGGCTGAGTGGGTCAGGGAGATCGTTGTGGCCTCCATGGCTGAGTGGGTCAGGGAGATCGTTGTGGCCTCCATGGCTGAGTGGGTCAGGGAATCGTTGTGGCCTCCTGGCTGAGTGGGTCAGGGAATCGTTGGTGCCTCCATGGTTGAGTTGGTCAGGGAGATTGTTGTGGCCTCCATGGCTGAGTGGGTCAGGGAGATCGTTGTGGCCTCCATGGCTGAGTGGGTCAGGGAGATTGTTGTAGCCTCCATGGTCGAGTGGGTCAGGGAGATTGTTGTGGCCTCCATGGCTGAGTGGGTCAGGGAGATTGTTGTGGCCTCCATGGTCGAGTGGGTCAGGGAGATTGTTGTGGCCTCCATGGCTGAGTGGGTCAGGGAGATTGTTGTGGCCTCCATGGCTGAGTGGGTCAGGGAGATTGTTGTGGCCTCCATGGCTGAGTGGGTCAGGGAGATTGTTGTGGCCTCCATGGCTGAGTGGGTCAGGGAGATTGTTGTGGCCTCCATGGCTGAGTGGTTCAGGGAGATTGTTGTGGATGGTCGAGTGGGTCAGGGAGATTGTTGTGGCCTCCATGGCCGAGTGGGTCAGGGAGATTGTTGTGGCCTCCATGGCTGAGTGGGTCAGGGAGATTGTTGTGGCCTCCATGGTCGAGTGGGTCAGGGAGATTGTTGTGGCCTCCATGGCTGAGTGGGTCAGGGAGATCGTTGTGGCCTCCATGGCTGAGTGGGTCAGGGAGATCGTTGTGGCCTCCATGGCTGAGTGGGTCAGGGAGATTGTTGTGGCCTCCATGGCTGAGTGGGTCAGGGAGATTGTTGTGGCCTCCATGGTCGAGTGGGTCAGGGAGATTGTTGTGGCCTCCATGGCTGAGTGGGTCAGGGAGATTGTTGTGGCCTCCATGGTCGAGTGGGTCAGGGAGATCGTTGTGGCCTCCATGGCTGAGTGGGTCAGGGAGATTGTTGTGGCCTCCATGGTCGAGTGGTTACTGTTATTACTTACCCCTCACCACTGTAGGATTGAATCCCACTGGGGATTTTGGATTCTTTCATATTTCTGAAAAACTGCTCGTAGGAGAACGCGGGGATCTTCCTCCACTTTAAACCCAAAAAACCCAAATAATTCTTCCAAACTGCGCTCTAACATATACATATATAATAAATTTCTGGGAATATCTATCAATTTGAAAATTACGTTTTGTTTAAGTATGAATTTTGCATTCTACACAAACGCTGAAAGTAAATGGACATGTCTAAAAGATTATCTTTGCAACATTATTTGAGTGCGCATTATTATTATAGTTTAGATATACATAGATGTGTATATTATATAATTGTAATATGCATTGTATATGAGACATTTGGCTTCCCCAAAAAACTTGTCTCACACAAGCCGTGTAAAATTATGCAAAGTATGACGATGCATATTACATGCCTTACTAAATAGTTTAAATAAACATGTAAATTGTGGCGTTTCCATAGATGCTTGAATAAACATGTAAATTGTGGCGTTTCCATAGATGCTTGAATAAACATGTAAATTGTGGCGTTTCCATAGATGCTTGAATAAACATGTAAATTGTGGCGTTTCCATAGATGCTTGAATAAACATGTAAATTGTGGCGTTTCCATAGATGCTTGAATAAACATGTAAATTGTGGCGTTTCCATAGATGCTTGAATAAACATGTAAATTGTGGCGTTTCCATAGATGATTGAATATATTTGTTTGTATACATGTTTGTAGGTATGTTCGGTGGTTTGGATTGTGCTGATAGTGTACAAGACCGGACTTGTCCACCATATTACTAATACAGCATACAGTATCAACGGAACTCTTGTACCCAACTCTGTGGACGATCTAGAGCAAATCATCCGACTACAGGTATGTCTGGGGCAGTCACTTCAATTTCATTTCCCCTCACTTCAAATTCCACCATGGGTGTCAAAATCTATTATATCAAGAAAATATGCCGTCGTCTTACTAAAGGTCAGTGGTTATATCCAGTCATCACCTGTTTCTGAAAATTTTGAAAGCATCTGGGGGTCTTCCTCCATAAATTAAAACCTGAGCTATTTCAGTGGTATTTAGCCCCAAAATCCAAATGGTATTCAGTGTCGGTGAGTGATTGACATTGGTGTGTGATTGACCTTGGTGTGTGATTAAGTATCGGTGTGTGATTGACATTGCTGTGTGATTAAGTATCGGTGTGTGATTCAGTATCTGTGAATGATTGACCTTGCCATGGGATTTAGTATCGTTGAATGATTGACCTTGGCATGTGATTCAGTATCTGTGAATGATTGACCTTGGCATGTGATTCAGTATCTGTGAATGATTGACCTTGGTGTGTGATTCAGTATCTGTGAATGATTGACCTTGGCGTGTGATTCAGTATCTGTGAATGATTGACCTTGGCGTGTGATTCAGTATCTGTGAATGATTGACCTTGGCGTGTGATTCAGTATCAGTGAACGATTGACCTTGGCGTGTGATTCAGTATCTGTGAGTGATTGACCTTGGCGTATGATTCAGTATCAGTGAACGATTGACCTTGGCGTGTGATTCAGTATCTGTGAATGATTGACCTTAGCGTGTGATTCAGTATCTGTGAATGATTGACCTTGGCGTGTGATTCAGTATCAGTGAACGATTGACCTTGGCGTGTGATTCAGTATCTGTGAATGATTGACCTTGGTGTGTGATTCAGTATCAGTGAACGATTGACCTTGGCGTGTGATTCAGTATCTGTGAGTGATTGACCTTGGCGTGTGATTCAGTATCAATGAACGATTGACCTTGGCATGTGATTCAGTATCTGTGAATGATTGACCTTGGCGTGTGATTCAGCATCAGTGAACGATTGACCTTGGCGTGTGATTCAGTATCTGTGAGTGATTAATCTTGGCGTGTGATTCAGTATCTGTGAATGATTGACCTTGGCGTGTGATTCAGTATCTGTGAGTGATTGACCTTGGCATGTGATTCAGTATCTGTGAATGATTGACCTTGGTGTGTGATTCAGTATCAGTGAACGATTGACCTTGGCGTGTGATTCAGTATCTGTGAGTGATTGACCTTGGCGTGTGATTAAGTATCTGTGAATGATTGACCTTGCCGTGTGATTCAGTATATGTGAATGATTGACCTTGGCATGTGATTCAGTATCAGTTAATGATTGACCTTGGCGTGTGATTCAGTATCTGTGAGTGATTGACCTTGGCGTGTGATTCAGTATCTGTGAGTGATTGACCTTGGCGTGTGATTCAGTATCTGTGAATGATTGACCTTGGCGGGTGATTCAGTATCGTTGAGTGATTGACCTTGGCGTGTGATTCAGTATCAGTTAATGATTGACCTTGGCATGTGATTCAGTATCTGTGAATGATTGACCTTGGTGTGTGATTCAGTATCTGTGAATGATTGACCTTGGCGTGTGATTCAGTATCGTTGAGTGATTGACCTTGGCGTGTGATTCAGTATCAGTGAGTGATTGACCTTGGTGTGTGATTCAGTATCAGTGAGTGATTGAGCTTGGTTGGTGTGTTGGTGTCGGTGTAATGTACCTCGAAACGCATGTTGTTACGCTAAGCAATGCTTTTAAATTATTATTATTATTATATACCACACTTATATAGCGCTCTTTTCATCTAAAAATAAAACGTTCAAAAGCGCTTTACAGCCTAAAATATCACAAATATTGATAAAAATGTCCACATACAATGAGATAAAGCAAGACAAAATTAGCAAACACAATTACAATGGATTCTAAATATGCTATAAAATATTAGGATCTAAAATTATAACAATTAAAATATAGGTAATAATTAAATAAAATGTGTTCATTTGCAATCTTAATCCTGATTGAGCACAGACACAGTTCGATATTTATGTTCCATATGAACATTTAAAAAGGTGTGTCTTCAAAGCCTTTTTGAAAGAACACAATGTTGTTGCACTTCTAAGATTTGATGGAAGAGAATTCCAAAGTTTTGGGGCAGCAGTCATGAAACTTCTATCTCCGTATGTGACAGTCCGACTTCTTGGTAAAACAAGAGTAGCTGCTTCATTTTTAGACCGTAAGTCTCTCCTTGGTATATAAACCTCAAGCAAGTTTCTCAAATAAATCGGTGCTTCTCCGTTCAATGCTTTATATGTGTGAGTCAGTATTTTATGCTTTATTCTTTCTTGAACTGGTAGCCAATGAAGTTCTTTTAGAATGGGCGTTACATGACTGAAACGGGATGTTCTGGTTATGATGCGAGCTGCTGTGTTTTGAACAGTTTGTAATTTATTGGAAGTGTTTTTTGGCACGCCGTACAACAGTGAATTACAGTAGTCGAGCCTGGATGTAACGAGTGAGTTTATGAGAGTTTTCGTGGCTTCTGTTGTTAAATACTGCCGAATGTGTCCAATCCGCCGGATCTGCGCATAACATGATTTTGTCACGGAATTTACATGTTTGTCCGATACGGACATTCTTGAGTCTATGAAAGCTCCTAGATTTCTCACACATGTTGATGGTTCTGTATTTGAGTCTCCTACTTTCACATTTATGTTTTCAATGTGTTGAAAATTTCGCTGACTAGAAAACATAATCAATTTTATTGCATCACGGTCAGAGTGGTTATCCAAATGAAAGTTTAAATCTCCAGTGATTATAATATTTTTGTCAATGGTGGCGTATTTGGACAAGAACAGTGGCCATTCGTCTTCAAGAAATATGTTAGTTTTCAAACCATTTTCTTTATTTGGGGGTGGTCTGTACATTACTGATAAGCGTAATGAATAGGACTTAATATTTACATTACAATCTAAATACTCAAAAGTTGAAAATTCATTTGTCACGTGTAGAGGACACAATGTTGACATCTATTCCAGTTTTATATATCAGAGCCACACCCCCGCCACGTCGACTACCAGGGCGAGGGACATGTTTAATCTGGTACCCTTCTGGCAGCAGTTCACTTAAACACGTTTTATCAATTGAAGTGCCTAGCCATGTTTCAGTAACAGCAATCATATCTAGGTCATTTGAGAATATAAAATCACAAAACGCTATGGTTTTGTTCTTCAAAGATCTTGGATTTATACAACACAGTTTAATGTTTTTTTTGGCCTTTAACAACAGTTTGAGATTCATATTTTATGCGGTATATATTTAAGCTTCTTGTAGAATTCAATGCCTCTTTATCAAGATTTGAAAAACGTTCTGTTCTGGCTGTTGATATTACAGTAGGAATTGTTTCTGGTAATATTTTGATATTGTTAAAGTTGATTCCTTGATTTGTGTCCCAATTTCGCCTGCATTGATACAATGCTTTGAAAATGTGACTAATTTTCATTAATGTGCGAGATTGGATGACTGTGGTTTTACGGCATATCGCTATAGTTTATGTGTTCAAATATGATATGTTTTATGACATAATTCCAAGCTTATGGTAATATGTTGCATGCATGTTACTGGTACAAAGTATTGATATGCAACACTCAATCTTGAATGAATCCTAGCAGTAATAGCCAGAGCGGACAGGTAGGTTTTCTACCGGATTCCTCCCACACGAATGACCACATTTATGCTTTCATCCGCGCCAACGAGAGTGGTTGATATAAGTTGTTAAAACTTGTTTCGCAATCCTTGTAAAATAAATAAACTATTCATTATTTTGACATTCTGTATTTTCAGGAGCAGACAAATACTGCAGACCAAAACAAGCTTGAAGCATTATCTCCCTTGGCCTATTTCTGGCGCCAGGATGATGAGGATTTGGGTTCGGTTAAACATACGCACCTGGAGGCGTGGCGGAAACTGTCTCATTCTCATTGGATCACCATGTTCGCATATTACAATATCAGTATTAACGGAAAGTAAGTATCGTATAGAATGTTTGTTAATTTCGCGCTTACCTCATTCCTAAGTGAGAGGGTTTTTGAATGATTACTCATATATCCAACAAAATGAACGGCCGAGCGCTATATTTGCGCTCAACTTAATGTAGCCCAGGCCCTATTTATCTGTTGGTAGAACATATTATATTGTGTAATTATTTCTGTACTGCAAGCAATGCTCTCTTATATGTATATGTATGGTAGCTGTTCCTTCCTCGTCTATGACAGTTACCCATGTGTGTCCAGGCTATTGTGCTACTGTACTGCAAGCAATGCTCTCTTATATGTATATGTATGGTAGCTGTTCCTTCCTCGTCTATGACAGTTACCCATGTGTGTCCAGTCTATTGTGCTACTGTACTGCAAGCAATGCTCTCTTATCTTTATATGTATGGTAGCTGTTCCTTCCTCGTCTATGACAGTTACCCATGTGTGTCCAGGCTATTGTGCTACTGTACTGCAAGCAATGCTCTCTTATCTGTATATGTATGGTAGCTGTTCCTTCCTCGTCTATGACAGTTACCCATGTGTGTCCAGTCTATTGTGCTACTGTACTGCAAGCAATGCTCTCTTATCTGTATATGTATGGTAGCTGTTCCTTCCTCGTCTATGACAGTTACCTATGTGTGTCCAGTCTATTGTGCTACTGTACTGCAAGCAATGCTCTCTTATCTGTATATGTATGGTAGCTGTTCCTTCCTCATCTATGACAGTTACCCATGTGTGTCCAGTCCATTGTTTTATCTACTGTTGTGTAACCTCATGTAAATATGTGATAGTACGGGAGAATGATGTACGAGAGGTAAAACCACCCAACTAAACCAGTTTTGCTGCCATTTCTAATAAACCGTTAACTTGAGAAACAAAAGCCAACTTGTACACATCGACATTGTCTCGCGACGGAATAAAATAGTTGTACTTTGCTTTGCTTGCTTTGTTTAGATCTACCTCTGATCTCTTAAATAAATATTTGTAAGAGAGAATATTATACTGTCGATTCTGGTCTTTTTATCTATTGATGCGATTTATTAACTACGTTGAATCTCAGATATGGGTTCTGATTTTTATGTTGAATCTCGGCTACAGGTTCTTGTTACTACGTTGAATCTCTTTTGCGGGTTCTTGTTGAATTATTTACTCCCATGAAGACCCGGTGATATCAAGAAAGCTTGTAACTGATTTTAAGGTTGAGGACATCTTTAGTTTATACACATTTATTTTAGCTCGATTGTGAAACAAGTTCTCGCAACTTGTATTAATCACTCTTGAGACCTCATTTCTGATGGAATCCATCGCCACGAGGGAGAGAGAAGCAATGTGGAATTTAATAAATGCCTTTCCTAAGGGCACAATCGTAACGGTTCCAGCCGAGGCTCAAACTCCGGGGTTTTCGCACCTGAAGCGAACATGCCTTCCACGAGGACATCCTTATAACCTTGAATCTTGAAATTTTTTATTACGGAGGGATTTTGCTTTCAGGTACATAAGCATCCTACCCGCCATCCATCTCTCCATTGTCATTCCACCTGAGGAAGCTATAAGACTACGCGTACCTGGATATAAAACCAACTGGCCACAAAATGAAGCCAAAGATGCACACATTAGACCAAACATGCAGGAAATCCAGCTTGTAACTTTACCAGATGATAAAACTGCAGACAATATTGTGACGCAGAAAGTAAAAGAAAGTGATAAAAGTATAAGGAATTTACATCATGCTGGGTCTGAACAAGAGTCTGATAAGACTACTGAAGAACCAAAGTTTTTATCGGATAAATATTTGAAGAAATATTATCCGTACATAGACCCAGAGCAGCTTGAGCAGTATTACCCGAAGTCGAGGTCAGAGTTCATCATAACCGTATCTCTAGCATTCCTCAGCGTCATATGTATTACATACTTCATTATGGTGCTGTATAGATGTATGTGTTCTCGGAAATATTCCAAGTGGCGAGCATCGTGGAATAAAATACCAAAGAATTGCAGAGGAAACTCTTACTACCGGCAGATTAAAGAGGCTGTGCCAATCATTTTGAAAGGTCATTTACAGGTTTGTCCACTTTTGATTGAACTGTTCTGTTGATGATTTAGTTTATTTGAGAATAGAGCAATAGAACAAGGGCGTTACACAAACTTACCACGGAATGAACGAACCTGTATATATTGTAATAATAGAATGACCGAAAGTGAGTATCATTTTCTTCTTATTTGCCCTAAATTTAGAGATTTAAGAAAAAAATATCTGAAACGCTACTATTACACTTTGCCGACCGAACAAACTTTTATTACCTTACTTACAGAGACTAAAAACGCAAGTTTAGCAAGAAATCAACAATTTTAGACACTGCAACCATCTATGCTCTTCTGAAAATGTATCCATGACTTTCCATTGTACGTTGTTTATGTATTGTTTGCTATAAATATGTTATCATATTTAATGCAATACATATATCGAATTGAATTGAATATACTTTTATTCAAACACATAATCTCGACAACTAATAATGTTAAGACTTTCATTTCATGTTTTATGTTTCGACATCTTCTTCAGAGATAAACATTAGTGATTCACCGAATAACTGAATCGGGATCGGCCGATTTTCATACAATCGGAAAACATCGGCATCAGTGATTTCACTGGTTTGAACATCGGTTCACCGATTGTTGGGAAAACATTCTTTCTGTTAATTCCGTTTGAACCTTTGAATAGAATATTTGTACAAACTAAGTCACTGAAATTTTTATATTTATAAACATATGTACCATGTGTTATATTCTCTCGCAATGTTGTTTCTGCCTTTCCGCTTAAATAGCAGCCCCGCTTGCCCCAATCTTTTTGCGACACTACAAGGGGCGGTGCTGTATAGTCTGGTGTCTGTTGTTCTGTGTAAAACTTATTATTTTGCAATAATCCGACTATTTCATCATAAATAACCATTCCACAATCGACATTTGAACAACTCTGTATACATTTTAAAACCAATCCAATGAGAGACAACTCTAATTTTCTATTACCTCCCTTGACAGATAAAGTCTGATTTATTCCAAAATGTGAATAGGTCCTTTTAGTTAGAATCCTTTGTTTTTACTGTTGCGCCCTAACCAGATGTTGCGGTATGATAATTGTGATTTTATCGAAATCGTGTTAATTAACTGATAGCATTCGTTTACAAATAAGTACCCATTGCATATACTGTATGAGATCTGGCGAGATATAGTAATTTAATAATCATATATAGCGATAGTAGAATAAAATTGCTAGCATGTTGTGCAAAGGAAACAACGATAAAAACACTTAATAGGACCTATCTACTTTTAGGGAGTATTCAGGGGCGGTAACTCACCGATGTCTCTCATATGTTGTCATCTTTCTGCTAACTGTTTTATCGATCTTTTGAATGAGTATACTCTTCTAAAGGTCGGCAATTACTGGAGATTATTATGATGATCTTCATTATACAATATCTAATTAATCCCCTCAAACCAATCAACATCGTTAAACACACACCCGACTGTAAGGCGAGGCTGCAATTTAAAATTGGCTGTAAATTTATTAGAATAAATACTGTTTAAATCAAACAAAATTGTCCATAGTTTCTGGCGTAGCTGTCTGTCTGTCTTTGTTTGGTTTTAGTGATTAACTGAATCGCAATCAGCCGATTGTTTATATAAATAATCGGTTCACGGCCCTGTTTGGTAATCGGTTCACGGTCCTGTTTGGTAATCGCTTCACGGCCCTGTTTGGTAATCGCTTCACGGATCTGTTTGGTAATTGGTTCATAGCCCTGTTTGGTAATCGCTTCACGGCCCTGTTTGGTAATCGGTTTACTGCCCTGTTTGGTAATTGGTTCACGGCCCTGTTTGGTAATCGCTTCACGGCCCTGTTTGGTAATTGCTTCACGGCCCTGTTTGGTAATCGCTTCATGGCCCTGTTTGGTAATTGGTTCACGGCCCTGTTTGGTAATCGCTTCACAGCCCTGTTTGGTAATCGCTTCACGGCCCTGTTTGGTAATCGCTTCACGGCTCTGTTTGGTAATCGCTTCACGGCCCTGTTTGGTAATCGCTTCACGGCTCTGTTTGGTAATCGCTTCACGGCCCTGTTTGGTAATCACTTCACGGCCCTGTTTGGTAATCGCTTCACGGCCCTGTTTGGTAATCGGTTCACGGCCCTGTTTGGTAATCGCTTCACAGCCTTGTTTGGTAATCGCTTCACAGCCCTGTTTGGTAATTGGTTTACTGCCCTGTTTGGTAATTGGTTCACGGCCCTGTTTGGTAATTGCTTCATGGCCCTGTTTGGTAATCGCTTCACAGCCCTGTTTGGTAATTGGTTTACTGCCCTGTTTGGTAATTGGTTCACGGCCCTGTTTGGTAATTGCTTCATGGCCCTGTTTGGTAATCGCTTCACGGCCCTGTTTGGTAATCGCTTCATGGTCCTGTTTGGTAATCGCTTCACGGCTCTGTTTGGTAATCGCTTCACGGCCCTGTTTGGTAATCGCTTCACGGCCCTGTTTGGTAATTGGTTTACTGCCCTGTTTGGTAATTGCTTCACGGCCCTGTTTGGTAATTGCTTCACGGCCCTGTTTGGTAATCGCTTCACGACCCTGTTTGGTAATCGCTTCATGGCCCTGTTTGGTAATCACTTCACGGCCCTGTTTGGTAATCGCTTCACGGCCCTGTTTGGTAATCGCTTCACGGCCCTGTTTGGTAATCGCTTCACGGCCCTGTTTGGTAATCGCTTCACGGCCCTGTTTGGTAATCGCTTCATGGCCCTGTTTGGTAATCACTTCACGGCCCTGTTTGGTAATCGCTTCACGGCCCTGTTTGGTAATCGCTTCACGGCCCTGTTTGGTAATCGCTTCACGGCCCTTTTTGGTAATCGGTTCATGGCCCTGTTTGGTAATCGGTTTACTGCCCTGTTTGGTAATCGGTTTACTGCCCTGTTTGGTAATTGGTTCACAGCCCTTTTTGGTAATCGGTTCACAGCCCTTTTTGGTAATCTGTTCACGGCCCTGTTTGATAATCAGTTAACCACTAATAAACAATTACATGGAATGATGAGCTAAGATATATTAGGGTGTTTTTGTCATGTGACCTTACTTGTTGAAGTTGAACAGCTAAAAATATAAAATGTTTTGATTGTTGTAGGAGATAGAATGTTTGATAACAGACGGCAGTGTGATTATCAGCTCATGTCTCGGCGGCCAGCTGCGGGTCTGGGACGCCATTACCGGCGAATGCCTCCTTATAATGCAGAGAAAATCGTAAGTAGTTTAAACATAATTTAACTTGGCACACTAGTGGCAGCAAACAGCATAGAGCCAATGTGCAGACAACACAGATAGCCGTTTGCTATTCAATTTGTGCTAAAACACTTGGCTGGATTAGCCATTGACATAATCGACATCGGCAATAAATGATACTGGATTTGACGGATCTGTAGTCCAGTGGTTAAATCGTTGGACTAGTAATCCAGGGATCGCAGGTTCGGACTGGTAATCCAGGGATCGCAGGTTCGGACTAGTAATCCAGGGATCGCAGGTTCGATCCCCCGTCTGACCCTAATAAAATTAACAGTCTTTCAAATGGGACGTTAAACCAAGGTCTCGTGTCGGTGCTTTACACCGTGCACGTAAAAGAACCAGAGGAGACTCTGGAATGGGTCTCTGTCTGTATCATTGCACTATCCTCCAAAAATCTAAAATGACTAATCTCTTCAGGAGGCGTCGCTCATATGGGCAACCAGTAGCGACGATAAATAAACGTAAAATACCACCATACTGGGTTTAAATATGCAACTATTTCCTACTCCGATATAATCACCACTGTTATTATCCATAGTGCTACTCCACCTATGAGAAGAAAACCGTATGAAGGTCGCAATGTTGAGGACAGTGATGCTGACCTCTATGCTGAATACCATGGTAACCATATCGGCAACATCAATTCCTCAAGTGACCTTGACATCAGCAGCTGTCTGGATTATCAGCCCAGGCCACGTCTGCGAAGAATATCTAGTAGAAAAGATACCGAGCCAAGTTTGTCACAGTCTTGTGAACGATTTGATGATTTACCTGATTTGAAGAATACAATAGAACTTAATTTCACGAATATGTATAGAGCGAAAAGTCCCGATGTGAATAGAACTCAATGCTCTGAATGTACACCAAAGGAGCATATTGAGAAAAAATGTAACAAAATGATGGAAATGGAGGCATACAATTTTAAGAACAAGTTCGGTGAATTGTACGATGAACATAAACTGTTTCTTTCGGAACAAAGAACGCACGAAGAGAAAAGAAGACAGAGTCTGGAATTGAAGCATGACTCAAGATCAAGTCGGTCTAAAAGCTGGAGCGAAGGTCAGTATGCATATTTGGTTTAAACATATTTATTTTCTATCATGTACATGATTATTTACAACAATTGAAATAAGGAATTGGACAGAAAGCTATACAGCTTATGGTTTTCCTCTCCTTAAGTTCGAACACTTAGATCCACATGTCCTCTTCTCTCTCTCGTAAATGAATTCCATCTGGAATGAGGTCTCGAGAACGATGGTTGTCCTCCTAGTATGCATATTTAATCAGGTTTTGTATACCAGGTCCTATTGGCTCGCGGGTAGTCAAGTTTATTTTCGTGTGTTTTAACATTAAGAAATTCACATGGTTTTTGCTAGAGCTTTTTAGCCCCGCCCTCTTGTCTTTTTTTTTTTAAATCTTTTTTTTGTTGATTATTTTTAAGCCTCAACAGGTGCCTTCAGGCAGGCACAAATATTTAACTTAGAACTGGTCCGCCCATTTCTCCAATACATGTTACTGTATGTACTGCCTTGCTGTTCAAGGGGCTAACCCCAAAATACCCACTCCCACACCTCATCGCAGCTCAAAATACACCTTGCCCTTTTTTTACCCATCCTGTCCCATTTGTGACACACCTTGTCCCTTTTCTGACCCACCCTGCCCCTTTTTTGACCCACCCTGCCTCTTTTCTGACCCACCCTGCCCATTTTCTGACCCACCCTGCCCCTTTTCTGACCCACCCTGCCCCTTTTTTGATCCACCCTGCCTCTTTTCTGACCCACCCTGCCCCTTTTCTGACCCACCCTGCCCCTGTTCTGACCCACCCTGCCCTTTTTCTGATAGCTTGGCGTTTTTCCACTCTAGAATAAACCATAATAATTTATAGCTCATGAAAACCTGGACAATGAAATCTTACTTAGTTTATACAAATTTATCACGACTTCTGATCTTACTTAAGAATGGGCTCGTAATTAATGACCAGTCTTGGCGGTTAAAAGCTTTTCTTCAATCGCAAACTCAGTCTCGAGCTTCTGATTGGTTAAGTCGACAGTAAAACTCAGAATCAACCAATCAAATGACTTGAGCATGAGTTTGAGATCTGAGTTTTATAAGCTCAGGACTTGACTTACATTATCCATCATGCAAGTTGTGGTTTGTATGTACATTAAAGCCCCTATATGCCCTTGCTTGGAATGCGTTGCCAACCATGATGCCTATGATTACTGTATTCATGTTTACATTTTTAATAAACGGCCAAGGGATTACGGTCGTTGACTTCAAATCACTTGAGCCTCACTGCTATGGGTTCGAATTTACCCCTATAAGCCAAACATCAACTTGTTTATGGGCTGTCCAATTAGCGCAGTGGTTAACATGCTCACTTCTCACCAATGCAACCTGTGTACGATCCTCGGACCGGGAAGTATGCGAGATGGTACGGTGGTCGCCAGATCGGACAGGTGGGTTTTCTCCGGGTACTCCAGTTTCCTCCCACACGAATGACCCTATATACGCTTTCATCTGCGCCAATGCGAGTGATTAATATAAGTTAATCGTTGTAAAATAAATAAAGTTTAAATAGCAGCTTGTTTTGATTAAATATGAACATTACTTATTCTTGTAAACAAAACCATCTAAAACCTCTCCAAATCAAACTCTGGTTCGGTGGCCGTTTGGTTCAGATGGGTTACACACTGTTAATTTATGTGACAATATTCATTCCAAGAAATTGAACCAAAGTTTTACACTTTCCAGGTAATTGTGTGATATCACATATATCCATGAATGATTCTGCTATCCTGGAATTCAGAGCTCATTCTAGAGGGTGACATTGGGGCGAAACCCTGACTTCGCCACCTGTGCACACCATTTTCAAACAATCTTTTGTCCAGTAAGGTATTATACTGGCCCATTATAAAGCACTCCTATTCAAATGTTGTATTTAATGGTCATATTGTGTATTTTAACCCTATTATGTTGAAATTTATTAAATAGCACCATTTAAGGACACAATGGCGCGCTTTCTCTCTTCTCCCAAAAATTCTGACTGAGAATTAGCCCTGGAATTTTCACCTATCTAATATCTGGCTTGTAATTTACAGATGATTGTGTGATATCTGATGCGTCCATGATGGATTCCTCTAACATGGAGTTGTCACCTATCTAATAGCTGGCTTGTAATTTACAGATGATTGTGTGATATCTGATACGTCCATGATGGATTCCTCTAACATGGAGTTGGCACCATCGCCCATATGGTGTCTGGCTTGTAGAGGAAACCTCATCATTGCGGGCTGCGGAAGTGGCAAAATTGAGGTAAATTCATGACCATAATATGCACTTAAGTGATGTATGCGGATGAAAGGAACATTATGTTTACTACTTATGATTACTTTCCGCATTACAGACGGATCTGTAGTCCAGTGGTAACACGCTGGACTGGTAATCCAGGGATTACAGGTTCGATCCCCCGTCTGACCCTAATAAAATCAACAGTCTTTCAAATGGGACTTTAAAACCGAGGTCCCTAGTCGGTGCTGTACACCGTGCACGTAAAAGAACCAGAAGAGACTCTAGAAATGGTCTCTGTCTGTATCATTGCACTATCCTCCACAAATCTAAAATGAATAATCTCTTCAGGAGGTGTTGCTGATATGGGCAACCGGTAGCGACGATACTTAAACGTAAAACACACAACAATGTCTGGTGCTACATGATAAACTCACTTGTAGCTGTTCTAACTGGCTATCGTATTTGCAGTGTATATTTTGAGGCCCCGACAGAATAATTGTATAACATAACTTTCTTGGGGTTTATATATACCATATTGGCCTTAACAATTAATTGATTATGGATAACTCTGCCTGGGCCTAAATTTGTTACTAGTATTGACAGGTAATATAACAGATACTGGGTATTCCGGTTTCCTCCCACACGAATGACCACATTACGCTTTCATCCATGCTTAAAACTATATTTATTTACTGTGCATTTTCTGAACGTTAAAACACTGTAAATTACCATATATTGTACAAAGGTTGTGTTAAACCTGTATTTATGTCGTTTCGTTTAAACAAACTCTTTGCATGGTGGGTAAAATGAAGGCTATGAATAGTTGAAATAATTGTAAAAAATGACAATTCATTAATGCGTTTTTCTTATTTGTAACTGAAAACAATTGAAATATGTCGTGCAATTTCATGTTGTTACGACACATTCCTAATGAAATTCCATGACATATTTGACTATGTGATTGAACTCCCCCCCCCCCCATACTTTTAAGATTCATATTTGTAGATTTATTAAGTCACTAACAATTTATGCTTCAACCGTGTATACAGCATAGGCAGATTTGTTAATTCACCACGGGTGCTTTAAACCTCTTATTGCATTCTGTACAGTTTTGGTATTCGACCACGGGTGCCTTTAAACCTCTTATTGCATTCTGTACAGTTTTGGTATTTGACCACGGGTGCCTTTAAACCTCTTATTGCATTCTGTACAGTTTTGGGATTCGACCATGGATGCCTTTAAACCTCTTATTGCATTCTGTACAGTTTTGGTATTCGACCACGGGTGCCTTTAAACCTCTTATTGCATTCTGTACAGTTTTGGGATTCGACCACGGGTGCCTTTAAACCTCTTATTGCATTCTGTACAGTTTTGGTATTCGACCACGTGCCTTAAACCTCTTATTGCATTCTGTACAGTTTTGGTATTTGACCACGGGTGCATTAAACCTCTTATTGCATTCTGTACAGTTTTGGGATTCGACCACGGATGCCTTTAAACCTCTTATTGCATTCTGTACAGTTTTGGTATTCGACCACGGGTGCCTTTAAACCTCTTATTGCATTCTGTACAGTTTTGGTATTTGACCACGGGTGCATTAAACCTCTTATTGCATTCTGTACAGTTTTGGGATTCGACCACGGATGCCTTTAAACCTCTTATTGCATTCTGTACAGTTTTGGTATTCGACCACGGATGCCTTTAAACCTCTTATTGCATTCTGTACAGTTTTGGTATTCGACCACGGGTGCCTTTAAACCTCTTATTGCATTCTGTACAGTTTGGTATTCGACCACGGATGCCTTTAAACCTCTTATTGCATTCTGTACAGTTTTGGTATTTGACCACGGATGCCTTTAAACCTCTTATTGCATTCTGTACAGTTTTGGTATTCGACCACGGGTGCCTTTAAACCTCTTATTGCATTCTGTACAGTTTTGGTATTCGACCACGGGTGCCTTTAAACCTCTTATTGCATTCTGTACAGTTTTGGTATTCGACCACGGATGCCTTTAAACCTCTTATTGCATTCTGTACAGTTTTGGTATTCGACCACGGGTGCCTTTAAACCTCTTATTGCATTCTGTACATATTTGGGATTCGACCACGGGTGCCTTTAAACCTCTTAGTGCATTCTGTACAGTTTTGTTAATTCACCACGGAGGCCTTTAAACCTCTTAGTGCATTCTGTACAGTTTTGTTAATTCACCACGGGTGCCTTTAAACCTCTTATTGCATTCTGTACAGTTTTGTTAATTCGACCACGGGTGCATTAACCTCTTATTGCATTCTGTACAGTTTTGGTATTCGACCACGGGTGCCTTTAAACCTCTTATTGCATTCTGTACAGTTTTGGGATTCGACCACGGATGCCTTTAAACCTCTTATTGCATTCTGTACAGTTTTGGTATTCGACCACGGGTGCATTAAACCTCTTATTGCATTCTGTACAGTTTTGGTATTCGACCACGGGTGCCTTTAAACCTCTTATTGCATTCTGTACAGTTTTGGGATTCGACCACGGATGCCTTTAAACCTCTTATTGCATTCTGTACAGTTTTGGTATTCGACCACGGGTGCATTAAACCTCTTATTGCATTCTGTACAGTTTTGGTATTCGACCACGGGTGCCTTTAAACCTCTTATTGCATTCTGTACAGTTTTGTGATTCGACCACGGATGCCTTTAAACCTCTTATTGCATTCTGTACAGTTTTGGGATTCGACCACAGGTGCATTAAACCTCTTATTGCATTCTGTACAGTTTTGGTATTCGACCACGGGTGCCTTTAAACCTCTTATTGCATTCTGTACAGTTTTGGGATTCGACCACGGGTGCCTTGAAATGTTTGTACGGTGAGAGCGATATCGGGGTTACTGGAATCAACTTTGTCGGAAAGAAAGTGATAGTGGCGAGGATCGATGGTTCTGTAGACTTCCTTGAGCTGGAAACATTTCAAAACTCTAAACTATCAACTCCATTATCACCCGGTAGTCTGAACAGCAGAATCAAAGGTAAGCTAAGCCGCAACCCATTAAACACCAAATAACTGACATGGACTAACAGATTCAACACCAAATAACTGACATGGACTAACCCATGCAACACCAAGTAACTGACATGGACTAACCCATGCAACACCAAGTAACTGACATGGACTAACCCATTCAACTCCAAGTAACTGACATGGACTAACCCATTCAACACCAAGTAACTGACATGGACTAACCCATTAAACACCAAGTAACTGACATGGACTAACCCATTAAACACCAAGTAACTGACATGGACTAACCCATTAAACACCAAGTAACTGACATGGACTAACCCATTAAACACCAAGTAACTGACATGGACTAACCCATTAAACACCAAGTAACTGACATGAACTGGTGCACAATATTTTTAGACCAATAAATTAATAAGAAAATTACATTTGGACAAGTTCATTTATCAAAATGGGTAATTTTGTCTAAAAATAGTAATATTACTGACAAAAAAGATCCTGATGAGACCGTTAACATTTGAATTTGAGGTTAGATTGATGGTTTGTTATGTATTGTAGTGTGTGATTGTAGACGAAAGGTGTAGTTATGTAAATAGAATGTGGCAGACAATTTGTACATGTACTTCTATCAAAACATTCTTGAACTTCAACATGTTGCCTTGTTACTGCAGGGAGTCATTTCCTTTGAAAAATCACGGAACAATTTTTATCTACTTATTCTCATGTAGTTGTTAGTATGTTTGCTTCTCACCAATGCAACCCAGGTTTGATCCTCAGACCGGGAAGTATGTGAGATGGTACGGTGGTCGCCAGAGCGCTCGGGTGGGTATTCTCCCAGGTACTCCGGTTTCCTCCCACGCGAATGACCACAAATACGTTTTCATCCACGCCAATGAGAGTGATTAATATAAGTTGTTACAGCTTGTTTCGCAATCGTTGTAAAATAAATAAAGTTTAAACTTTAATTATTCTCATGGGACAATGTTGGACTCTTATGAAATTTTGCCACTAGCAGCATTACAACAACCGCCATCAAGTTTGTTCAACTGGGTCATTAGGGTCACAAGAACTGGGTCATTGGGACAACTTCATGGAAATATCAACAAATTGGTAGAGGTTGTTGCTTAATGATTTTCCATGGAGTTGACCTAGTTTTTGTTCGGGTGTGAGATTTATATCTTCTGGGCCATGGTTTATCCTCTATACCATGGTTTATTCTCTAGACCATGGTTTATTCTCTAGATCATGGTGTATCCACTAGGTCATGTTTTATCTCTAGACCACGGTTTATCCTCTAGGCCATGGTTTATCCTCTAGGTCATGGCTTATCCTCTAGGCAATGTTTTATTCTCAAGGTCATGGTTTATCTCTAGACCACAGTTTATCCTCTAGGACATGACTTATCCTCTATGCCATGGCTTATCCTCTAGACCATGGTTATCCTCTAGACCATGGTTTATTCTCTAGATATTGGTTTATTCTATAGACCATGGTTTACCCACTGTACCATGGTTTATCCTCTAGACATGGTTTATTCTCTAGATCATGGTTTATCCATTAGGTCATGAGTTATTTCTAGACCACGGTTTATCCTCTTAGAGCATGGCTTATCCTCTAGGCCATGGTTTACCCTCTAGGACATGGTTTATCCTCTAGCCCATGTTTTATCCTTTAGGCCATGGTTTACCCTCTAGGACATGGTTTATCCTCTAGACCATGTTTTATCCTCTAGACCATGATTATCCCCTCGACCATGGTTTATCCTCTAGGTAATGGATTATCCTCTAGTCCATGGTTTATCCTCTAGACCATGGTTTATGAGTTGTGTGTTTACGTGACCTGTACATATTAATCAAATAAACGGTACATTTTTAATCTTACATTTCAAGCAAGTAAATAAATAAGGTATGTTTTCTGCAGGTCATTCTCGACATATGAGTCATTCCCGTACAGGAAGTGATGATCTCCAGCTGTGGGACGAGGTCATACATTGTACACAGGTGCAGCACACATCTGCCCATCACAGACCCATCACCGTCTTACTCACCGAGGGGGGTAGAATTGTCTCTGGTAGTCAAGATTTTACATTAAAGGTAACGTATGTAGACTTTCACTGATCCAGCAACATCTTATTCGCGTTCACTTCAGGTGCTAAAGGTCTGGAGTTCGAACCCGCTGGAGCCGTTACGATTGTGCCCTTCGGCAAGGCATTTAATTCCACGTTGCCTCTTCTCTCTCCCTCGTTGCGATGGATTCCATCAGGAATGAGGTCTCGAGAGTGATTAATATAAGTTATAAGAACTTGTTTCGCAATCACGCTAAAAATAAATTTGTAAAACTATCTTATTCACTGTTAGGATTGGATGTGTCTCTGACAGTCAGGAAACAAACGTTCCTTCTTTACTGTGAGAGGAGAACTGTCTCTGACAGTCAGGAAACAAACGTTCCTTCTTTACTGTGAGAGGAGAACTGTGTCTGACAGTCAGGAAACAAACGTTCCTTCTTTACTGTGAGAGGAGAACTGTTTCTGACAGTCAGGAAACAAACTTTCCTTTACTGTGAGAGGAGAACTGTGTCTGACAGTCAGGGAACAAACTTTCCTTCTTTCTGTACTGTGAGAGGAGAACTGTTTCTGACAGTCAGGAAACAAACTTTCCTTCTTTCTGTACTGTGAGAGGAGAACTGTTTCTGACAGTCAGGAAACAAACTTTCCTTCTTTCTGTACTGTGAGAGGAGAACTGTTTCTGACAGTCAGGAAACAAACTTTACTGTGAGAGGAGAACTGTGTCTGACAGTCAGGGAACAAACTTTCCTTCTTTCTGTACTGTGAGAGGAGAACTGTTTGACAGTCAGGAAACAAACTTTCCTTCTTTCTGTACTGTGAGAGGAGAACTGTTTCTGACAGTCAGGAAACAAACTTTCCTTCTTTCTGTACTGTGAGAGGAGAACTGTTTCTGACAGTCAGGAAACAAACTTTCCTTCTTTCTGTACTGTGAGAGGAGAACTGTTTCTGACAGTCAGGAAACAAACGTTCACTTCCTTCTTTACTGTGAGAGGAGAACTGTTTCTGACAGTCAGGAAACAAACGTTCACTTCCTTCTTTACTGTGAGAGGAGAACTGTCTCTGACAGTCAGGAAACAAACGTTCACTTCCTTATTTACTGTGAGAGAACTGTGTCTGACAGTCAGGAAACAAACGTTCACTTCCTTCTTTACTGTGAGAGGAGAACTGTCTCTGACAGTCAGGAAACAAACGTTCACTTCCTTCTTTACTGTGAGAGGAGAACTGTGTCTGACAGTCAGGAAACAAACGTTCCTTCTGTACTGTGAGAGGAGAACTGTCTCTGACAGTCAGGGAACAAACGTTCACTTCCTTCTGTACTGTGAGAGGAGAACTGTCTCTGACAGTCTGGGAACAAACGTTCACTTCCTTCTTTACTGTGAGAGGAGAAATGTTTCTGACAGTCAGGAAACAAACGTTCACTTCCTTCTTTACTGTGAGAGGAGAACTGTCTCTGACAGTCAGGAAACAAACGTTCACTTCTGACTGACAGTCAGGATTTTAAGTACTGTAGAATTTTGAATTTGTGACTGTTTATGTATTGAATTTCAACATTTTGATGAAATGTACATTTTTACGGATATAACTCACAGTATTATTCACGAGAATCATGAATTAGCGATCGACTTAGATCGCGAAAAATATAAAATCTCACCAAAAAAATAGTGTATTACATTAAAAGGTAAGACTTTTTCTGACAAATCTCCATCTTACTCACTGAGGGCAAACTTTGGGTGTATATCTTATCAAGGTCACTGTATCAACACTCTCCATCTTACTCACTGAGGGCAAACTTTGGGTGTATATCTTATCAAGGTCACTGTATCAACACTCTCCATCTTACTCACTAAGGGCAAACTTTGGGTGTGAATCTTATCACGGTCACTGTATCAACACTCTCCATCTGAAAAACTTCATTTTATTATGGTCAGACTGGGGATCGAACCTGCGATCCCTGGATTACCAGTCCAACATATTAACCACGACTACAGATCCGACCATTATCGACCGAACCGACAGACTCCACCACACTGCCTTGAACTCAATCAGAGCACCTCCCCAGTCCCAGCTTGCCTGGACCATTCCCGACCCTCTGGCCCAAGTCTTTTAGAGCCCCGGAGTACTCCTACACAAGCATGCCAATCCAAGAACGTCACAGCAGTATTATATGTACATTCAGTGAGCAATGTTTTGTTTGTTTTGAAGGTGTTCCGACTTGAAGATTACAGATGTTTATACACTCTGCACGGCCACACTGGCAGTATTACATGTTTATTTCTAGATAAGGTAAGTTGTGTACGTCATACCTTCTAGATAACCACACTGGCAGTATTACATGTTTATTTCTAGATAATGTAAGTTGTACTTCATACCTTCTAGATAACCATACTGGCAGTAGTACATGTTTATTTCTAGATAAGGTAAGTTGTATGTCATACCTTCTAGATAACCACACTGGCAGCTTTGGGGGAAATAATTTTAATGCTTAACTTGATCTTTGTCCGCCTCCGTGGTCATGGTCGCTGACTTATATACCACTGTAATCTATCATCACTGATGGTCACGGGTTCGAGCCCCACTCAGGCCATGTCTCATTTATATGAAAACGTTGGCAGTTTCTTACGGAGGTTGGTGCACCCAAGTACTGTTTAACCGCTGGATCCTGCCCAGGAAAGGTGTTGTTAGGTAAACTGCCCGCCGGAGATATAGCCCAAAATGGTGCTGATGCAGGCGTAAAACCCAAAATATAACATAGCATTAACTTGATCTTTGTAATCTGTTCAGAGTGGGGGGGGGGGGGAATAATCTTGGTGTTTAACTTGGTCTTCGTAATCTGTTCAGAGTGGGGGGGGGGAATAATCTTGGTGTTTAACTTGGTCTTCGTAATCTGTTCAGAGTGGGGGGGGGGGGGGGGGAATAATCTTGGTGTTTAACTTGGTCTTTGTAATCTGTTCAGAGTGGGGGGGGGGGGGAATAATCTTGGTGTTTAACTTGGTCTTTGTAATCTGTTCAGAGTGGGGGGGGGGGGGATAATCTTGGTGTTTAACTTGGTCTTTGTCAGAGTGGGGGGGGGGGGGGAATAATCTTGGTCTTTATAATCTGTTCAGAGTGGGGGGGGGGGGAAATAATCTTGATGTTTAACTTGATTTTATATCTAATCTGCATGGAGAAAAATAATCTTGGTGTTTCACTTGCATTTTGTAGTGCCCACCGTATGCAGCTGTGAGTGGTTCGGCTGATGGCACCATTCGTCTGTGGGACCTGTTGACGGGTCACTGCGTACACAAGATCATTGGTCACGAGGGTACTGTGGTTAGTCTGACCTGCACTGATACCTGCATCATGAGCTCGGCACTCGACGACAAGATGTGCGTCTGGGAGAGGAAGCGCGGCCATCTCCTGTACTCCGTGGAGATGGAAACATCGTGTGGGAGTACAATGTCAATGTTGTGTAAAAATTTCCTTGTTACTGGCGGCCAGGTAAATTGTCGCTTCATTTCAGATATATCTAGTGTAGATAATGTATATTTCAGATATCTAGTGTAGATAATGTAGATTTCAGATATCTAGTGTAGATAATGTAGATTTCAGATATCTAGTGTAGATAATGTAGATTTCAGATAACTAGTGTAGATAATGTATATTTCAGATATCTAGTGTAGATAATGTAGATTTCAGATATCTAGTGTAGATAATGTAGATTTCAGATAACTAGTGTAGATAATGTAGATTTCAGATATCTAGTGTAGATAATGTAGATTTCAGATATCTAGTGTAGATAATGTAGATTTCAGATATCTAGTGTAGATAATGTAGATTTCAGATATCTAGTGTAGATAATGTATATTGAATTGAAGGTATTTATGGGATGTTCATGGAAGTGTTGCATTATTTCATGGCTCCCTATGCTCATTAAAGTGTTGCATTATTTCATGGCTCCCTATAAATGTGGGATGTTCATCAAAGTGTTGCATTATTTCATGGCTCCCTATAAATGTGGGATGTTCATCAAAGTGTTGCATTATTTCATGGCTCCTATAAATGTGGGATGTTCATGGAAGTGTTGCATTATTTCATGGCTCCCTATAAATGTGGGATGTTCATCAAAGTGTTGCATTATTTCATGGCTCCCTATAAATGTGGAATGTTCATGGAAGTGTTGCATTATTTCATGGCTCCCTATAAATGTGGGATGTTCATGGAAGTGTTGCATTATTTCATGGCTCCCTATAAATGTGGGATGTTCATCAAAGTGTTGCATTATTTCATGGCTCCCTATAAATGTGGGATGTTCATGGAAGTGTTGCATTATTTCATGGCTGCCTATAAATGTGGAATGTTCATGGAAGTGTTGCATTATTTCATGGCTCCCTATAAATGTGGAATGTTCATGGAAGTGTTGCATTATTTCATGGCTCCCTATAAATGTGGGATGTTCATGGAAGTGTTGCATTATTTCATGGCTCCCTATAAATGTGGGATGTTCATGGAAGTGTTGCATTATTTCATGGCTGCCTATAAATGTGGAATGTTCATGGAAGTGTTGCATTATTTCATGGCTCCCTATAAATGTGGGATGTTCATGGAAGTGTTGCATTATTTCATGGCTGCCTATAAATGTGGAATGTTCATGGAAGTGTTGCATTATTTCATGGCTCCCTATAAATGTGGAATGTTCATGGAAGTGTTGCATTATTTCATGGCTCCCTATAAATGTGGGATGTTCATGGAAGTGTTGCATTATTTCATGGCTCCCTATAAATGTGGGATGTTCATCAACGTGTTGCATTATTTCATGGCTCCCTATAAATGTGGGATGTTCATGGAAGTGTTGCATTATTTCATGGCTCCCTATAAATGTGGGATGTTCATCAGTGTTGCATTATTTCATGGCTCCCTATAAATGTGGGATGTTCATGGAAGTGTTGCATTATTTCATGGCTCCCTATAAATGTGGGATGTTCATGGAAGTGTTGCATTATTTCATGGCTCCCTATAAATGTGGGATGTTCATGGAAGTGTTGCATTATTTCATGGCTCCCTATAAATGTGGAATGTTCATCAAAGTGTTGCATTATTTCATGGCTCCCTATAAATGTGGGATGTTCATCAAAGTGTTGCATTATTTCATGGCTCCCTATAAATGTGGAATGTTCATCAAAGTGTTGCATTATTTCATGGCTCCCTATAAATGTGGGATGCTCATTAAAGTGTTGCATTATTTCATGGCTCCCTATAAATGTGGGATGTTCATCAAAGTGTTGCATTATTTCATGGCTCCCTATAAATGTGGGATGTTCATGGAAGTGTTGCATTATTTCATGGCTGCCTATAAATGTGGAATGTTCATCAAAGTGTTGCATTATTTCATGGCTCCCTATAAATGTGGAATGTTCATGGAAGTGTTGCATTATTTCATGGCTCCCTATAAATGTGGGATGTTCATGGAAGTGTTGCATTATTTCATGGCTCCCTATAAATGTGGGATGTTCATGGAAGTGTTGCATTATTTCATGGCTCCCTATAAATGTGGGATGTTCATCAAAGTGTTGCATTATTTCATGGCTCCCTATAAATGTGGGATGTTCATGGAAGTGTTGCATTATTTCATGGCTCCCTATAAATGTGGAATGTTCATCAAAGTGTTGCATTATTTCATGGCTCCCTATAAATGTGGGATGTTCATGGAAGTGTTGCATTATTTCATGGCTCCCTATAAATGTGGGATGTTCATGGAAGTGTTGCATTATTTCATGGCTCCCTATAAATGTGGGATGTTCATGGAAGTGTTGCATTATTTCATGGCTCCCTATAAATGTGGAATGTTCATCAAAGTGTTGCATTATTTCATGGCTCCCTATAAATGTGGAATGTTCATGGAAGTGTTGCATTATTTCATGGCTCCCTATAAATGTGGAATGTTCATCAAAGTGTTGCATTATTTCATGGCTCCCTATAAATGTGGAATGTTCATCAAAGTGTTGCATTATTTCATGGCTCCCTATAAATGTGGGATGTTCATGAAAGTGTTGCATTATTTCATGGCTCCCTATAAATGTGGGATGTTCATCAAAGTGTTGCATTATTTCATGGCTCCCTATAAATGTGGAATGTTCATGGAAGTGTTGCATTATTTCATGGCTCCCTATAAATGTGGGATGTTCATGGAAGTGTTGCATTATTTCATGGCTCCCTATAAATGTGGGATGTTCATGGAAGTGTTGCATTATTTCATGGCTCCCTATAAATGTGGGATGTTCATCAAAGTGTTGCATTATTTCATGGCTCCCTATAAATGTGGGATGTTCATGGAAGTGTTGCATTATTTCATGGCTCCCTATAAATGTGGGATGTTCATGGAAGTGTTGCATTATTTCATGGCTCCCTATAAATGTGGAATGTTCATCAAAGTGTTGCATTATTTCATGGCTCCCTATAAATGTGGGATGTTCATCAAAGTGTTGCATTATTTCATGGCTCCCTATAAATGTGGAATGTTCATCAAAGTGTTGCATTATTTCATGGCTCCCTATAAATGTGGGATGCTCATTAAAGTGTTGCATTATTTCATGGCTCCCTATAAATGTGGGATGTTCATGGAAGTGTTGCATTATTTCATGGCTCCCTATAAATGTGGGATGTTCATCAAAGTGTTGCATTATTTTCAGGGGTCCCTGTATTTATGGGATGTTCATAAAGGTGAGCTGGTGCGCGTTGTGAACCTGCAACAGAGGAATCGGACGGCATTCATACACCACATACAGTCCATGGAGAACTCTACTATAGTCTGTGATTACGGCAATGATATCAAAGTCATACATTTCCCTGTGATTCTAGAAAAGAGGGAGTGAAGAATTCTAGGAAGCAAGGACTGGTGAAAGTTGGTTCTAGCGTTAGAAGGAGTGGAAGAGTTGTGAACTTTATTATTGTTCTAGCAGGGTTCATCCTAGGTCATCATTTTTGGGAGAAGTGAGAAAGCGTACAATTGCGTCCTTAACCCTTTCAACACCACAGACCTCGTAAATATGCTTACAAAAAGTGTAGATCCAGATGTCACGAGTCGGCTCATCAGGATCTGCACTTTATGCCCGGTGATATTACTATTTTTAGACAAAATTACCCATTTTGATAAATGAACTGGTCCAAATGTAATTTTCTTTTTAATTTATTGGTCTAAATATATCGTGCACCAGTCCATGTCAGTTACTTTGTGTTGAATGGGTTAAATAGCAATAAATTTCAACAAAATAGGGTTAAAATACACAATATCACTATTATCTACAACATTTGAATAGAAGGCTTTACAATGTCCAGTGTATCTTACCGGACAAGATTTTGTATGAAGTGTTTTGCGAAGTCATTGTTCCTAAAGCGACTATTGTGCCATGTCATCCTTCAGAATGAGCCCCGAGTTCTAGCAGGGATGCATTGCAACAATTATTGTGCACTTTGTCTTGGTTCTAGCATGGGTGGATTTAAATATTGTGCACTTTATGTTAGTATATTAACTCTAGTGTGGAGGTATGTGTTTAATGTTGTGTGCTTATCTAGGTTATGGCATAGATGGATCTGTAAATGTTATGCACTTATCTAGGTTATGGCATAGATGGATCTGTAAATGTTATGCACTTACCTTGGTTCTAGCATTAGATGGATTTGGAAATGTTATGCACTTATCTTGGTTCTAGCATTAGATGGATTTGGAAATGTTATGCACTTATCTTGGTTCTAGCATTAGATGGATTTGGAAATGTTATGCACTTATCTTGGTTCTAGCATTAGATGGAGTTGGAACTGTTATGCACTTATCTAGATTCTAGCATTAGATGGATTTGGAAATGTTATGCACTTATCTTGGTTCTAGCATTAGATGGATTTGGAAATGTTATGCACTTATCTTGGTTCTAGCATTAGATGGATTTGGAAATGTTATGCACTTATCTTGGTTCTAGCATTAGATGGAGTTGGAACTGTTATGCACTTATCTAGATTCTAGCATTAGATGGATTTGGAAATGTTATGCACTTATCTTGGTTCTAGCATTAGATGGATTTGGAAATGTTATGCACTTATCTTGGTTCTAGCATTAGATGGATTTGGAAATGTTATGCACTTATCTTGGTTCTAGCATTAGATGGAGTTGGAACTGTTATGCACTTATCTAGATTCTAGCATTAGATGGATTTGGAAATGTTATGCACTTATCTTGGTTCTAGCATTAGATGGATTTGGAAATGTTATGCACTTATCTTGGTTCTAGCATTAGATGGATTTGGAAATGTTATGCACTTACCTTGGTTCTAGCATTAGATGGATTTGGAAATGTTATGCACTTACCTTGGTTCTAGCATTAGATGGATTTGGAAATGTTATGCACTTACCTTGGTTCTAGCATTAGATGGATTTGGAAATGTTATGCACTTACCTTGGTTCTAGCATTAGATGGATTTGGAAATGTTATGCACTTACCTTGGTTCTAGCATTAGATGGATTTGGAAATGTTATGCACTTACCTTGGTTCTAGCATTAGATGGATTTGGAAATGTTATGCACTTATCTTGGTTCTAGCGTTAGATGGATTTGGAAATGTTATGCACTTATCTTGGTTCTAGCATTAGATGGATTTGTAAATGTTATGCACTTATCTTGGTTCTAGCATTAGATGGATTTGGAAAAGTTATGCACTTACCTTGGTTCTAGCATTAGATGGATTTGGAAATGTTATGCACTTACCTTGGTTCTAGCGTTAGATGGATTTGGAAATGTTATGCACTTATCTTGGTTCTAGCATTAGATGGATTTGGAAATGTAATGCACTTATCTTGGTTCTAGCATTAGATGGATTTGTAAATGTTATGCACTTATCTTATTTGTAGCATTAGATGGATTTGTACATGTTTATTAGCTCCTACGGCGGCTCATAAGGAGGTAGTGGTAGAGTAATGGTCGTTTCCAGGCTGAACCTAAACGTGAAGGTATGGAATTAAATGAAATAGAAGCTGGGAACCACGATCCGAGAGCAAGCAATGAGAGACAGTGCAGTTTATCTTTCAAACCAATTGACAAGAAAACAGTTGTGTATTATTTACCATGCCTACAAGAACCCGAGTTCTAACCGCATGTATGCTACGTGAAAGCCACATTAGGTTGTCAAATGTATTTTGAAATGTATGTAGGCATACCAACAGCTATGTAGGTTTTTCCTGTTCCATCTGATGATCTGCATGATATTTTACGACTCTGACAGGTAGAACCACTGATCTTCCACAAGCCAGCTGGATAGCGTCCAAGCAATACAGTTCCTTTCGAGAATGTTCAGAGATGTCAGTGTTAGCAGCTTAGTCCGAGTCCAATCTGAATAAATTTACCTTCGACACATTACTAGACAAATACAGCAACTCTGTTATGAGTGTGCACTTAGGCAAGGCATTTAAATTCCACGCTGTCTCTTCACTCTCCCTTGTGGTGATGGATTCCATCAGGAATGAGGTCTCGAGAGTGATTAATATAAGTTGAAATAACTTGTTTCGCAAATGAGCTCAAATAAATTTGTATGAACTAAGCTAACCTGAAAAGTGTTTTGTGAGGGTGTATTTTGTCTAGCAATGGCAGAAGAGTGTTTACTAGAATGTTTGTATTTTAGTGAAAATATGTACTGAACGACTCACCACATTTGTAAGGATGTCTTTGAGAGATACACTGCAATTTTATAAACAAACAATGCAATTATATCGCCACCATTCATTAGCGTGAAGTGTCGTAGCGCACCTATGATGTCACGTCTGCTTGCATGTGCAAGTTGTCATATTTTCATTAACCTGGGTATATACAAAACGTCTAATTTAGAAACAAAGAATGCATAACACAGCAATTATTTAGTTAGTCTCTACAGCTAGCATTTCTAATATGGATGGCAACGAATAGCAATTTTACTATTCGAATAGTCGGTCGGGAAGGTATTCGAATATTAGATACAATTAATGCCAAATTAACCTACTTTCTGTTTTACGCTTAAATGTCATCTTCCTGTATGGCCATGCAAATATGACGATGACTCATTCAGTTATTATCGGCCACTGTACATTCAAGAGCGTTTTCACAAATGAAGCCATTGTCACTTAAACTGCTTTCCGTAAGGGTGTTTGTTTTTCAAATGATTATTCAGATTGATGTTGTACCCTATTATGCTAAATCCAATTTGCATAGATTACACCTAGCAGTTTTCTTATTCTCGTAGCGATTGTGAGGTATTTCCAAGCGGGCGGCATTTTTGAGGACAATATCATAAAAATTGTACTTTAAAATAATACTTTTTGGTAATATTGAGCAGTTAATTAAAAATTAAAGATACATGGGGGTGGATGTTGTTGCAAAGTGTCTGTAATATTTCAAAGGAACTCGTCTAAACAGTTTTTTTACATCATAATCAAAAACCGATATTCGCCAAGCAGCAACAATTTGCAAACAACTTATTTGTAATGTTGAATAGTCAGTCAGTAACGATCAGCATGTTTATAAATTAATTCATCAAAATAAAACACTACCTACCTTAGCACCTACTGTAATTATCCAATTACATGGTAATGTGTCAATTAACACCTGTCATGGATGCGACCGTAACCTGGGGCGATTTCTTTTGTAAGGTTTTATGGTGGATCAAAAAGAAAACAACGTATCTGAATTTGTGACAGTTTATTTCATTTTCCCAAATATAATATTGTTTCCAAATACTGGAATAGTATTCGGATGGCCGAGCGAATATTTGTTGCCATCCCTAGTTTCTAACACTACTTTATTACAGTAATCAAATATAGCGAGGGTCTAGCTAACTGACTGCTGTGTAGTGACAGTTGTGATATTGTATCATGCAATGGTACAATTGCTTTATAAACTGTTTATTGTTTATTTTATCAATTTCCTGCCATAAAATGTTTCAATCTAATAATAATATTTTGATTAAAATAATTTATCAAATTTTATAAATAATCCGCAGGGAATCGTCTTCGTATAGTTTATTCCTGGGATCAAGTGTGGTAGTATAGTATACTATAAAATGAGTTATAATCAATGTGCTTTTACTTTATGTTCACTATTTTGTATTTTTGAGTGCACAGCAATGCAATGTTGGCATCTTTTTACTTGGATTTATATATTATAGCACATGTTCTGTCCAAGTATGCTGTCCCTATGTGAATGATCATGAGAAAGCCAATGGGAAATGTTTGCAAAATCCAAGTATCCTATCAGTACCATCTTTAATTACATTTCAATAGTTTTATTATAAATATAGCCCTGCTTTGAAAAAATGGAGACTGTATTGAATTCACACTGTCGGTACATCGCCCCATCTGGTAAACATGCTTTAAAAATAAAGTTCCTAATCTAGCGATATCTCAAAGCTCCTAATCTAGCGATATCTCAAAGTTCCTAATCTAGCGATATCTCAAAGCTCCTAATCTAGTGATATCTCAAAGTTCCTAATCTACCATAGCGATATCTCAAAGTTCCTAATCTAGCGATATCTCAAAGTTCTGCTATTTGTTATGTTCCATGAAGTCGTCGCCTTTGAAAATTAAAAAAGAACATTTGCTAATCGCCTGTCTTAATTTCAACATTACTGTCAAACCTGTGTTAGTGGTCACCTCTACAGTCAAACATGTGTTAGTGGTCACCTCTACAGTCAAACATGTGTTAATGGTCACCTCTACAGTCAAACCTGTGTTAGTGGTCACTTCTACAGTCAAACCTGTGTTAGTGGTCACTTCTACAGTCAAACCTATGTTAGTGGTTACCACTAGTCAAACTTGTGTTAATGGTCACCTCTACCATCAAACCTGTGTTAGTGGTCACCTCTACAGTCAAACTTGTGTTAATGGTCACCTCTACTGTCAAACCTGTGTTAGTGGTCACCTCTATTAAGCAGCCAACCTGTATTAAGCAGCCAGTTTTCAGATTACCAATGTTGTTTTAATATACAGTGGAACCTCTCTTAAGCAGCCACTCTTGGGAAGGGCACAAATTGGCTGCTTAACGGAGGGAGACTGCTGGACAACTAGAAATTATTTTCAAAGCAAGCATGCCTGGAAAAGCTGTGATAACAATAATCTGTCAATGGGATTGCCTTATAGTATGATAACAACAAGAAATGAGACAACAGAATCTGAAATTTAAACTTTTATTTTTATTTATTTTTCAAATTAAACATATGTATATACATTTGTTCTTTATATTAACTTAGGAGATTAACTTTCATCAAACAATGCGATCGAATAATCGGCCTTTGATATCCCAGTAATCCGATCAAAACAATGGTTTTCAGCGCCTTGTGTGATCACTCCAAGTTTGTTTATGATTTAACAACCTATTGTGTGGTCCCGACTTTGTATTTTACACTCTTCAAAAATAGAATGGAAAACCAGGATGACTCATCAATTTCCCGCATAATGGCGGATAATCACGTATGATTGGAGACTTCTGTAAAAACGTGTGAAAAACTAATCAATATTGTTTTTAAGGCCAAAATATCATTTGATAGCTGTAATATAACTATTAAAAAATGATAATTATTAATAAAATATTTCTTTTTCTCCACTCCTTAAATTCAATCTTTCAATGTCTACATCTGATTTGAATGTTACATATTTTCGCGACCGCATCTCTGTAAATATTTTGCCGATTTTTGGTGGATTTTGACTGTTTAAGGTAGGAAATTTTGTCCCAAAACGGTCACTTTGGTGGCCGCTGGCCGGAGAAGAGAGGTGACCGCTCAACAGAGGTGTGATATATAGGAAAATCGCTCGGGGGGGGGGAATAAAAGTGACCGCTCACCGGAGGTTCCACTGTACATTTGACCTCTATTAGGCAGCCACCTGTGCTAAGCAGCCACTTTCTATGATTACCTTGGCTGGCTAGGCAGGTTTGACTGTACATGCAGACAATTGTACAATACCAAGAGTTCATATCGTATGCCCACATTCTGCTCACGATTTTTGATGCGAGTCCTGACTCCTTAAAATGTCTGCGCAAAACCCATGAGCTGGAGTTTCTATATTATTAATGTAGTGTTGCAGAGGCATTAAACATCTTGAATCATGGTTCTAGATTACGTTTACCCCGACATGTGACCTTCTCCGTGGTCGAATGGTTATGGTCGCTGAATTGTATACCACTGTAACCTATCACTGATGGTCGTGTGTCTCTTTATATGAAGTTTTGACTTATTGTCCAGGAGCACTTGCTCGTATCCAGGGTTCCCGCTGTCGGTCGCCAATTGTGAAAAACAAATACTAAATTTTGTGAATTGGCGAAAATATTTGCCGTAACTTCTTTTCGCCTGGGTGCAACATTTTTTGTCAAATAGCTTCAAATATTTATCTGTGAAATGTATGGCTCTTGGTCGATTCCAAGTTTTTCAAAAGGCCAGAGTATCCTACATGTACAAAATTAACAATTTTAATTAGTAGGATCTTGTTATATAAGTGTGTGTTTTAAGTAAGATATAAGCCTCAAACGGATCCAATATGCAAAATATCACACAGTTCAATATTTTACATATTGAATTGTTTTTGGCTTGTATCCTATACATATATTTTGTACTTCTCCTAAGGCATTGGGCGCTTTGAACCAATATCGTTACAGTGACACCGGTTTGATTAGTACAGCCAACACAATGACCCCCCCCCCCAACTATCATGGACCAGATTAACTCTGAGTAGAATTAATTCTTAACCCGTAACCTGCCAATCACAACTAATGTCGCTTTTGCAAACAGCATAGAACACACTGTCTAATCAGTCTCTATGCTGTTCGCTATTCGGATAGTGGAGCTAAAACACTTGAATGAATAGCAAACAACATAGATCCTGATCTGGATCTATGTTGTTTGCACATTCAGTCTTATTTATTCGGCATGTTAATTCAATGCTTGCAAAGATGGAAGGTATTTACATATGTTAGTATCACCCACGGAACCGTTGCTTGGAGAAAAACATGTGATCACACATTTTTGTGTCTGTGAAACATAATCTTCTACATGTCATACATGTCTATCTAATGTCGTACATGTATATCTAATGGTGTACATGTATATCTAATGTCGTACATGTATATCTGATGTAGTACATGTATATCTGATGGTGTACATGTATATCTGATGGTGTACATGTATATCTAATGGTGTACATGTATATCTGATGGTGTACATGTATATCTGATGTTGTACATGTATATCTAATGGTGTACATGTATATCTGATGTTGTACATCTAATGGTGTACATGTATATCTAATGGTGTACATGTATATCTAATGGTGTACATGTATATCTAATGTTGTACATGTATATCTAATGGTGTACATGTATATCTAATGTTGTACATGTATATCTAATGGTGTACATGTATATCTGATGTTGTACATGTATATCTGATGGTGTACATGTATATCTGATGTAGTACATGTATATCTGATGTTGTACATCTAATGGTGTACATGTATATCTAATGGTGTACATGTATATCTGATGTTGTACATGTATATCTAATGGTGTACATGTATATCTAATGTCGTACATGTATATCTGATGTAGTACATGTATATCTGATGGTGTACATGTATATCTGATGGTGTACATGTATATCTGATGTTGTACATGTATATCTAATGGTGTACATGTATATCTGATGTTGTACATCTAATGGTGTACATGTATATCTAATGGTGTACATGTATATCTAATGGTGTACATGTATATCTGATGTCGTACATGTATATCTAATGGTGTACATGTATATCTGATGTTGTACATGTATATCTAATGGTGTACATGTATATCTGATGTTGTACATGTATATCTAATGGTGTACATGTATATCTGATGGTGTACATGTATATCTGATGTGTACATGTATATCTAATGGTGTACATGTATATCTGATGGTGTACATGTATATCTAATGGTGTACATGTATATCTAATGGTGTACATCTAATGGTGTACATGTATATCTAATGGTGTACATGTATATCTAATGGGTACATGTATATCTGATGTCGTACATGTATATCTGATGGTGTACATGTATATCTAATGGTGTACATGTATATCTAATGTTGTACATGTATATCTAATGGTGTACATGTATATCTGATGTCGTACATGTATATCTAATGGTGTACATGTATATCTAATGGTGTACATGTATATCTAATGGTGTACATGTATATCTAATGGTGTACATGTATATCTAATGGTGTACATGTATATCTAATGGTGTACATGTATATCTAATGGTGTACATGTATATCTGATGGTGTACATGTATATCTGATGGTGTACATGTATATCTAATGGTGTACATGTATATCTAATGGTGTACATGTATATCTGATGTCGTACATGTATATCTAATGGTGTACATGTATATCTGATGGTGTACATGTATATCTAATGGTGTACATGTATATCTAATGGTGTACATCTAATGGTGTACATGTATATCTAATGTCGTACATGTATATCTGATGGTGTACATGTATATCTAATGGTGTACATGTATATCTGATGGTGTACATGTATATCTAATGGTGTACATGTATATCTAATGGTGTACATGTACTAATGGTGTACATGTATATCTATGTGTACATGTATATCTGATGGTGTACATGTATATCTAATGGTACATGTATATCTGATGGTGTACATGTATATCTAATGGTGTACATCTAATGGTGTACATGTATATCTGATGTGGTGTTGTTTTGTGGTGTTGTTTTTGGTGTTTTGGGTGTTTTGTGTAGTACATCTGATGGTGTACATGTATATCTAATGGTGTACATCTAATGGTGTACATGTATATCTAATGGTGTACATCTAATGGTGTACATGTATATCTGATGTAGTACATGTATATCTGATGTTGTACATCTAATGGTGTACATGTATATCTAATGTTGTACATGTATATCTAATGGTGTACATGTATATCTAATGGTGTACATGTATATCTGACGGTGTGTATTGTTATTTGGTGCCATAAATGCATGATAAGTTGTGCTTATGTTATACAATAAATTGTATGTACATGGCGATGTTATTTTACATAAACTGTTGTAGGAATTTCATTCTCTGTAGATTTACAGTAAGTTATTCTTGTAAAATGTAGTATTTTGTATTATTTTCCATTATTGTGAACTCGGTAAATTAGATGACCCGGCTAAGACCAGATTAAAAACTTACAGATGCGTTCACGTCCGTGAATACCCTACATGTATTCCTCACCCATTGTATTTTATTAATTCACACAACCCACCAACAGTTTCTTTAAGAGTGCATCAAATCATATCATCGGGTCAGAAGAGGCAATTTGAGGCGCGTAACAGGGTATTTTGGGGTTAGCCTCTTGAACATTTTGCTACTGTGATTGATGAGAGAGGCAGTACATATTGATGAAAGGGAGCGCGAGTTCTATAAGACTGCCCATAAAAATCGAAAAAATACAAAAGGACGGGATCGAAGGGTATTATGCTCTAGTAAAAACCCTAATCATTTAATTGAAATTAAATGTCGTGAAACGTGCTCGTTGATATGGAGTACACCCATCCCCCTGATTCTTACTTGAATTGATGCTTACCCTGCACACACCCCAACCCCCCAAACACACACTTACTTGAATTAATGCTTACCCTGCACCCCCCCCTCCCAAACACACACACTTGAATTGATGCTTACCCTGCAGCCCCCCCCCCCCAAACACACACTTGAAAATGTGGTCCAGCTAGATCCATCATGGCCAACTTGTTTTAGCAACGTTCTACAGCCACAACATCAATGTATGCTTACTTCACAACATTGCCATACATATCAGTGCCATTTTCCACAGAGGCAGCTGGAGACTTTTAAACATGTTTAATAGCAACAAGTACTAATTATTATGTACCAAATTTATAGAAATGTTAAATGCCTCAATAAAGGTACAAAAAGTCCATTTTCTGTCGAAAATTAATGTCGGAATTAAACTTTGGTTAGCACGATTGGCTATTTATGACCTTGAAAGAACAGAAATCTTGACAGATGAAGTTCATGTGACTAGCTTCAAATCATTTTTGTTTACAAATCAGTCGTGTTTAGGTTAAACAAATTTATTTGAGTTTGATTGTGAAACAAGTTCTTACAACTTGATTAATCTCGAGGCCTCATTCCTGGTGGAATCCATCGCCACGAGGGAAAGAGAAGGGCATAATCGTAACGGCTCCAGCGGAGCGCGAACTCCGAGCCTATAGCACCTGAAGCGATCGTGATACTACTGCGCTATCACGACTTTCATGTCGTGTCTCTGTTCGATGTAATCCATCTATGAATAGCTAGTCACTAGTGTATACAAATTTATCTTAGCTCGATTGTGAAACAAGTTCTTACAACTTATATCAATCACTCTTGAGGACTCCATCGCCATGAGGGAGAGAGAACAGGCAATGTTGAATTTAAATGTCTTGCCTAAGGGCACAATCGTAACACAAAGGGGCTGGGGCCTTGTGCTCCTGAAGCGAACGCACTATCACGACTTCCACAAAGCTAGTCACTGAACACGGTATATGGCTATGAATTTAAATGTCTTGTCTAAGGGCACAATCGTAACTGCTCCAGCAGGGCTCGAACCCCAGGCCATGCACTCCTGAAGCAAACACACTTCCACAAAGCTAGTCACTGAACACGGTATATGACTATGACCTCATTTTCGGACCTTTATTGGGGCATTAACCTGATTGCAAGAGTAGTTGTTGATTGCTCAAATATTGTTAATTATAAAATGATGTAAATAATTTGCTACATTATTTATTTTTGTGAACTTGTTAATAAAAGAGTGTGTATATTTATAGATGGTTGGTTCCATTACTGGTCCATATATTAAGATTTTGTATTACGTGCGCTTAACTCGAAGCTATTGTTAGTATAAGAGGCAACACGCAATTTAAATGCCTCCAACTCCAGGCCGTTTGCACTTGAAGTGAATACGTTACCACTACGCTATCACGACTTCCAAGGGTCGAGGGGGTTGTCGTTATAATGTGTACAATGAAATACTGCCTTGTCTGTATTTATACAATAGACTAATGTATCGGAAATCTGCAATGTCTGGGTCTCTGGGACCTTTATTATAAAAAAACCGGCAGACAGTTTCTAATTGCATCTACCTAACAGCAAGGCACCTTGTCGGGAGAATGGAATGTTTCACTTGGTATTGCAATTACCAGAAGTCCGTGGTCGAGTGGTTACTGTCGCTGACTTGTATACCACTAACCTATCATCACTGATGGTCACTGGTTCAAGCCCATGCTTGATCACGGAAATACACTCAATGTTACAAGTTTGAGGAAGTGTAAATGCACCTTTATCCTGTTAGATAGCTACAATCCATGGTTACCATGGCAAACAGAAATACACTCAATGTTACAAGTTTGAGGAAGTGTAAATGCACCTTTATCCTGTTAGATAGCTACAATCCATGGTTACCATGGCAAACAGAAATACACTCAATGTTACAAGTTTGAGGAAGTGTAAATGCACCTTTATCCTGTTAGATAGCTACAATCCATGGTTACCATGGCAAACAGAAATACACTCAATGTTACAAGTTTGAGGAAGTGTAAATGCACCTTTATCCTGTTAGATAGCTACAATCCATGGTTACCATGGCAAACAGAAATACACTCAATGTTACAAGTTTGAGGAAGTGAAATGCACCTTTATCCTGTTAGATAGCTACAATCCATGGTTACCATGGCAAACAGAAATACACTCAATGTTACAAGTTTGAGGAAGTGTAAATGCACCTTTATCCTGTTAGATAGCTACAATCCATGGTTACCATGGCAAACAGAAATACACTCAATGTTACAAGTTTGAGGAAGTGTGAATGGAACTTTATCCTGTTAGATAGCTACAATCCATGGTTACCATGGCAAACAGAAATACACTCAATGTTACAAGTTTGAGGAAGTGTAAATGCACCTTTATCCTGTTAGATAGCTACAATCCATGGTTACCATGGCAAACAGAAATACACTCAATGTTACAAGTTTGAGGAAGTGTGAATGGAACTTTATCCTGTTAGATAGCTACAATCCATGGTTACCATGGCAAACAGAAATACACTCAATGTTACAAGTTTGAGGAAGTGTAAATGCACCTTTATCCTGTTAGATAGCTACAATCCATGGTTACCATGGCAAACAGAAATACACTCAATGTTACAAGTTTGAGGAAGTGTAAATGCACCTTTATCCTGTTAGATAGCTACAATCCATGGTTACCATGGCAAACAGAAATACACTCAATGTTACAAGTTTGAGGAAGTGTAAATGCACCTTTATCCTGTTAGATAGCTACAATCCATGGTTACCATGGCAAACAGAAATACACTCAATGTTACAAGTTTGAGGAAGTGTAAATGCACCTTTATCCTGTTAGATAGCTACAATCCATGGTTACCATGGCAAACAGAAATACACTCAATGTTACAAGTTTGAGGAAGTGAAATGCACCTTTATCCTGTTAGATAGCTACAATCCATGGTTACCATGGCAAACAGAAATACACTCAATGTTACAAGTTTGAGGAAGTGTAAATGCACCTTTATCCTGTTAGATAGCTACAATCCATGGTTACCATGGCAAACAGAAATACACTCAATGTTACAAGTTTGAGGAAGTGTAAATGCACCTTTATCCTGTTAGATAGCTACAATCCATGGTTACCATGGCAAACAGAAATACACTCAATGTTACAAGTTTGAGGAAGTGTAAATGCACCTTTATCCTGTTAGATAGCTACAATCCATGGTTACCATGGCAAACAGAAATACACTCAATGTTACAAGTTTGAGGAAGTGTAAATGCACCTTTATCCTGTTAGATAGCTACAATCCATGGTTACCATGGCAAACAGAAATACACTCAATGTTACAAGTTTGAGGAAGTGAAATGCACCTTTATCCTGTTAGATAGCTACAATCCATGGTTACCATGGCAAACAGAAATACACTCAATGTTACAAGTTTGAGGAAGTGTAAATGCACCTTTATCCTGTTAGATAGCTACAATCCATGGTTACCATGGCAAACAGAAATACACTCAATGTTACAAGTTTGAGGAAGTGTGAATGCAACTTTATCCTGTTAGATAGCTACAATCCATGGTTACCATGGCAAACAGAAATACACTCAATGTTACAAGTTTGAGGAAGTGTAAATGCACCTTTATCCTGTTAGATAGCTACAATCCATGGTTACCATGGCAAACAGAAATACACTCAATGTTACAAGTTTGAGGAAGTGTAAATGCACCTTTATCCTGTTAGATAGCTACAATCCATGGTTACCATGGCAAACAGAAATACACTCAATGTTACAAGTTTGAGGAAGTGTAAATCACCTTTATCCTGTTAGATAGCTACAATCCATGGTTACCATGGCAAACAGAAATACACTCAATGTTACAAGTTTGAGGAAGTGTGAATGGAACTTTATCCTGTTAGATAGCTACAATCCATGGTTACCATGGCAAACAGAAATACACTCATGTTACAAGTTTGAGGAAGTGTAAATGCACCTTTATCCTGTTAGATAGCTACAATCCATGGTTACCATGGCAAACAGAAATACACTCAATGTTACAAGTTTGAGGAAGTGTAAATGCACCTTTATCCTGTTAGATAGCTACAATCCATGGTTACCATGGCAAACAGAAATACACTCAATTTACAAGTTTGAGGAAGTGTAAATGCACCTTTATCCTGTTAGATAGCTACAATCCATGGTTACCATGGCAAACAGAAATACACTCAATGTTACAAGTTTGAGGAAGTGTAAATGCACCTTTATCCTGTTAGATAGCTACAATCCATGGTTCCATGGCAAACAGAAATACACTCATGTTACAAGTTTGAGGAAGTGTGAATGGAACTTTATCCTGTTAGATAGCTACAATCCATGGTTACCATGGCAAACAGAAATACACTCAATGTTACAAGTTTGAGGAAGTGTAAATGCACCTTTATCCTGTTAGATAGCTACAATCCATGGTTACCATGGCAAACAGAAATACACTCAATGTTACAAGTTTGAGAAAGTGTAAATGCACCGTTATCCTGTTAGATAGCTACAATCCATGGTTACCATGGCAAACAGAAATACACTCAATGTTACAAGTTTGAGGAAGTGTAAATGCACCTTTATCCTGTTAGATAGCTACAATCCATGGTTACCACGGCAAACAGAAATACACTCAATGTTACAAGTTTGAGGAAGTGTGAATGAAACGTTATCCTGCTAGATAGCTACAATCCATGGTTACCATGGCAATCGTTCCGGTTTATGAACCCGAGTGTCCGATTAGCGCAGTGGTTAGTGTGCTCGCTTCTCACCAATGCCACCCGGGTTTAATCCTCGGACCGGGAAGTATGTGAGATGGTACGGTGGTCGCCAGATCGGACAGGTGGGTTTTCTCCTGGTACTCCGGTTTCCTCCCACACGATTGACCACATTTACGCTTTCATCCACGCCAACGAGAGTGATTAATATAAGTTGTTAAATCTTGCTTCGCAATCGTAAAATAAATAAAGGTTAATTTAATTAATGAACCTGAGCAAGACAATGATAGTGAACAGTGCAAGTTGGCATTTTCTCTGCCACTGGTTGCGTGACGTATTCCTCCGTTATTGTACTCTTTGTATGATAGCTATTTTCTGCCAATCATGAACAGTTAATTATAAAGTAATATATTCTAATGAATTTGTCTGTACCGGTAGATTTTAATTTTGACAGCAAACATAAACTAACTGGTAAATTATACCGGAACTATTTCTTATTACGGACGTTCACACTAACATATAACACAGACGGTTCTGTAGTCCAGTGGTAACACGCTGGACTTGTAATCCAGGGATCGCAGGTTCGATCCCCCATCTGACCCTAATAAAATGAACAGTCTTTCAGATGGGACGTTAAACCGAGGTCTCGTGTCGGTGCTTTACACCATGCACGTAAAAGAACCAGAGGAGATTCTGGAATGGGTCTCTGTCTGTATCATTGCACTATCCTCCAACATCTAAAATGACTTATATCTTCAGGAGGCGTCGCTCATATGGGCAACCGGTAGCGACGATAACTAAACATAAAACACACACACTAACATATGTGGTTGTGTGGTTGTGAGATGAGGCTCTCAACAGGTGAAGTTGAAATAAATTAAATTTGATAACAACTATTATATTAGCCAAAATCATTGGAAATCTATAAAGAAATTGAACATTTGTGTTTATACGTAAGATAGGATGTTATTTCATCAAGTGATCAACGAAATATTATTCCTATCTTAGTTTAATCATATTTTATTTGCTATTTGACATAAACACAAATATCCTCAAATGTCGCAAGCATATTGCGCAATAATTAATGAAGTTATGGGAACCACGTGATCAAACCCAGAAGCATATTGCGCAATAATTAATGAAGTTATGGGAACCACGTGATCAAACCCAGAAGCATATTGCGCAATAATTAATGAAGTTATGGGAACCACGTGATC
>CM026394.1:53863432-53919256 GCA_014843695.1 Archivesica marissinica | reverse complement strand
CTACAGTCTACATATACCATTCTACAGTCTCCAGTATACAGTCTACATCTACAGTCTACACTACATATACAGTCTACATCTACAGTCTACATCTACAGTCTACATATACAAACTACATATACAGTCTACATATACAGCACACTACAGTCTACATCTACAGTCTACATATACAGTCTACATATACAGTCTACATCTACAGTCTACATCTACATATACAGTCTACATATAGTCTACATCTACAGTCTACATCTACAGTCTACATATACATCTACTACAGTCTACATCTACAGTCTACATCTACAGTCTACATATACAGTCTACATCTACAGTCTACATATACAGTCTACATCTACAGTCTACATCTACAGTCTACATCTACAGTCTACATCTACAGTCTACAGTCTACATCTACAGTCTACATCTACAGTCTACATATACAGTCTACATATACAGTCTACATCTACAGTCTACATCTACAGTCTACATATACAGTCTACATATACAGTCTACATATACAGTCTACATCTACAGTCTACATCTACATCTACAGTCTACATCTACAGTCTACATATACAGTCTACATATACAGTCTACATCTACAGTCTACATTATACTCTACAGTCTACATCTACAGTATACATATACAGTCTACATGTACAGTCTACATATACAGTCTACATCTACAGTCTACAGTCTACATCACAACACACACACACACATACAGTCTACATATACAGTCTACATCTACAGTCTACATATACAGTCTACATCTACAGTCTACATCTACAGTCTACATATACAGCACATCTACAGTCTACATATACAGTCTACATATACAGTCTACATCTACAGTCTACATATACAGTCTACATCTACAGTCTACATCTACAGTCTACATCTACATCTACATATACAACACACAACAACACACACACAAACACACAATCTACATCTACAGTCTACATCTACAGTCTACATCTACAGTCTACATCTACAGTCTACATATACAGTCTACATCTACAGTCTACATCTACAGTCTACAGTCTACATATACAGTCTACATATACAGTCTACATCTAGTCTACATATACAGTCACAATACAGTCTACATATACAGTCTACATATACAGTCTACATCTACAGTCTACATATACAGTCTACATCTACAGTCTACATCTACAGTCTACATCTACAGTCTACAACATCTACAGTCTACATATACAGTCTACATATACAGTCTACATCTACAGTCTACATATACAGTCTACATCTACATCTACATATACAGTCTACATCTACAGTCTACATATACAGTCTACATATACAGTCTACATCTACAGTCTACATATACAGTCTACATCTACAGTCTACATATACAGTCTACATCTACAGTCTACATCTACATATACAGTCTACATCTACAGTCTACATCTACAGTCTACACATCTACAGTCTACATATACAGTCTACATCTACAGTATACATCTACATATACAGTCTACATCTACAGTCTACATCTACAGTCTACAAATCTACAGTCTACATATACAGTCTACATATACAGTCTACATCTACAGTCTACATATACAGTCTACATCTACATATACAGTCTACATATACAGTCTACATATACAGTCTACATCTACAGTCTACATATACAGTCTACAACACATACAGTCTACATCTACAGTCTACATATACAGTCTACATCTACAGTCTACATATACAGTCTACATCATACAGTCTACATCTACAGTCTACATATACACTACATCTACAGTCTACATATACAGTCTACATCTACAGTCTACATATACATATACACAGTCTACATATACAGTCTACATATACATCTACAGTCTACATATACAGTCTACATCTACAGTCTACATATACAGTCTACATCTACAGTCTACATCTACAGTCTACATCTACAGTCTACATATACAGTCTACATATACAGTCTACATCTACAGTCTACATCTACATCTACAGTCTACATATACAGTCTACATCTACAGTCTACATAACAGTCTACATATACATCTAATATACAGTCTACATCTACAGTCTACAGTCTACATACACAGTCTACATCTACAGTCTACATCTACATCTACAGTCTACAAATCTACATCTACAGTCTACATATACAGTCTACATTACAGTACATATACAGTCTACAACACTACAATACAGTCTACAATACAGTCTACATATACAGTCTACATCTACAGTCTACATCTACAGTCTACATCTACAGTCTACATCTACAGTCTACATCTACAGTCTACATCTACAGTCTACATCTACAGTCTACATATACAGTCTACATATACAGTCTACATCTACAGTCTACATATACAGTCTACATGTACAGTCTACATATACAGTCTACATCTACAGTCTACAGTCTACATCTACAGTCTACATATACAGTCTACATCTACAGTCTACATATACAGTCTACATGTACAGTCTACATCTACAGTCTACAAATCTACAGTCTACATATACAGTCTACATCTACAGTCTACATCTACAGTCTACATATACAGTCTACATCTACAGTCTACATCTACAGTCTACATCTACAGTCTACATATACAGTCTACATATACAGTCTACATCTACAGTCTACATCTACAGTCTACATCTACACTACATCACAATACAGTCTACATATACAGTCTACATCTACATCTACATCTACATCTACATATACAGTCTACATCTACATCTACATCTACAGTCTACATATACAGTCTACATATACAGTCTACATCTACAGTCTACATATACAGTCTACATATACAGTCTACATCTACAGTCTACATATACAGTCTACATCTACAGTCTACATATACAGTCTACATTCTACATCTACAGTCTACATATACAGTCTACATCACATATACAGTCTACATATACAGTCTACATCTACAGTCTACATCTACAGTCTACATCTACAGTCTACATATACAGTCTACATCTACAGTCTACATCTACAGTCTACAACACACAAACATACAGTCTACATATACAGTCTACATATACAGTCTACAATCTACAGTCTACATATACAGTCTACAACACACACACAACAAACACACAACACACAACACACACCACAACACACAACACACAACACATCTACAGTCTACATCTACAGTCTACATATACAGTCTACATACACAGTCTACATCACATACAGTCTACATCTACAGTCTACATCTACAGTCTACATATACAGTCTACATCTACAGTCTACATCTACAGTCTACATCTACAGTCTACACTACAGTCTACATCTACAGTCTACATCTACAGTCTACATCTACATCTACACACAACACACAACCCTACATCTACACACAATACAGTCTACATACAGTCTACATTACATCTACAGTCTACATATACAGTCTACATCTACAGTCTACATCTACAGTCTACATCACAGTCTACAACATCTACATCTACAGTCTACATCTACAGTCTACACTACAGTCTACATATACAGTCTACATCTACAGTCTACAACAGCTACAATACAGTCTACAGTCTACAGTCTATATATATAGTCTACATCTACAGTCTACATATACAGTCTACATGTACAGTACATATACAGTCTACATCTATAGTCTACAGAAATACAGTCTACATATACAGTCTACATATACAGTCTACATCTACAGTCTACATCTACAGCACACCACAAACATCATACAGTCTACATCTACAGTCTACATCTACAGTCTACATCTACAGTCTACATATACAGTCTACATATACAGTCTACATCTACAGTCTACATATACAGTCTACATATACAGTCTACATATACAGTCTACATATACAGCTACATCTACAGTCTACATATACAGTCTACATCTACAGTCTACATATACAGTCTACATATACAGTCTACATCTACAGTCTACATCTACAGTCTACATCTACAGCAATACAGTCTAATTACTCTACAGTCTACATATACAGTCTACATATACAGTCTACATCTACAGTCTACATATACAGTCTACATCTACAGTCTACATCTACAGTCTACATCTACAGTCTACATCTACAGTCTACATCTACAGTCTACATCTACAGTCTACATATACAGTCTACATCTACAGTCTACAAACATCTACATATACAGCTACATCTACAGTCTACAACACACCACAACACACACACAACATCTACATATACAGTCTACATCTACAGTCTACATCTACAGTCTACATCTACAGTCTACATCTACATATACAGTCTACATCTACATCTACAGTCTACAGTCTACATATACAGTCTACATATACAGTCTACATCTACAGTCTACATGTACAGTCTACATATACAGTCTACATATACAGTCTACATATACAGTCTACATCTACAGTCTACATGTACAGTCTACATCTACAGTCTACATCTACAGATATAGTCTACAGTCTACATATACAGTCTACATATACAGTCTACATCTACAGTCTACATATACAGTCTACATATACAGTCTACATCTACATATAGAGTCTACAGTCTACATCTACAGTCTACATCTACAGTCTACAGTCTACATATACAGTCTACATATACAGTCTACATCTACAGTCTACATCTACAGTCTACATCTCCAGTCTACATCTACAGTCTACATCTACATATACAGCAGTCTACATATACAGTCTACATCTACATATACAGTCTACATATACAGTCTACATCTACATATACAGTCTACATCTACAGTCTACATCTACATTCTACATCTAGAGTCTACATATACAGTCTACATATACAGTCTACATATACAGTCTACATCTACAGTCTACATCTACAGTCTACATATACAGTCTACATATACAGTCTACATATACAGTCTACATCTACAGTCTACATATACAGTCTACATCTACAGTCTACATCTACAGTCTACATATACAGTCTACATCTACAGTCTACATACACATTCTACATCTACAGTCTACAGTCTACATATATAGTCTACATCTACAGTCTACATATACAGTCTACATGTACAGTCTACATATACAGTCTACATCTACAGATATAGTCTACAGTCTACATATACAGTCTACAGTCTACATCTACAGTCTACATATACAGTCTACATCTACATATACAGTCTACAGTCTACAGTCTACATATACAGTCTACATCTACATATACAGTCTACATCTACAGTCTACATCTACAGTCTACATCTACAGTCTACATCTCCAGTCTACATCTACATATACAGTCTACATATACAGTCTACATCTACATATACAGTCTACATATACAGTCTACATCTACAGTCTACATCTACAGTCTACATCTACAGTCTACATATACAGTCTACATATACAGTCTACATATACAGTCTACATATACAGTCTACATATACAGTCTACATCTACAGTCTACATCTACATATACAGTCTACATCTACAGTCTACATCTACAGTCTACAGTCTACATATACAGTCTACATCTACAGTCTACATATACATTCTACATCTACAGTCTACATATACAGTCTACATCTACAGTCTACATCTACATCTACAGATACTGTCTACATATACAGTCTACATCTACAGTCTACATCTACAGTCTACATGTACAGTCTACATATACAGTCTACATCTACAGTCTACATCTACAGTCTACATGTACAGTCTACATATACAGTCTACATCTACAGTCTACATCTTCAGTCTACATATACAGTCTACATCTACAGTCTACAGTCTATATATATAGTCTACATCTACAGTCTACATATACAGTCTACATGTACAGTACATATACAGTCTACATCTACAGTCTACAGATATAGTCTACAGTCTACATATACAGTCTACATATACAGTCTACATCTACAGTCTACATCTACAGTCTACAGTCTACATCTACAGTCTACAGTCTACATCTACAGTCTACATCTCCAGTCTACATCTACAGTCTACATCTACATATACAGTCTACATCTACAGTCTACATCTACAGTCTACATATACAGTCTACATATACAGTCTACATCTACAGTCTACATGTACAGTCTACATATACAGTCTACATATACAGTCTACATATACAGTCTACATATACAGTCTACATCTACAGTCTACATGTACAGTCTACATCTACAGTCTACATGTACAGTCTACATATACAGTCTACATCTACAGTCTACATCTACAGTCTACATCTACAGTCTATATGTACAGTCTACATATACAGTCTACATCTACAGTCTACATCTACAGTCTACATATACAGTCTACATCTACAGTCTACATACACAGTCTACATCTACAGTCTATATATATAGTCTACATCTACAGTCTACATATACAGTCTACATATACAGTCTACATATAGTCTACATCTACAGTCTACATATACAGTCTACATCTACAGTCTACATCTATAGTCTACATATACAGTCTACATCTACAGTCTACATGTACAGTCTACATCTACAGTCTACATATACAGTCTACATCTACAGTCTACATATACAGTCTACATATACAGTCTATATCTACAGTCTACATATACATTCTACAGTCTACAGATACAGTCTACATCTACAGTCTACATCTACATATACAGTCTACATCTACAGTCTACAACTACAGTCTACATATACAGTCTACATATACAGTCTACATATACAGTCTACATCTACAGTCTACATCTACAGTCTACATCTACAGTCTACATCTACATATACAGTCTACATATACAGTCTACATCTACAGTCTACATCTACAGTCTACACTACATATACAGTCTACATGTAGTCTACATGAACAGTCTACATATACAGTCTACATATACAGTCTACATCTACAGTCTACATCTACAGTCTACAGTCTATATATATAGTCTACATCTACAGTCTACATATACAGTCTACATGTACAGTACATATACAGTCTACATCTACAGTCTACAGATATAGTCTACAGATACAGTCTACATATACAGTCTACATCTACAGTCTACATCTACAGTCTACATCTACAGTCTACATCTACAGTCTACATCTACAGTCTACAGTCTACATCTCCAGTCTACATCTACATATACAGTCTACATCTACAGTCTACATCTACAGTCTACATATACAGTCTACATCTACAGTCTACATGTACAGTCTACATATACAGTCTACATATACAGTCTACATATACAGTCTACATCTACAGTCTACATGTACAGTCTACATCTACAGTCTACATGTACAGTCTACATATACATTCTACATCTACAGTCTACATCTACAGTCTACATGTACAGTCTACATCTACAGTCTACATCTACAGTCTACATATACAGTCTACATCTACAGTCTACATACACAGTCTACATCTACAGTCTATATATATAGTCTACATCTACATTCTACATATACAGTCTACATATACAGTCTACATATAGTCTACATCTACAGTCTACATATACAGTCTACATCTACAGTCTACATCTATAGTCTACATATACAGTCTACATCTACAGTCTACATGTACAGTCTACATCTACAGTCTACATATACAGTCTACATCTACAGTCTACATATACAGTCTATATCTACAGTCTACATATACATTCTACAGTCTACAGATACAGTCTACATCTACAGTCTACATCTACATATACAGTCTACATCTACAGTCTACATCTACAGTCTACATATACAGTCTACAGTCTACATATACAGTCTACATATACAGTCTACATCTACAGTCTACATCTACAGTCTACATCTACATATACAGTCTACATATACAGTCTACATCTACAGTCTACATCTACAGTCTACATATACAGTCTACATGTAGTCTACATGAACAGTCTACATATACAGTCTACATATACAGTCTACATCTACAGTCTACATACACAGTCTACATCTACAGATACAGTCTACATCTACAGTCTACATATACAGTCTACATCTACAGTCTACATCTACAGTCTACATCTACAGTCTACATATACAGTCTACGTACATAGTCTACATCTACAGTCTACATCTACAGTCTACAGTCTACATACACAGTCTACATATACAGTCTACATACACAGTCTACATCTACAGTCTACATCTACAGTCTACATCTACAGTCTACATATACAGTCTACATATACAGTCTACATCTACAGTCTACAGTCTACATCTACAGTCTACATATACAGTCTACATCTACAGTCTACATCTACAGTCTACATTCTACATCTAGTCTACAGTCTACATCTACAGTCTACATCTACAGTCTACATCTATAGTCTACATATACAGTCTACATCTACAGTCTACATCTACATCTACAGTCTACATCTACAGTCTACATATACAGTCTACATCTACAGTCTACAGTCTACATATACAGTCTACATCTACAGTCTACATCTACAGTCTACATCTACAGTCTACATATACAGTCTACATCTACAGTCTACATCTACATCCGTTATGTCGCATTCCGACAGACTGAAGAAAATACTTCAGACATAACCGAAGTTTGACATAACGGATATTGACCATATTTCCCAAGATGATGTTTGTATCAATACAAAGCATTGAACTAGCGCAAAAATTAAAAATGATTCTATTGCCCTTCACAATTACAGATGCAATTTTAAACATTTACACATGACAATAATATATGGAAATATAAATAAAAATGTATACATATATAGATATAACTAGGATTCTAGTAATTGGATAAGAACATATTATATTATAATATCTACACCATTACAGTATATAAGTGAGTGATTGGATTAGCGAGAAAAGTGGCAATATGAACCATGACAACCGTGATGTGGCCAGTACAGTGATTGGGACGGTACAGTGATCCGCCCATCACCACACGACAGAGACTGCCCATACAACACTCGTCAATCCACTACTTATAAAGTCGATCTTTGATAAATTATCTTCCAAGTTGCCATTGTCTGTTATAGATGACATGATAAATAAACCACACTATAACATTGTATTGCGCTATGTCAAAGTCGGTTATGTCGAGTTCTCCGGTTATCACGAAGTCAGGTCAAAGTCCCATTTCAGACACTATCATTTTACATATAACTGGCTCTGTTTATATCGAATTTCGTTAAGTCAAACTTCGGTTATGTCGAAGTATTTGTTTTGTCCGATGGAATTTGACATAACGGATGTAGACTGTACAGGGTTCATTCTAGGTCAGAATTTTTGGGAGAAGTGAGAAAGCGCGCGATCGCGTCCTTAAATGGTGTTCTTTAATATACTTCTGCAAAATAGGGTTAAAATGCACAGTACAACCATTAAATACAACATTTGAATATATGGAGTGCTTTATAATGGGCCAGTGTATCTTACTAGACAAAATTTTGTTTGAAAATCGTAAAAACCAAAAAATAAATTATTTTTTAAAATATTTTTAGGGAGAAGTGGGGCCCCCGGAGGGCGAAGTCAGGATCCCTAGGGCGACAATTTCGCCCACATCGCCCTCTAGAATGATCCCTGCTGTATACGAAACTGTGATAAAAAAAATCGTGGATGTAATAACGGTGCATTAATGGTATAGTAATAAACTGATACTCGATTAAACTTATAAATCTCATTTTGCACCAATTATTGACAAGTTTAAAGTAGAACAAACTGAATTATAATTATTACGATTAGCCATTTATCCAATTATTAGTTAATTGCCGATAAATGTCAACTAACTTTATCGACTGTTTGCACAGGCACAGCTGTATGTCTTTCATCAGGTAAATTTGCCGATTGAAAGTCAGACTTCGGCGGCAAGCGAACGCTTTGACATAACGAGTGTGAAATGCCTATTTATACAGAAGGGTCCAAAAACTAAATTTGATACAACAAAAATTTGACTTAACGAAATTTTATATAAACGGACCAATTATATGTAATATAAAATGGGACTTTGACCCGACTTGAGATAACCGGAAAATTTGACATAACCGACTTTTGTAATTTATGAAGAGGGAGGAGTAACGTATGAAGTGGGAGGAGTAACTTATGAAGAGGGAGGAGTAACTTATGAAGTGGGAGGAGTAACTTATGAAGTGGGAGGAGTAACGTATGAAGTAGGAGGAGTAACTTATGAAGAGGGAGGAGTAACGTATGAAGTAGAAGGGGTAACTTGTGAAGAGGGAGGAGTAACTTGTGAATAGGGAGGAGTAACTTATGAAGAGGGAGGAGTAACTTGTGAATAGGGAGGAGTAACTTATGAAGTGGGAGGAGTAACGTATGACATGGGAGGAGTAACGTATGAAGTAGAAGGGGTAATTTGTGAAGAGGGAGGAGTAACTTATGAAGTAGAAGGGGTAACTTGTGAAGAGGGAGGAGTAACTTGTGAATAGGGAGGAGTAACTTATGAAGTGGGAGGAGTAACTTATGAAGTGGGAGGAGTAACGTATGAAGTAGAAGGGGTAATTTGTGAAGAGGGAGGAGTAACTTATGAAGTTGGAGGGGTAACTTGTGAAGAGGGAGGAGTAACTTTTGAATAGGGAGGAGTAACTTATGAAGAGGGAGTAGTAACTTGTGAATAGGGAGGAGTAACGTATGACATGGGAGGAGTAACGTATGACATGGGAGGAGTAACATGAAGTGGGAGGCGTAACATATGAAGTGGGAGGAGTAACTTATGAAGAGGGAGGAGTAACTTATGAAGTGGGAGGGGTAACTTGTGAAGAGGGAGAAGTAACTTGTGAATAGGGAGGAGTAACTTATGAAGTGGGAGGAGTAACTTATGAAGTGGGAGGAGTAACATATGAAGAGGGAGGAGTAATATATGAAGAGGGAGTAGTAACTTATGAAGTGGTAGGAGTAACTTACATCGATGTCAATACTGAACTTCTCTTCCTTTGTTTTGTCTACCATGCTGTTCAGGAACTTGAGTCGTGACTGAGAGAACTGGTCTGGTGAATCAAACCCCGATGTTTCCGTCTTGATGGTCTTAACTGTGAGAAATAAAAAGACAAGCGATCCAAGTATAGGCAAACCCAGAAATCTATCTGTATAGGTGATACAAACCCAGGTCAATCTACAGGTCATTGCAGAGATTGCACGTGCAACGTTACTTCAACTTGACCCAATGACCTTGACTTTCTATGCAAATTGTTGATTGGAACCATGCTTTCATCAAATTTGGATAAAATCAGATAAAAAATCCAGTTGCTATAATTTCTACAAGTGTTTCTTAATCAATTTTATCCAAAATAGTCAAGCAGTCATGAAAATATAACTTGTGAAAACATTTGAATAAAATCAGATCACAAATGCATTTGTTACACACTGAAAAATATATTTTTTATTAAATGTTATCATAATTTGTCTTTTTATCCATGCTGTCACATTGTAAAGTTACTGACATAAATATAACCTGGGTAATTGAAGCTTATTACTGCATTCCCTTCAGCCAGGAACACCACATACTGTCAACTCACCAGCCTGAATATAACCTGATTAATCATAGATTATACCTGAAATCCCTTCATCCAGGAACACCGCATACTGTCAACTTACCAGCCTGAATATAACCTGATTAATCATAGATTATACCTGAAATCCCTTCAACCAGGAACACCGCATACTGTCAACTTACCAGCCTGAATATAACCTGATTAATCATAGATTATACCTGAAATCCCTTCATCCAGGAACACCGCATACTGTCAACTTACAAGCCTGACTATAACCTGATTAATCATAGATTATACCTGAAATCCCTTCATCCAGGAACACCGCATACTGTCAACTTACAAGCCTGACTATAACCTGATTAATCATAGATTATACCTGAAATCCCTTCAACCAGGAACACCGCATACTGTCAACTTACAAGCCTGACTATAACCTGATTAATCATAGATTATACCTGAAATCCCTTCATCCAGGAACACCGCATACTGCCAAGTTACAAGCCTGACTATAACCTGATTAATCATAGATTATACCTGAAATCCCTTCATCCAGGAACACCACATACTGTCAACTTACCAGCCTGAATATAACCTGATTAATCATAGATTATACCTGAAATCCCTTCATCCATCGACACCTCCTCATACAGCGAAGGACAAGACAAGTCAGATATAGAGTCGAACTCTGACAAGTTCTCTTTCCCCTTTCTCTTTCGTGAAGCTGCAAGTATTTCACCACTCCTGGTATGTGCACGATCTACTTCATTGTTGCCATGTACATGGCTTGCTTCTTTGTTGCCACATACACGGCTTGCTCCACTCTTGCCATGTACACGGCTTGCTCCACTCTTGCCACATACACGGCTGGCTTCACTCTTGCTACTTAAATGGCTGGCTTCATTGTTGCTACGTACATGGTGTGTCTCTCTCTTTCTATGTATATCATTTACTTTGTTCTTTACATGCTTTTCAGCTCCAATGCTTGGATGTACCCTTCCTTCTGTGTATTTCTTGTCTTTCTCTGTCTTCTTACCGCACTTTTCACAAGAAGTTTTACTATCTCTCTTGCCAATTTTACTTTCTTCTGCAAGTTGAAAATCAGAACATTTTTATTATACTAAACACTGTTGTTCACTTTCTTAACCCATTCAACACAAACTAACTGACATGGACTGGTCCATGATATTTTTAGACCAATAAATTAATAAGAAAATTACATTTGGACCAGTTAATTTATCAAAATGGGTAATTTTGTCTAAAGATAGTAATATTATTGGCAAAAAGTGCAGATCCTTATGAGATGGCTAGTCTCGATCTACACTTTTTGTAAGCCTACTTAGAAGTCTGTGGTGTTGAAAGGGTTAAATAAATATCCAAATTCACTGAAAAAAACATAGTCGCTAAATCCAATTTCAAGATATTGACCAATAATCATGATACAGGCTAAAATCACCATATTTTGGATTTCAGCATATAAATATTAAGAAATATGTATACTGCAACTACGGCAAGGTTATTTTGTGAAAAGTATTACAAAAATGCATAAAAAACCTTATTTTGTGAAAGCACTAATTAATTAATTCTGACAAATTAGTCATAAAACAATGAAAACCGTGAAAAATGGGCCTTGAAGACAATACACTTCAGGCTAAAGTATCGGGAAATCCCGGTCATGTTTGGTATTAAAATAGAGCTGGAATTTCCCTCTATTCAAATTTGATAAAGATATAACGTCATAACCCTATATTAACCAATCAAAGCTGTTGAAACAAACACCTACGATGTAAACAATTCTTTTGTTACCAAGCATGTGGCCTGAAACGCGGTGTTTAATTGGCTACTGAGTTCTGCGCATGCTCTGTGGATATTTTCAAAACGCAGTTCCGATTGTAAAATGGATTTAGAAATCGCGAACTTGTTGAATTTAAATGCAAATGATAACTCAGATTTAGGCGATGTAGTGACAGAATATTTTTCAAACTCTTGGGAAGAGGATATTGAATCAGGAAACTCGAGTGATGAGGGCAGTTACTTGGATTCTGAGGACGAATTCGACCCTAAACGAACTTTGTTTTGACAAAGTTATGCAGAATGACGCTGTGATACAGAGTATGCGATGTGCACAGGCGAGAATTTCGAAACACTTGAATGGGAAAAGGCTACACAATTCAGGTGAGTTTTATTAGACATTGTTTGAAGCTTTTGTAGACACAAATTGTGAATGTTCGATTTATTATTTTATCAGGCTATTGTGATGGTCGAGTAGCGACCGTCCATATGGACCCGAGTAAACTGAATCATTTCGCTTTCTGGTTTCGATTTGATATCATTTGGTTACCACAATGGAAATTAAGAAAAAGGTAGTGGATTGGATCAGGTGTATTAGTACAGAATGTGTGTGGGTTTGCTAAAATATGTCTAACCTATTTGGTATGGAAGTGAATCAATATGGGGGAGGGCTGCAAAAAATGTACTGGGAACCGAGGTATGGAAACTATGAATGTAGGCTGGTCTATACAGCCAGTATATATGGAAGAGAGACACATAGAGGGGGGTGTGAACAATGTCGGAGGGAGGTGCCATCTGCCACAAATCTCAGGGTGAGGGTCGCCGTAAGGTTTAGTGCAAGGGAGTGATATTGATGGTAAACACGGCATCAATGCATGATGTATGTGCTGATTGAGCTTATTTACCCTCGCCTCGGTCGAACCATGTGGACTAGCGTTGTATGTTTCTGCGGAATTCTTATTTATAGTTTATCGATACATAATTATATAATGTGTACTGTATGTATGTTCCGCTAATGACAAACCCTGGGGACCTAGACATATTTTCCTGTGCAGTCTTTATCGACGCAAAGCGGTTAACCAATACTAAGCCAATGTGTGTGAGGTGCCTTGTTCAATATGTGGCCTGACCGAGTATCGAACCCGGGATACACCTCTGAACCACGGATGCATCACCGAACGTATTTCATTGGAAATTATTAATAATATTGCTCTATTTTCAGTTGTACAGGCAAGTATGGTAATGGTGATCCGTGTTATCAACAGTTTGTTCCACAGGACATGATTAGACGCAGAATGGATATAAGAGAATTAACACAGCGTAAGTATTGGCTTATGGAATTGTCAATTTTCTACACACAGGTTAATCGTTATAATGATATGTAAATAGTATTGTTTTACGATTGCGAAACAAGGTTTTATGTCAATTTATAACTAATCACTCAAGTTGGCGAGGATGAAAGCGTTTGTGTGGGAGAAAACACACTTGTCCGATCTGGTGACCATTATACCATCTTCTCGGTCCGGGTTGCATTGGTGGGAAGCATGAGCATGCTGACCACTACGCTAATCGGTTGAAGAGGCACATGCCCATCCCCTTGATGTTTTGATTTCCTCATTGATATTTTAGGGATTTTTCCTAAAAAATGAGGAATTGTCCCATCCTTATACATTAGCTGCTTTCAATTTGGCAACATTGGACAAAAGTGCTCAGTATATAGTTCCAATTCTTATTAACAATTATGTTAAAGCAGCATTACATCGTATGAAATAAAAGATATTTGAAAAATTCAATTTTTACGTATGGGTAGCAATGCTGCTACACATTCTAACATTATACTGTGTATGCTTATGTTCATTTGGTAAACAGTGTTTTTTGCGATAAAACAAACCCGAAACCGAAAGTAGGACTTTCCGAGTCGATCGGTCACGCACTTGTTTACAACCGGAACTCATTCAGCACTTGTCCCACGTTGTCTTTTTTAATTAAATTACTTGATATGTTGATTCATACCTCTGTTAGCTAAGTCTTTAGGACATTTCTACATCCCCGCGAGGGGTTCGACATTAGAGGAAGATAGATAGATAGTTTTCATGTTCAAAATATATACCTTGTTTTCTACATCCTCTGTTGTTTCACGCATGCGCACTGTGCGTGTTTACATTTCGTGTGTTGATAAACAAATTCGCGTATACGACGGTTTAAATTTATTGGAATTTTATCGTTTCTGAGCGACTATTTCGATTTTTGTAAATACACACACATTAGTATTTATATTTTATCCAAAACATCCTTTATTACGATGTAATGCTGCTTTAATGAAAGCAGTATATCTTTCCAATTCTTATTAATTATGTTAATATACCATTTCAATAAGTTGTCTGCAATGGGATACCTTGGTGTGACGGAATAATTGAGGGGGGGGGTCAGTCCTCCTAATTATTTCCCTTTTTATTCATAATTTCGGGCGTCCTATATGTCGATGTCTGTTTAATGAAATCACTGAATATATACATTTGTTTCTCAGGTTTGATGCTGACCATCCTGGCACAGTGTTTGTCAAGAATGACCCGGACGCAGAGGAGGTGGCCTTTCGAGTACTGCTGCCAGATACAACATTTCCGGATCGAGAGGCTCCAGGGATCTAACCCCCAGAACTCCCCCTTCAGAGGCAGCAGTACCTCTATAAATCAATAAGAGAATTTGTAAACAATCCATATAAAGATATTGTGTGTCGAAGACCAGATGTAATGCCACCAGATGATTCGGATGACGACGGTCTGGTTACTTGTGGTCGTGGAAGCGGGCGTGGCTGTGCGTGTGATCGTGGGAAGATGACAATGAGTGCACACAGTCGTAGCCCTCATTAGACTCTGACAATATTTGGACAACACCTATGATGATGATGATAGTGCATATGAAATGTACATGTGAATGAATCGTAAACATTGATTGTGGAGATTTGTTTGAACATAAACCTGGAAAATGTTGAATACCCTGAACATTTGAATTTTTTTTTTTGTATGTTACCATGTAAATATTTTGATGAAATTTTGTGTAAATAAAGGTTGTGTATGAATATATATATGCTACAAATTTCAGTTTCATTGTACTTATAGTAATGTGCGTTGCTAAGGAGTTTGTTTTGGCAACTTTAACCTCGATTTTGGGACTTTATTCATATTTCTGAAGCCGTAGCTATTGCAAATTAAAAAGTCCATATCTTTGTCAGTTTTTACCCTATAACAAAAATGTATACATCATTGGAAAGCTAATGCATTGCCCTTTCAGATGAGCACATAATCTCAGCTTTTACAAAAATACCCATGTGACTGATTTTGTAATGGAGGATCACATATGTTTAATCGCTCTCGAGACCGCATTCCTGATGGAATCCACCGCCAAGAGGGAGAGAGAAGAGACAATGTGGAACTAAGTATTTGGTCTTTAGAAAAACAACATCACCGTGATTCTGGTTCAAACACCATGTCCATTACCCCAAACGTTATCAGTATAACTTCTCTATACAAGAATTCTGCATAAATATAAAATCTTACACAAGTGGTAATTTCATACCATATTTTATGAAAATCATTTTGGAATTTTGCTAAAGGAGGGAGGTATTAACACTGTGCACGCTAGCATCAGATAGAATCATTTCTGCAAGCAGCATAGAGCCAGATCAGACGCCACAAAACAGTTTTTTATGGATAGACCTTCAAACTTGTACTGTGAAATCTGTTAATATTATATTACTAAAATATGGAACTAAAAATTGGTTTTAAAACCACTCACCAGCATTGGAAAAAAGGGCCATAACTCTAATAAAAATAAATCGAGCAAAACATGAAGATGATGTGCAGATCATCATGTGTAAGTATCGTTCACTTATAATACTTAACCCTTCTCCGCATAGAAACACCTCTTGACGCCATTACCAATACGACATACACCGACAATGTAGTATGTAGCCAAACCAATGTTCATAATAAAGGCTAGAATCTCTATGTAGTCCCAGTAATAGCTATGGAGGTGGGATAGATATGGCGACTACTTATCCACTGCATGATAGCTAACTGGCTGTCATTTGTCTGGAGATATAATAGTATATTAACCTAAATCTCTATGTAGCCCCAGTAATATCTATGGAGGTGGGATAGATATGGCCATTACTTATCCACTTGCATGATAGCTAAATGGCTGTGTTTGTATGGAGATATAATAGTATATTAACCTAAATCTCTATGTAGCCCCAGTAATATCAATGGAGGTGGGATAGATATGGCCATTACTTATCCACTGCATGATAGCTAAATGGCTGTCGTTTGTATGGATATAATAGTATATTAACCTAAATCTCTATGTAGCCCCAGTAATATCTATGGAGGTGGGATAGATATGGCGACTATTTATCCACTGCATGATAGCTAAATGGCTGTCGTTTGTATGGAGATATAATAGTATATTAATTAACCTAAATCTCTATGTAGTCCCAGTAATATCTATGGAGGTGGGATAGATATGGCGACTACTTATCCACTGCATGATAGCTAAATGGTTGTCGTTTGTATGGAGATATAATGATATATTAACCTAAATCTCTATGTAGTCCTAGTAATATCTATGGAGGTGGGATAGATATGGCGACTACTTATCAACTGCATGATAGCTAAATGACTGTCGTTTGTATGGAGATATAGTAGTATATTAATTAACCTAAATCTCTATGTAGTCCTAGTAATATCTATGGAGGTGGGATAGATATGGCGACTACTTATCCACTGCATGATAGCTAAATGGTTGTCGTTTGTATGGAGATATAATGGTATATTAACCTAAATCTCTATGTAGTCCTAGTAATATCTATGGAGGTGGGATAGATATGGCGACTACTTATCCACTGCATGATAGCTAAATGGCTGTCGTTTGTATGGAGATATAATGGTATATTAACCTATGAAGGAAAGGGTTAAATGGCTGTAGTTTGTATGGAGATATAATGAAGGAAAGGGTTAATATACGCACTGATTTTGATTTTATCGGGATCAAACTTGATGGTACTATATTTCATCCGGTCCATTTTGCTGAGGGTTAGTAAGTAATCAGCTTCCCCGACCACAATATCTATGTGCATCGATCTGTAAGACTTTCTTATCTTCCCTGGACCTTGATTATTCACCGGAGCCATTACCCTATTCCGAGCTCTATTCCGAGCTCTTCCACGGCTTCCTTGGTATTTCTAAAAACATTAAAAGTACAAATACTACAACTACAACCAAACCTGTCTTAAGCAGCCAGCCAAAATGAATCACAGAAAGTGGCTGCTTAGCACAGGTTCGCTGCTTAATAGAGGTGACCATTAACACATGTTTGACTGTATATATAGTAACCAGTGTTCAATCCAGGCTTATAAAAAATGAGTGATATACAGAACTATGAAATTAAGTTTAAACTTTATTTATTTTACAAAGATTGCGAAGCAAGTTCTAACAACTTATATTAATCACTCTCGTTGGCGCGGATGAAAGCGTATATGTGGTCATTCGTGTGGGAGGAAACCGGAGTACCTGAGGAAAACCCACCTGTCCGATCTGGCGACCACCGTACCATCTCACATACCTCCCGGTCCAAGGATCAAACCCAGATTACATTGGTGCGAAGCGAGCGCGCTAACCACTGCGCTAATCGGACAGCCAAACTATTAAATTACCTTTTATAACCTGTTATTTAGACTTTGCATTTATTCATGTTAAATAATAATTAAATGTCAAATGAAGCATTGTTTGTATGGATCATCAGCCATCCATTTTCGTTGAAATTCCCTTTTAATACTCATTGACACACTATTGTTAACCACGGGAGGGGTAGCATTTTCAATTGCTGTATGAGTCGTTGTCCGTTTTCGCCCACACAGACAGAAATAGGCTTCATTTGATTTAATGTGCTAAACTAGAGTGGCTGATGTTGTGTGCGCTAAATTTAGTATCCAATTAAGTTATGGCAACGTACTGGTAAAACTATTCACTTGACAAAAAAGCAAATTTGATTTAGGAGCAATTCAGTGTGAGGTACTAAGAAACTTTAAATTGACGTGCAGTGGTTGCAACAATCGGTTGCGGCCAAAGGGCTCACAGAACACGTAAAATTGCGTCACTCAGATGAAAAGAGGGTCATTGGCGCAATGGCACAGCAACATCGAACACTGTAGCAACATGACAGACGAGCATGAGTCAGAGCAGGGATCATTCTATGTCAGAAGTGAGAAAGCACGGGATTGCATTCTTAAGTTGTATCATTTAATAAATTTCAACAAAGTAGGGTTAAAATATACATTATGACCATTAAATACAACATTTGAACAGAAGGTGTGCTTTGCAGTAGCAGTAGCTTACTAGACAAAAGTTGGTATGAAAGTTTTTTTATTTTGTTATCTTTTAGGGAGAAGTGGAGCCCACTGAGGGTCTCTAGGGTGACTATTTTGCCCATGTCGCCCTCTAGAATGAGCCCTGGTCAGAGGGATAATCACTCCCGACAAATGATTAATGCACATATTAACATTTCAAGCGCTGGCTAAATTATGTTTTATTTATGCGAAACGACAGAAAATACAGATAACAAAATCAACAAACAGATTGATCGAAAATTGGACTTCTGTGCATTGCGGTACCAGACAATTTAATTAGTAATGCAAGATATTGGTGATATTTTTGAGAGCCCAAATCACATGTCTGCACAGTTGAAATCAACTCTGACGACCAGGCACATATGTAAAGTTGTGATGACCAGGAAATCGCTTCAACACCCGACAACCAGACAATACAGTAGATTTTTGTTGACCATGCACCATGCACATGTAGGGTGGCGAGTGCTTGCTTCCATTTTGGTTAAAAATAATTCATCTAAACGCCCGGCAAATATTGAACCTCAGACAGTGATTGTTGATGTAGCGGTACGGACTTAGTCACAATTGGGGAGATTATGTGTAAGCGGAGCGGATCTGCACGACTCTGCTAGTTGAGTCGGTAAAAGCACTTGCCCTGTAAGTGAAATATCCTGGGTTCAAGCCCCAGGTTGACTGCACATTTTTTCACCCTGTGATATTTGGTGCCAAACGAGTGACAGTGGCTGGATATATACTTTGCAATCATGTTCACACCTTGTTCTCTATCCACGGAAACTTATTAAAGAATTCCAAATTGGTGGGGAAGGACGTCACGGTATGGACTTTAATAGCCATCAGTGTATGCGGCTCGGCTAGCTCTATCGGTAGAATGTTCACCCTGTAAGCGAAACCGTACCCGGGTTCGAGCGCCTGGTTGGATGCACATGTTTCTCACCCTGTGACATTGAAAAGATGAATGTTTGTTGTATTACCTGTCCTCTACTGACTACAGCTTGAGATTGTGAATCTTCCTGGGCTGGTAGAGTTTTGTGTCCATACACAGCAACACACTTAGCAGCTACCCAGGAATGCGAGTGCGGGGTACCGAGGAACTCGACATGGTAACTGTGCGGATCACCATCAATATCTAGCAACACATGAACACCAGCATCAGGGTCGTGTGTGATTAAAGCTGGCCACCTAATTGAAGTAAATTCTACACATGAACATATGAATGTCCGCAGCTAGTTAAAGCGACACTACATCAGTGAAAACACAAATTTCTACAGCATGTATGTTCCTATTATATGGTATAATTGTTTTCCAAATATTTGCCTCATATACTGAGTATTTCAACTAATAAACAAACGTCGTATACGCGGTTTGTTGACATAACAAAATAATGTAAACATCCATGCGTAATACAACTAGTGTATCCTGAATAGCACGATTATAGGTACAGATTTACCGTTATATCTCACATTTGTGCCTATCTATTTGTAGACTATTCTTCGTTAAATGATCTATAAACGAAATTATCTCGTGTTGAGTATTGACTCCAATGACAAACAAAAGTAAATTCAGGAGCATGGATAACCGTTATATGAAATCATACTTTCAATCCACAAAAACACTGTTTATTGATTCAATGTTAGTGTTCGAATGTATTCGGAAGAATTTGTAGTAGCAATGCATTTATACTTGAAAACATGCATTTTATTTGCTTTTTGCGATGTAATGTCGCTTTAAACTTAAATATTTGATTTAAAAATCAGTTTTTTTCTTCATAAATTAGAACTATGCATTAAACAGAGATGCTATTTGGTGGGTGTAAAAAGATGCAGGATAAAAGGCCAGGGTTCAGGGGGCCACCTAGGCCCCTTAAAGCTACGGGTTGTAGATGCTCTGAGCTTGATTCTGGCCATTTTATGGCATCCAGACAGCTTCAGAATTGTGATATCATGACAGAAATTCCGTTAATTGTTTTACATTTTGACAACTTATTTTACATGTGCAATACTATACTGTATGTACATGCATACATGAATATATAATATCACGCATACAGTCTACATCCGTTATGTCAAAGTCGGTTATGTCGAATTCTCCGGGTATCTCAAAGTCTGATCAAAGTTCAGTTTCAGACACTATCATTTTACATATAACTGGCTCCGTTTATATCGAATTTCGTTAAGTCAAACTTCGGTTATGTCGAAGTATTTTGATCGATCCGACGGTATTCGACATAACGGATGCAGATTGTATATACATGTAACTTGTAAGGACTATTAAGAATCAGTGTTATAAAGAAATCACAACCATCTGTCTACTGGAACACATCCGAAAATTAAAAAATCCCAGAAATCCAGAGAAATCCGGAAAACATAGTATCTCTGATATTAAAACAGAGGTCACACTCCTCCGCATTTATAGTATAAATAGCGATTTGATCAGAACTAATCTGTTACCATGGTACAACAAAAATGTGACCTAAATATTCAGTGGTCAACGCATTTCAGTGACCACTCAATGTTGCTCTTCATGCAGACAGATGTATGTCTGCGTAGTAACTATTGAATGTACGTCATAATCCTTACTACCATGACTCTGTGCCATCTGATCTGATTCTATGCTTTTTTCCAAAACGAATATACTCGTTTCCAGCACAGGAGAATAACCACCAAAATAAAAAGTACAGTCTACATCCGTTATGTCAAAGGCTGTTATGTCGAATTCTCCGTAATATCTCAAAATCGGATCAAAGTCCCGTTTCAGACACTATTATTGTACATATAACTGGCTCCGTTTATATCGAATTTCGTTAAGTCAAACTTCGGTTATGTAGAAGTATTTTGTTCGGTCCAACGGAATTCGGCATAACGGATGTAGACTGTACATGAAAATGCAACAAAAGATTAACCTGCAGTATCCAGCCATTTTTGCCCAAACCAGTGAGCCAACATTTAACATGGACATCACGAACTTGATTCCAGCCCTTTTGGCCATCTTGTCATACATAGCATGATCCTCTTCAGGGGCCGAGCACGTGTTTCTGCCTAGGTCAGATGTCATGTGACAGAACCAGGGTTCATCTTCCAGATTCTCAGCATCCGCTGCGGGGACACGACGCCATTTTTGACAATCTGGATTGTCACACTGTACCCAGACTGATTCTGTCAACTGTAGATAATGAAACTTACTTACTTCTACTAAATTTATAATTAGATTTAGGTTAGTTGTCTATATGCATATGCAACAGCGTGGATCAATTTCTAAGGAAGTTTCCAGAAAACCATCCACTACATAAAACAAGACACTATAAAAGGGTAACGTGTTTGTTTATTATAGTGTCACCCCTATTTAAAAGGTCAGCCATTTCTGACTAAATATTTTATATGAACATCAGACTCAGTATTTCCCGAATCCTATGCTTGTATGCCTCGGCCTGGCGCCTGGCCATATCATAACAAACTCATGACGAGGTTCGAACCTTCGACCTTCCGCTCCGTAGGCGGACACCTTAACCACTAGGCCAGAGATTGTTTCGTTTTGGGAATATGGCTAAACACAACACATAAACACATTCCCTTGCAAACACAGTACCTCACCTGAAGAGTTATATCAATCTGTTCATTTATGAAACTGCCTTGCGATGATTGGCTTGTGAACAAATCCTGGCTCCCATCTCGGCTACTTGCTTCTTGTTCCATGTCTGTATTGGACTGAATGATTTATACCAGTCTTACCACAAGCAGTGGATCTTCACTGAAATCTTAATACAGAGAAACTGTGACTGATCATATAATGTGTAGTTTTATTTAAAGTCGCCTCTGCCAAGGCATATGGGCGACTGGTTTCTCTAAGAAGTGTACCTGTGTTACATCGGTTCTAGCCTTCTAGGTCTTGTAGACATCCTGCGGCGGCTTCCTCTTCCTCTGGCCCTTATGCGCGAACAGTCGGCAAAGGAGCTATTCCCTACGAACACGGATCAAGAATGTATGGATGGTGGCCTGTTGAAAACTTATGTGATATGTATACTTAAGGACAATGGTTTTGTACGGGTATTTTTGTAATCAGCAATATTCAACAACTTATATTAATAACTCTCATCGGATGAAAGCGTATATGTGGTCACTCGTGTGGAAAGAAACCGGAGTACCCGGAGAAAACCCACCTGTCCGATCTGGCGACCACCGTACCATCTCACACACTTCCCATTCCGAGGATCGATTGGTGAGAAGCGAGCGCACTAACCACTGCGCTAATCGGACAGCCAAAGTAAGTATTGTAAGTATTAGAATTGGTGGATCATAAAAAGGCGACCGTTTGGAATCGACCGGTCCGTGTTCGATACTCGGACAGGCCATGTATGTAGTCATTGAGCAAGGCATCTCACACACATTGCTTAATATCTTAGGGGCCTATCCTCTAGTGTCCTCAAATCGTGATACCTTCATTTTCGTTACCCCGTAAGTATTTACAATACTGCACGCGATCGGTGTTTTCTGACGTCACCAATCAGGAATAGATAGTGTCAAAGGTCATTTTCCATATTTGGCAACAACAATGCGCCGTATAATCCTTGTAGGCATAAGTAATCGGTTATTTTCCTTGCATTGGTATAAAACATGCTATCTTTCATAATGCAATATTGCATCACCATTTGTCCATTTGATTTACTGCAAAATATTGACCATTTCCAGTTTTGTTTTGCGTTGTCTGATTTGTTTACCTACCTGTCATTTAATGTGAAGGTCAATATAGACTGGGTTACAAGTTTAATTAGTGTAAGGGGAGTTCGTTTTGGAGACATCTCTTATATTGTTTTGAGTTCCATACAGTGTTACTGTCATCGTCAACTAAGCGATGTGTCCTGTAGTGTACTTAAAGGAATAGTTTTTAATTTTGTTTTAGGTTTATGGCAGTCCACCACCTACAAAGCGAAAGTACAGGCAATATTCATCAACAGCCCTTACAAATGGGCACAGTGTGACCATTGGACCCACCTCATTTACTGTTCAAGTCAGGTTTACAAGATTAGGTGATGAATTCAGGTGTCCACATGTTTAAATGCTTGTTAAACTGTGAAAGTGTTCACTGTGAAAAGAAATATTCATCAAAATAATAGAAATGATCATTATGCTTTATGAAACGTGTTCATTTTATATTTACACCCATTCGATGTTACGCAAAATTGATTTGCTGAAAGATCACGATAACTCCGGTACCAGTCACCACAGATGTCTGTTTCGGGTCATGGTAAAAATGACAGCGCCCGTTGTTATTTACGTGGTCATATTCATTTCTAATTCTTTGGAATAAAAGAGGAACGTTACTTTATTTACATCATACATTTAGAAACTATGTAGTTTTAAGATTTGTTTTGTTGAATGCCAATCATTTCTTATCATAACGGAAACCGGACACTCGAGGGTACTGGTTAATTGCTTAGGTCAGCTAAGCCTGCCCAGGAAAACATGTATATATCCCCGAGAGGGGTTTGACATGGAACATACATACATACATACAATATGCTAATGGGTCGTTCACCAACTATCTGTTCAATCAACAACAACAATGTCTGCACTACAATCTGAGTTTACCGCTTAAATAACTTACACAATGGCTGGATTATCGGCCTTTAATTGTTAGTCTCTGACCTCTGCCATGACGATTTATTTAATTAATTAAGGATGTAACAATTTGTAAGCAGAAATAAATTCATTATCACATACGTTGACTAACAGTAATATTTATGGCAATGTTTAACTCATTAAATTGATTTAGAGGTTATCATTATATGATATCCAAACAATTTCCCCGCCAAAATATGTAATAGGTAATACTAAACCAATTCCACTACCCCCCCCCCCCAACGACCTTCATAAGATAATATTCAGGATTGTAACATGTCTTTAAATGAATGTGATTCTAATTAGCTTTGGAAAATGATTCTGTATAGGGGAATGGAGGTAAGTAACAAAGTGTTTTGGTCTGTTGATAAACAATTATCATCAAATATGCTTGAACAATAAACACGCGTTCCATTCCCTGTCTTTGAATAAATGGAATCACGTCTTTGCGTCATATGTCTGGACACCACACAAATGTACAACAGTAATGTCGAGTAATGCAGCATTGGGTCAATGCCCATGTGGAAAATGGAACAATATAATGTTGACTAATGTGAGTTTAGTTACAGGAACTTGAAATTTTATCCATAAGCCACCAACGGTCCATAACATTTCAAGTTCCCGTGGTTTAGTTTACATGTTGAAACAAACGTTGATCAATAAGCAGAATTAAGCTTATACGATGTACCATGAACTTAAAATGGAAGCCTATATTTGGTTGTATATAACAACAGACGCATAGTGCAGAAATGATGCTCGGCTGACCACCTAACGGGGTGCACGTCGCGGTCGGGACACAGTGTAGGATACTGGGATCTTCTTGTTTTCAAACTTGAAACAAGGGACACCACTCCAGCGTCGCTCCTGTAACGGTTAACCAGTACTATGTAAAAGATCCACTGTGCACAGTAGTATGACAGACGGATATGTAGTCCAGTGGTAGCACGCTGGACTGGTAATCCAGGGATCACAGGTTCGATCCCCCGTCTGACCCTAATAAAATTAACAGTCTTTCAGATGGGACGTTAAACCGAGGTCTCGTGTCGGTGCTTTACACCGTGCACGTAAAAGAACCAGAAGAGATTCTGGAATGGGTCTCTGTCTGTATCATGCACTATCCTCCAAAATCTAAAATGACTAATCTCTTCAGGAGGCGTCGCTCATATGGGCAACCGGTAGCGACGATAAATAAACGTAAAAACACACACAGTAGTATGTAGTATGTACCGTCCTTGAACAAGGCATCTCACACACATGATTTAGTACTGGTTATAACCGCTTAGGTCGGCTAAGCCTGTCCATGAAGACATATGTATGTCCCAGCAAGGGGTTTGAAATAAATGGAACATATACAGTGGCAGAGCGACGAATTTGGAACCCATAGATCCCGGGTCGATCCATATACGCGTATTGTATTGAGCATAGCACTCCCACACATTGTTTAGTACTTGCTATATTGCTAAATGGTCGCTAAAGTCGGATAAACTACGGGCAAACGAAACAGTGCTTTCATAATATATGTGTTTGTTTATAGGAAACATGAATTATGTGATTTGATAGTATAATTGTGCTGAAAAACGGAAACACGTAAAATGAAATGCTTTAATAGAAAGGGTTATGCTTTATCTTTTCTTTAATTAAAATACAATCAACCTAATTATACAACGCACAAACTTTTGTCTTCTATGAAACATTGTTTTGCTCTTTTTATGTTTCTGGACGAATGGGAATTTATGTGATAAGAATTACTGCTATGTATTCGTATCATAGGTATTAAAATTGTTCAATTGTTTTCAGGGAACTAGTTCCTAGCTTTCATTGATTTTCGCATAGAAATACAGGCTTGAGCTGGAATCCAGAAATGGCCTAGTCAATCTATTTACGTATTTGAACTTTACAACCATAATTGGTTCCCATAATGATTCGCGGATGTTCCAGCAAGGATGTGGTATATACTAGCTATTGTGTTGGACACGGCGGTTTCATGTTATTGTCAACATTTTTGCATTTAAATACATGTACTAAAGTATGCACTTCATAATTATATAGGCCTACATTCACTCGATACACTATCCGAGTGTGTATTATGCAGAGTGAGTTCTCAATCGTCCTTCGATTACACATTTATATACATGTAATAGTTTTGCTTGTAATTATTATCTTTTGAGCACCAATTATGCAAGCAAAGTACTGTTGCATTTGCATGTGGAATAAGTCTGGACATGAAGATCATGTTTTCGCTATAGACTGTGATTTACACACCAATATAAGAGTAACACTTTGAAATAACGAGTTTATAGATATTTCATCTGATGATAAACGTATGTAACGAGTGCTAGCGGTTTAACTTTTGAATATAACACGATTCTGCTACTTATCAATTTATTCCTCACACACACGTACTGCTATACAAACTCAATTTACCCAAATAATAATGCGAGAGTATATATATGGTAGGTATGCTCCTTCTGAACTGACATGCATGTAGTCTTCGTTATAGACTGTGATTTACACACCAATATAAGAGTAACACTTTGAAACAACGAGTTTATAGATATTTCATCTGATGGTAAACGTATATATATGTAATGCAAACAAAAGACATAATGTAGTTTATACTCGGCACCACGTTATGCAGTATGCATGAAAGAATGAAGGCCTTAGGGCCTATGCTATTTGTGAAAAAGCATTGCCAAGAAATATATTTTATTGGAATGACCTGATATTTTAACTTGAACATTTGAGTGTGCTTTACGTTTATTTATTGTCACTACCGGTTTTTGGAGGATAGTGCAATGATACAGACAGAGACCCATTCCAGAGTCTCCTCTGGTTCTTTTACGTGCACCAGTGAATAGCACCATCACGAGACCTCGGTTTAAAGTTCCATCTGAAAGACTGTTTTAATTTTATTAGGGTCAGAGGGGGATCGAACCTGCTATCCCTGGATTACATTTGACCAAAACATTGCAACAAGCGTTAAGGCTTTCCATTCTGTAAATAACTTATTTTTGGAATTTAATTTAATATGTGCTTAAAACTAATTAAGTGTCGATTACGGCCGGATATTGATATGTTTATGCTTTGTATACTATAACGTAAATGTACATGTCTATTATAGGTCTGTCACTCTGTATTCAAAAAGTTGAACCTCTGTTTGCTCTGGAGAGGTTTGACTGTAGTTTCAAACATACCACATTAAACATGAAGAAACAACATATGGAGTTTAGATTGAATAAACAAAATAGTTATAGCTTCAACTTATACCGATGTGTACACTTTCAGAAAATTCTACGATGTACACACACCGTTTATTCTCTTGGGAATAGTAACGTAAATCAGTAGTAACGTAAATTACATGTCTTAACTCACATGTATTGATACCTATGTAAGGAATATATTTCATTTTCAGTTTGTAATACATGTAATGACCTGTTGTATATTAAAATGTAAGATAGAGCCGAGTGTTTTGTGATCCATTGCAGAGATTTTATGAGATGTCGAAATGTTATCAGAAAAAGTCACTAAGTTAATCTCTTCTTATTAGATACCAACAGTAATTTCAATATGTAATTTTATTGAAAGACAATGAGCTTATTCTATACAAATGGATAGATAAAAGCCGATATTTTACCTAGGCGAGAAGTCCTGTTATCTACTGCAGAGACAACTTGATTTTCTATAGCGTATGTTTACCAGTACCAGTAAACCAGTGACGATAAACCATGGTTACCAGTACCAGTAAACCAGCGACGATAAACCATGGTTACCAGTACCAGTAAACCAGTGACGATAAACCATGGTTACCAGTACCAGTAAACCAGCGACGATAAACCATGGTTACCAGTAAACCAGCGACGATAAACCATGGTTACCAGTACCAGTAAACCAGCAACGATAAACCATTGTTACAAGTATCAGTAAACCAACGACGATAAACCATGGTTACCTTTACCAGTAAACAAGCGATGGTATAATAAACGTATCAAACAAAACAATCAAACCATGGTACATGATAAGTTGCAAATTAAAAGTGCTTCAACTATAGAGATAGAAGAGCTAGCAATTGTTGAAAGTCATTACACTTCATGCTCAACAATACGATAGCTAAATACATGATTTACACCGACAACTACTCAGCAATATTCCTAATCAGTTCTAATATTTGGACCAATTAGTTTAAACTGTATTTGTTTTACAACGATTGTGAAACAAGCTTTAACAACTTATATTAATCACTCTCGTTGGTGCAGATGAACGCGTAAATGTGGTAATTCGTGTGGTGTATCAATTAAGATGATGTGAATAATGATATTATATGGTTATTAGTTTGCTCCAAATACTATCAAACACCAGGTGACGAGATTAGGAATTTTGCTGAGTGTATTGTTTTCAGCATAATCAATGTTCTTAAATATTAAATCAGTATGATATATGACCACAGTTTGTAAGTGGGAATTATTGTGTTCTACTATACCAGGATATACGAAAGCATTAACTACGTCCAGTGACTCTACAAGCCACATTAACTACGTCCAGTGACCCTACAAGCCACATTAACTACGTCCAGTGACCCTACAAGCCACATTAACTGCGTCCAGTGACCTTACAAGCCACATTAACTACGTCCAGTGACCCTACAAGCCACATTAACTACGTCCAGTGACCCTACAAGCCACATTAACTACGTCCAGTGACCTTACAAGCCACATTAACTACGTCCAGTGACTCTACAAGCCACATTAACTACGTCCAGTGACCCTACAAGCCACATTAACTACGTCCAGTGACCCTACAAGCCACATTAACTACGTCCAGTGACTCTACAAGCCACATTAACTACGTCCAGTGACCCTACAAGCCACATTAACTACGTCCAGTGACTCTACAAGCCACATTAACTACGTCCAGTGACTCTACAAGCCACATTAACTACGTCCAGTGACTCTACAAGCCAAGTATGCATAATTATAACACCTGTATTAGCAGTGGACATAAACTCATATTTACACTGGAACATTTTAACAATATCTACATAGCTTGTCATTTCTGGAGAGAAAATATTTACTTTGGGGCGAAACTACCCACCATACCACTGTTACCTACTACCTACCTACATGTACTACTAACCCAGTGCGAAACGACCCGGTGCGAACATGTATTTAGGGCGAAACTACCTGAGACCGTTCGAAGTATCATGCATAGTAAATACTATTTGTGACAATTACACGAGCACCTGTTTTGTTTATAAATAAATGGCAACATGTAAATATTTTACAGATTTTCTAATACTCGCTAAATGTCAGTCTACAAAAGAATCACAGGCTTTAACAATTCGATAAACCATAGTAAAAGGTAAAGTTATTTCCATCGAAAACACCTTAAATTCCTGTTGCACATATATTGGGTGGGTGGGGTATTTATGGTTATAGAATAGATAAACAGTGTTGGAAAAGTTGATTGCAAAGCAAGTTGTAAGTGCGTAATTACTGTTGTTCACATAGATGCCACATGTACATCTAAAACTGACGACTAACATAATCCATAGTGCATCACAAATACGTCCCAATAAAGGCAATATCTTGCCAAATAAATAAAGTGACCAAGCAAAGAAAGAGCAGACAAGTTAGTGACCCGACGTGGAGCTCGAACCAACGACCTCACAAACACTAGTCGGACAGCTCTACCAATTGAGCTAGCCGAGACTATATGTTCTACCCACGCCGAAATGCACTACACTATTCCCTCGTAAACTTTTCTTTAGGAGCCACACTCCTATTCCTGAAGCGCACCCCTACTCCTTTGCCTGTACCATATATCCTTGTCGCCATTAAAGTGATCAAGCAAGGAAAGAGCAGAAAAGTTAATGACCTGACGTTGGACTCGAACCCACAACCTCCCAAACACTAGTCGGACAGCTCTATCAACTGAGCTAGCCGTGCCTATGTTCTACCCACTATACACTACATAAATGTGCGTCAGTGGTCCAGTGGAATTAAATCATCAGTGGTCCCTGGTTTGATACTCAGTCACGGCATCAGTGGTCCCTGGTTCGATACTCAGTCATGGCATCAGTGGTCCCTGGTTCGATACTCGGTCACGGCATCAGTGGTCCCTGGTTCGATACTCGGTCACGGCATCAGTGGTCCCTGGTTCGATACTAGGTCACGGCATCAGTGATCCCTGGTTCAATACTCGGTCACGGCATCAATGGTCCCTGGTTCGATACTTGGTCACGGTTTTGGTTTTTAAGATTTTCAAACAAAATTTTGTCTAGTAAGATACACTGGCCCATTATAAAACACTCCTTCTATTCAAATGTTGTATTTAATGGTTGTACTGTGCATTTTAACCCTATTTTGCAGAAGTATATTATAGAACACCATTTAATCACCACGATTACGCGCTTTCTCACTCCTCCCAAAAATTCTGACCTGGAATGAACCCTGCCATTCAGAATTTTTTGGGGTAGTGATAAAGCGCGCAATTGCATCCTTAAATGGTGTTATTTAATAAATTTCAACAAAATATGGTTACAATGCGCAGTATATGATCATTAAATACAACATTTGAATAGAAGGAGTGCCAGTGTATCTTTTGATATGGAGAAGTGGTGGTCCCTAGGGCGAAATATTTCGCCCACATCGCCCTCTAGAATGATCCCTGATGTATAGTTGCTTCCGATTGTATCACGGTATTTCGCATTTTGACAACACGTCAGAAAAAGCGCCACCTTTATTCAGTTCTCACGGTCCAGTTTTACGACGGAAGTCGGCTTTTTTGTTTGTAAACAAAATGAAATAAATATAAACACAAAATGTTAAGTACAGTTTATTTTTGATATATGTACCTGTATTTCACGAAGCTAGTCATTTTGCCACATCCCCTACCCTAAAAAGTTGCCAATCAGTTGAAAACAATATAAACCAGAAATAAAAAAATCGGGTCTTCTACTATATTTTATTAATGGGAATAGTAAATCTCACAAAATGTGAATATTACGATGTCACTGGTTTCCAAATATGGGCATAACATTTTAAGGCCCATAGAATTTTTAGAAAATCACAAAAGTATAATAAATTTATATTTGTCTTAATTTGGACATACATGTAATTTGCATAAATATGTCCACACCTGCAATGGTAGGGTATTTGCACACTGACTTGGGGTAGCAGCGTCTGTGATCACTCTACACACCTCAGATTCTGCACTAGTGTCAGATCATTGTGAGGCGAGTGTGTTCAGATATCCACACTACAACACCACAAGAATAATCTTAAACACAGTACACAATTCAGTTAAAGTTGTTTTGTTAAACTGCTACAAGTTTAAATATACATGTGATAAGCGTTTAAAACTGCTAAATATATTATTAAGTAGCATTTGTATAAAGAACACTTATCGGGCCTCAATATTTATGACAATAACAGGAAGTAGTTTTTTACCCAAAGTCAGACATGGCCTATGAAAATAACAAAATAAACAAATGAAAAAATATGACAGAGTAATTGCTGTTGTGGGAACATGAAGACAATATGTTAAAGTAACTGACAGGATAAAGTTAATTTTGAGGCAAGTGTTTTATTGTACACATTATTGATATGATCGTTTTTGTGCCGCGATATAAGGAGATACCAGTATATAGGTAAATAAACTCCAATAAACTTTAAATACACAATCGCGTGCTTTCTCACTTCTTCCAAACATTCTGACCTAGAATGAACTATGCTGTAGTGCACAACTAACTTGCATCTCGGCAACTTCATGTGCGAGCTTCGATTCCATATCTGAAATATGCACATTGTACATGTAGCATGAAACAAAATAGTCGGTCCTACATTGTATGTGGTGTCGGTCCTACATTGTATGTGGTGTCGGTCCTACATGGTGTCGGTCCTACATTGTATGTGGTGTCGGTCCTACATTGTATGTGGTGTTGGTCCTACATTGTATGTGGTGTCGGTCCTACATTGTATGTGGTGTCTGTCCTACATTGTATGTGGTGTCGGTCATACATTGTATGTGGTGTCAGTCATACATTGTATGTGGTGTCGGTCCTACATTGTATGTGGTGTTGGTCATACATTGTATGTGGTGTCTGTCCTACATTGTATGTGGTGTCTGTCCTACATTGTATGTGGTGTCAGTCATACATTGTATGTGGTGTCGGTCCTACATTGTATGTGGTGTCGGTCGTACATTGTATGTGGTGTCGGTCCTACATTGTATGTGGTGTCGGTCCCACATTGTATGTGGTGTCGGTCGTACATTGTATGTGGTGTCGGTCGTACATTGTATGTGGTGTCTGTCCTACATTGTATGTAGTGTCGGTCATACATTGTATGTGGTGTCGGTCCTACATTGTATGTGGTGTTGGTCCTACATTGTATGTGGTGTCGGTCCTACATTGTATGTAGTGTCGGTCCTACATTGTATGTGGTGTCGGTCGTACATTGTATGTGGTGTCGGTCCCACATTGTATGTGGTGTTGGTCGTACATTGTATGTGGTGTCGGTCCCACATTGTATGTGGTGTCTGTCCTACATTGTATGTAGTGTCGGTCATACATTGTATGTGGTGTCGGTCCTACATTGTATGTGGTGTTGGTCCTACATTGTATGTGGTGTCGGTCCTACATTGTATGTGCTGTCGGTCCTACATTGTATGTGGTGTCGGTCTTACATTGTATGTGGTGTCGGTCCTACATTGTATGTGGTGTCGGTCCTGCATTGTATGTGCTGTCGGTTCTACATTGTATGTGGTGTCAGTCATACATTGTATGTGGTGTCAGTCCTACATTGTATGTGCTGTCGGTCCTACATTGTATGTGGTGTCGGTCCTACATGGTATGTGCTGTCGGTCCCACATTGCTGTCGGTCCTACATTGTATGTGGTGGCGGTACTACATGGTATGTGCTGTCGGTCCCACATTGCTGTCGGTCCTACATTGTATGTGGTGTCGGTCCTACATTGTATGTGGTGGCGGTACTACATTGTATGTGGTGTCGGTCCTACATGGTGTCGGTCGTACATTGTATGTGGTGTCGGTCCTACATTGTATGTGGTGTCGGTCGTACATTGTATGTGGTGTCGGTCCTACATGGTATGTGCTGTCGGTCCTACATTGTATGTGGTGTCGGTCCTACATTGTATGTGCTGTCGGTCGTACATTGTATGTGGTGTCGGTCCTACATGGTATGTGCTGTCGGTCCTACATTGTATGTGGTGTCGGTCGTACATTGTATGTGGTGTCGGTCCTACATTGTATGTGGTGTCGGTCCCACATTGTATGTGGTGTCTGTCGTACATTGTATGTGGTGTTGGTCGTACATTGTATGTGGTGTCGGTCCTACATGGTATGTGGTGTCGGTCCTACATTGTATGTGGTGTCGGTCCTACATTGTATGTGGTGTCGGTCGTACATTGTATGTGGTGTCGGTCCTACATGGTATGTGCTGTCGGTCCTACATTGTATGTGGTGTCGGTCCTACATTGTATGTGCTGTCGGTCGTACATTGTATGTGGTGTCGGTCCTACATGGTATGTGCTGTCGGTCCTACATTGTATGTGGTGTCGGTCCCACATTGTATGTGGTGTCTGTCATACATGGTATGTGGTGTCGGTCCTACATTGTATGTGGTGTAGGTCCTACATTATATGTGGTGTCGGTCCTACATTGTATGTGGTGTTGGTCCTACATTGTATGTGGTGTCGGTCATACATTGTATGTGGTGTCTGTCCTACATTGTATGTAGTGTCGGTCATACATTGTATGTGGTGTCGGTCCTACATTGTATGTGGTGTTGGTCCTACATTGTATGTGGTGTCGGTCCTACATTGTATGTGCTGTCGGTCCTACATTGTATGTGGTGTCGGTCTTACATTGTATGTGGTGTCGGTCCTACATTGTATGTGGTGTCGGTCCTGCATTGTATGTGCTGTCGGTTCTACATTGTATGTGGTGTCAGTCATACATTGTATGTGGTGTCAGTCCTACATTGTATGTGCTGTCGGTCCTACATTGTATGTGGTGTCGGTCCTACATGGTATGTGCTGTCGGTCCCACATTGCTGTCGGTCCTACATTGTATGTGGTGGCGGTACTACATGGTATGTGCTGTCGGTCCCACATTGCTGTCGGTCCTACATTGTATGTGGTGTCGGTCCTACATTGTATGTGGTGGCGGTACTACATTGTATGTGGTGTCGGTCCTACATGGTGTCGGTCGTACATTGTATGTGGTGTCGGTCCTACATTGTATGTGGTGTCGGTCGTACATTGTATGTGGTGTCGGTCCTACATGGTATGTGCTGTCGGTCCTACATTGTATGTGGTGTCGGTCCTACATTGTATGTGGTGTCGGTCGTACATTGTATGTGGTGTCGGTCCTACATGGTATGTGCTGTCGGTCCTACATTGTATGTGGTGTCGGTCGTACATTGTATGTGGTGTCGGTCCTACATTGTATGTGGTGTCGGTCCCACATTGTATGTGGTGTCTGTCGTACATTGTATGTGGTGTTGGTCGTACATTGTATGTGGTGTCGGTCCTACATGGTATGTGGTGTCGGTCCTACATTGTATGTGGTGTCGGTCCTACATTGTATGTGGTGTCGGTCGTACATTGTATGTGGTGTCGGTCCTACATGGTATGTGCTGTCGGTCCTACATTGTATGTGGTGTCGGTCCTACATTGTATGTGGTGTCGGTCCTACATTGTATGTGGTGTCGGTCCTACATGGTATGTGCTGTCGGTCCTACATTGTATGTGGTGTCGGTCCCACATTGTATGTGGTGTCTGTCATACATGGTATGTGGTGTCGGTCCTACATTGTATGTGGTGTCGGTCCTACATTATATGTGGTGTCGGTCCTACATTGTATGTGGTGTTGGTCCTACATTGTATGTGGTGTCGGTCATACATTGTATGTGGTGTCGGTCATACATTGTATGTGGTGTCGGTCCTACATGGTGTCAGTCCTACATTGTATGTGGTGTCGGTCCTACATTGTATGTGCTGTCGGTCCTACATTGTATGTGGTGTCGGTCCTACATTGTATGTGGTGTCGGTCCTACATTGTATATGGTGTCGGTCCTACATTGTATGTGGTGTCAGTCCTACATTGTATGTTGTGTCAGTCCTACATTGTATGTGGTGTCGGTCATACATTGTATGTGGTGTCGGTCATACATTGTATGTTGTGTCGTTTTTCTAGCTGTAATTCTAGACGCAAGATTTTCAAACGTTTAATTTCAATTATTTGTATGCATATCCGAGCTTGTAGTTGTGCATGTATTTGTCTTTAAATGACATTATTCATCGTTTTGTATGTAGTGGATATGTTTATGAATGTGACTGTATTTCTAACAATATTCCGAGTCCTTGACAGATTCGTTCAGAAATTAGAATTTTGCAACAATCTGCACATGTCTTTGCTTCTAGCAGCCATGTGCATAAGGAATGTTGTGGTTGTTTGACCTAGAATGATCCTTGTATTTGGGTGATGTTGCTAACCCAGTGTCTGCTCTAAGTCTCCGGTGACTGGTGGTGGTTGATTGACCTAGAATGATCCTTGTATTTGGGTGATGTTGATAACCCAGTGTCTGCTCTAATTCTCCGGTGACCGGCTTCTCAACTCAAGGAACTGATAAACTTGCATGTCTGCTGATACCATTAGACAAACAAGAATATATAGTTTTCATTTCAGGTGAAATCCTAAACAATAAATAAAAAAATAAGATATTTTACTGTTTAGAAAGACGGAATTCACTTAATGTGAGTGTTCCCACATTTGTTTTACTCCACCTTTAAATAAAGTATGTTAAACTTAATTTCTTTGCTTGGAGAAACAGAGCTACAAAAAAGCGGAACAAAAAAAAAGACTCATATCGAAACATTACATAGTTTTAAGTACAAATATGGGACATGTTTACTGATACATGTATATTCAGCAAGTAATGCAGGTTTTGTACATTTACATGAGGCCATAACAAATATACTGTGTTTTTACTCTTTCCTGCAAATTGAGAATTTTTTCTGTTGATTTTTTACTATACTCTTGGGCACAGAAAAATAGTCATTTAAATCACTTGCCTCTCACCTCTGTAAAATCGAATCCCACTGGAAATGTCAAATTAATATCGAGTGAGGAAGCTATCCAGCTGGCTTGTGGTAGGTCGGTGGTTCTACCTGTGTGCCCGTCCATGCCTGAAATACTGGTCGTAGTGGCATCCGGGGTCTTCCTCCTGAAATACTGGTCGTAGTGGCATCCGGGGTCTTCCTCCTGAAATACTGGTCGTAGTGGCATCTGGGGTCTTCCTCCTGAAATACTGGTCGTAGTGGCATCTGGGGTCTTCCTCCTGAAATACTACTCGTAGTGGCATCTGGGGTCTTCCTCCACCAATAACAGCTCTACCTGTGTGCTCGTCCGTGCCTGAAATACTGCTCGTAGTGGCATCTGGGGTCTTCCTCCTGAAATACTACTCGTAGTGGCATCTAGGGTCTTCCTCCTGAAATACTGCTCGTAGTGGCATCTAGGGTCTTCCTCCTGAAATACTACTCGTAGTGGCATCTAGGGTCTTCCTCCTGAAATACTACTCGTAGTGGCATCTAGGGTCTTCCTCCGCCAATAACAGCTCTACCTGTGTGCTCGTCCGTGCCTGAAATACTGGTCGTAGTGGCATCTGGGGTCTTCCTCCACCAATAACAGCTCTACCTGTGTGCTCGTCCGTGCCTGAAATACTACTCGTAGTGGCATCTGGGGTCTTCCTCCACCAATAACAGCTCTACCTGTGTGCTCGTCCGTGCCTGAAATACTGCTCGTAGTGGCATCTGGGGTCTTCCTCCGCCAATAACAGCTCTACCTGTGTGCTCGTCCGTGCCTGAAATACTGGTCGTAGTGGCACCTGGGGTCTTCCTCCTGAAATACTGGTCGTAGTGGCATCTGGGGTCTTCCTCCGCCAATAACAGCTGGAGAGTCGCCATATGATCTACATTGTTTGTGCAACGTTAAGATCTACATTGTTTGTGCAACGTTAAATCCCAACACCAAATTCAGATCTAGGCTATTATTTTATGTTCTAGCGAGTTTTATTTTCCCTTTAATGCAAAGCTGATGATGCGCTACTGAATGAATTTAAATGGAATATAATCGATTATACACTTACCAATGTAACTTGTGCGGGGCCATATACCAATGTAACTTGTGCGGGGCCATATACCAATGTAACTTGTGCGGGGCCATATACCAATGTAACTTGTGCGGGGCCATATATCAATGTAACTTGTGCGGGGCCATATACCAATGTAACTTGTGCGGGGCTATATACCAATGTAACTTGTGCGGGGCCATATACCAATGTAACTTGTGCGGGGCCATATACTAATGTTGGCAAAACTTGTGCGGGGCCATATACCAATGTAACTTGTGCGGGGCCATATACCAATGTAACTTGTGCGGGGCCATATACTAATGTTGGCAAAACTTGTGCGGGGCCGTATACTAATGTTGGCAAAACTTGTGCGGGGCTGTATACTAATGTTGGCAAAACTTGTGCGGGGCTGTATACTAATGTTGGCAAAACTTGTGCAGGGCTGTATACTAATGTTGGCAAAACTTGTGCGGGGCAGTATACTAATGTTGGCAAAACTTGTGCGGGGCTGTATACTAATGTTGGCAAAACTTGTGCGGGGCTGTATACTAATGTTGGCAAAACTTGTGCAGGGCCATATACTAATGTTGGCAAAACTTGTGCGAGGCCATATACTAATGTTGGCAAAACTTGTGGCCCAAGTCTTCTGGTTTATTAATTTGCATGTAGCAGCATTTTATGCATTGAGTCTATAATGTTTGTATTATACAGTCATATAAATAATAAATACAATAAAATAGTATACACTTACAAAATTAATGCATTATACATACATGTACAACAGCCATTTTGTTCAATCTGTTCTTGTCAACTTGGGACTAGAATTTAACTTTTGTGGAAGTCATGATACCGCCGTGTTAGCGCGTTCGCTTCAGATGTGAAAGTTCGAACCAAGCTGTTACGATTGTGCCCTTAGGCAAGGCATTTAAATTCCACATTGTCTCTTCTCATTCCCTCGTGGCTATGGATTCCATCAGGAATGTTGTCTGTAGAGTGATTAATATTAAGTTGTAAGAACTTGTTTCGCAATCAAACTAAAATAAATTTGTATCATCTAAATAGTGGCAATATCAATAGTATTCTGATAATAATCTGGTGATAGCGATACTGTCGTGATAGTAATCTGGTGATAGCGATACTGTCATGATAGTAATCTGGTGATAGCGATACTATCGTGATAGTAATCTGGTGATAGCGATACTATCGTGATAGTAATCTGGTGATAGCGATACTATCGTGATAGTAATCTGGTGATAGCGATACTGTCATGATAGTAATCTGGTGATAGCGATACTATCGTGATAGTAATCTGGTGATAGCGATACTATCGTGATAGTAATCTGGTGATAGCGATACTATAGTGATAGCAATCTGGTGTTAGCGATATTATCGTGATAGCAATCTGGTGATAGCGATACTATCGTGATAGCAATCTGGTGATAGTGATACTATCGTGATAGCAATCTGGTGATAGCGATACTATCGTGATAGCAATCTGGTGATAGCGATACTATCGTGATAGCAATCTGGTGATAGCGATACTATCGTGATAGCAATCTGGTGATAGCGATACTATCGTGATAGCAATCTGGTGATAGCGATACTATCGTGATAGCAATCTGGTGATAGCGATACTATCGTGATAGTAATCTGGTGATAGCGATACTATCGTGATAGTAATCTGGTGATAGCGATACTATCGTGATAGTAATCTGGTGATAGCGATACTATCGTGATAGCAATCTGGTGATAGCGATACTATCGTGGTAGCCAAAATGGGCCTCGATAGTCAGCTCTAGTAGGTATGTACAGTCAAACCCGTGTTAGCCAGCCAGCCAAGGGAATCACAGAAACTGGCTGCTTAGCACAGGTGGCTGCTTAATAGAGGCAAATATATAATAAAACAAGATATTGGGAATCTGGAGACTGGATGCTTAATACAGGTTGGCTGCTTAATAGATGTGACCATTAAAACAGGTTTGACTGTAGTCATTTGTGTGGGAGGAAACTGGAGAAAACCCACGTTTCAGATGTAGCGACCATCGTACCATCTCACATGCTTCCCGGTCTGAAGATGGAACCTGGTTGCACTGATGCATTCTATAATATACCAAGGTCTGACATAAAGATACTAGTCACCTTATTAAAATGGTCGACCATTTCTGACTTATGTACACATACATGTGAGACACCTCTTATGAACATCAGTACTTCCTGAATCGTATCCTTGCCAGACGCCTGAATTGTATCCTTGCCAGACGCCTGAATCGTATCCTTGCCAGACGCCTGAATCGTATCCTTGCCAGACGCCTGAATCGTATCCTTGCCAGACGCCTGAATTGTATCCTTGCCAGACGCCTGAATCATATCCTTGCCAGGCGCCTGAATCGTATCCTTGCCAGGTACCTGAATCGTATCCTTGCCAGGCGCCTGAATCGTATCCTTGCCAGGCTCCTGAATCGTATCCTTGCCAGGCGCCTGAATCGTATCCTTGCCAGACGCCTGAATCGTATCCTTGCCAGACGCCTGAATCGTATCCTTGCCAGACGCCTGAATCGTATCCTTGCCAGACGCCTGAATTGTATCCTTGCCAGACGCCTGAATCATATCCTTGCCAGGCGCCTGAATCGTATCCTTGCCAGGTACCTGAATCGTATCCTTGCTAGGCGCCTGAATCGTAACCTTGCCAGGCGCCTGAATCGTATCCTTGCCAGGTACCTGAATCGTATCCTTGCCAGGCTCCTGAATCGTATCCTTGCCAGGTACCTGAATCGTATCCTTGCCAGGCGCCTGAATCGTATCCTTGCCAGACGCCTGAATCGTATCCTTGCCAGATGTCTGAATCGTATCCTTGCAGATGCCTGAATCATATCCTTGCCAGGCGCCTGAATCATATCCTTGCCAGGTGCCTGAATCGTATCCTTGCCAGGTGCCTGAATCGTATCCTTGCCAGGTGCCTGAATCGTATCCTTGCCAGACGTCATGCTCATACACTATCAGTCATCATAACTAGCCAGTAAACTCCTGGGTTTCTGCTTATTGATAGACACCAGTAAGTTATGTCAACACCATGAAAGTTTTTCACCATTTCCCAATGTATACAAACAACGGCTCAAAATGGAATGCATAGGGAATTAGAGATCCTAGCTGTCATATAGGGCTGTTTACTCATCAATGCGCTGGAGCAAGTAGTACTGAAATAAATTCACAAAAACCATCGTAAAATGGCACAAATGCCACAGATGCACCACAATCACAGTAAGAAATGCAAACAGTCTCTGGTTCTACAGTAAAACATCATCAAAGTATGGCCTGCTTGATTGCAAAAACTACTTTCTAGGGTACAACGACCCGGAACCAATTCCTTCAGTGGGGTCACACGTCAAATTCATTGATTATGAATGGGACATGGCCTGCTTGTTTGCAAAAACTACTTTCTAGGGTACAACGACCCGGAACCAATTCCTTCAGTGGGGTCACACGTCAAATTCATTGATTATGAATGGGACATGGCCTGCTTGTTTGCAAAAACTACTTTTTAGGGTACAACGACCCGGAACCAATTCCTTCAGTGGGGTCACACGTCAAATTCATTGATTATGAATGGGACATGGCCTGCTTGTTTGCAAAAACTACTTTCTAGGGTACAACGACCTGGAACCAATTCCTTCAGTGGGGTCACACGTCAAATTCATTGATTATGAATGGGACATGGCCTGCTTGTTTGCAAAAACTACTTTCTAGGGTACAACGACCTGGAACCAATTCCTTCAGTGGGGTCACACGTCAAATTCATTGATTATGAATGGGACATCATAAACAAAGAATAAATTCGTTCAGTCCTTGGGAAGAATTAGGGTAATTCAGTATAGCCCTATCAGATTACAGCCTAATTATACAAGTAATGAAGTTGTAACCTCAGATCAGTTATAGACCATGAATATATCAATTCAACATTACTGAATCATTTGTCTGATGGCACTGGAATATTGTTATTGAATTTTTAAAAAATCAGTTTTTAGTGCATTGAGACCTTGTCATAGTGATTGATGGGAATTTGATCAAAGGTGTTTTAATATCTGATGGTATATGAATGAGTGAAGGTTAGCAACACAAGTAAGGGTATTCATTGATGAAATAATAGTAACTGTGCAAAGACATACTAGTTGAACTTTGGCCCTTCAGGCCACTAGCTTCTACATATAGCTGAAAGTTACTAACTTCTACATATAGCTGAGAGTTACTAACTTCTACATATAGCTGAGAGTTACTAACTTCTACATATAACTGAGAGTTACTAACTTCTACATATAGCTGAGAGTTACTAACTTCTACATATAGCTGAGAGTTACTAACTTCTACATATAGCTGAGAGTTACTAACTTCTACATATAACTGAGAGTTACTAACTTCTACATATAGCTGAGAGTTACTAACTTCTACATATAGCTGAGAGTTACTAACTTCTACATATAGCTGAGAGTTACTAACTTCTACATATAGCTGAGAGTTACTAACTTCTACATATAGCTGAGAGTTACTAACTTCTACATATAACTGAGAGTTACTAACTTCTACATATAGCTGAGAGTTACTAACTTCTACATATAACTGAGAGTTACTAACTTCTACATATAGCTGAGAGTTACTAACTTCTACATATAGCTGAGAGTTACTAACTTCTACATATAGCTGAGAGTTACTAACCTCTACATATAGCTGAGAGTTACTAACTTCTACCTATAGCTGAGAGTTACTAACTTCTACCTATAGCTGAGCGTTACTAACTTCTACATATAGCTGAGAGTTACTAACTTCTACATATAGCGGAGAGTTACTAACTTCTACATATAGCTGAGAGTTACTAACTTCTACATATAGCTGAGAGTTACTAACTTCCAGGCCCGTCGCTAGGCATACGCAAGTACGCACGTGCGTATCATTGGTCTCAGAAAATGAACAAAATTAAAACTCCAAAAATGCATTAAAACGCCAGGTGGGGGGTAGTAGGGATACATAGGCGCCGTGATGTGTGGAGTGGTGGAATAATTAAGCCCATTGCAAATATGGTGCATCTCGAAATTTAGTTTGTGCTTGTTTAATTGATAAGGGCGATAGATCATGTATATTATACATCTAGCCTTAATTTATACCTTTATACGGATTGTCGTAAGAACTTTAGTCCTGCAATTCTATGTTACAAAATGCATTGAAATGCAGGAAATTGCTTCCTCATTTCAAAACATATCAGGGGGGGTCTGCCCTAGAGTAATCGCTCGCTATGCTCAATCGACAAACAAATGTGGCCGTGAGTATCATCAAAATAGCTCCAGCGACGGCCCTGACTTCTACATATAGTTGAGAGTTACTAACTTCTACATATAGCTGAGAGTTACTAACTTCTACATATAGCTGAGAGTTACTAACTTCTACATATAGCTGAGAGTTACTAACTTCTACATATAACTGATAGTTACTAACTTCTACATATAGCTGAGAGTTACTAACTTCTACATATAGCTGAGAGTTACTAACTTCTACATATAACTGAGAGTTACTAACTTCTACATATAGCGGAGAGTTACTAACTTCTACATATAGCTGAGAGTTACTAACTTCTACATATAGCTGAGAGTTACTAACTTCTACATATAGCGGAGAGTTACTAACTTCTACATATAGCGGAGAGTTACTAACTTCTACATATAGCGGAGAGTTACTAACTTCTACATATAACTGAGAGTTACTAACTTCTACATATAGCGGAGAGTTACTAACTTCTACATATAGCGGAGAGTTACTAACTTCTACATATAACTGAGAGTTACTAACTTCTACATATAGCTGAGAGTTACTAACTTCTACATATAGCGGAGAGTTACTAACTTCTACATATAACTGAGAGTTATTTTTAAGAAAAAGGGAAATTTGATGTGAATGAAATTGATACAATTATTTTAAGAGAGCAGATGATTAAAAGCAGCTTTTGGGAAATATTGACGGAGAAATGGGTAATTGTTTCAGATATTTGTATAGAATGGTATTACTTGTATAGAACGGTATTACTTGTATAGAACGGTATTACTTGTATAGAACGGTATTACTTGTATAAAACGGTATTACTTGTATAAAACGGTATTACTTGTATAGAACGGTATTACTTGTATAAAACGGTATTACTTGTATAGAACGGTATTACTTGTATAGAACGGTATTACTTGTATAGAACGGTATTACTTGTATAGAACGGTATTACTTGTATATAATGGTATTACTTGTATAGAATGGTATTACTTGTATAGAACGGTATTACTTGTTGTACTTTGTTGATTGGATCTTCCTTTGGTCACATTTTTAGTTCTGTTGGAATTTACACGTGTTTCAGAAAATTCTGTACATTTGCAAAAAGAACATAGATCCAGATCAGCTGCACCGTAGCGCCGTGGCTGATCAGGATCTATGTTGTATTGCTATTCAGTGATTTAGCTCCACTATACCAATTGCATACAGCATAGAGCCTTATCAGACGGTACACTCAGTGCTGTCTGGTACACTCTGTGCTGTCTGGTACACTCAGTGCTGTCTGGTACACTCAGTGCTACACTCAGTGCTGTCTGGTACACTCAGTGCTGTCTGGTACACTCAGTGCTGTCTGGTACACTCTGTGCTGTCTGGTACACTCAGTGCTGTCTGGTACACTCAGTGGTGTCTGGTACACTCAGTGCTGTCTGGTACACTCTGTGCTGTCTGGCACACTCTGTGCCATCTGGTACACTCAGTGCTGTCTGGTACACTATGTGCCGTCTGGTACACTCTGTGCCGTCTGGTACACTCTGTGCCGTCTGGTACACTCTGTGCCGTCTGGTACACTCTGTGCCGTCTGGTACACTCTGTGCTGTCTGGTACACTCTGTGCTGTCTGGTACACTCTGTGCTGTCTGGTACACTCTGTGCTGTCTGGTACACTCTGTGCTGTCTGGTACACTCAGTGCTGTCTGGTACACTCTGTGCTGTCTGGTACACTCAGTGCTGTCTGGTACACTCAGTGCTGTCTGGTACACTCAGTGCTGTCTGGTACACTCAGTGCTGTCTGGTACACTCTGTGCTGTCTGGCACACTCTGTGCTGTCTGGTACACTCTGTGCTGTCTGGTACACTCTGTGCTGTCTGGTACACTCTGTGCTGTCTGGTACACTCTGTGCTGTCTGGTACACTCAGTGCTGTCTGGTACACTCTGTGCTGTCTGGTACACTCTGTGCTGTCTGGCACACTCTGTGCTGTCTGGCACACTCAGTGCTGTCTGGTACACTCTGTGCTGTCTGGCACACTCTGTGCTGTCTGGTACACTCTGTGCTGTCTGGTACACTCTGTGCTGTCTGGTACACTATGTGCTGTCTGGTACACTCAGTGCTGTCTGGTACACTCAGTGCTGTCTGGTACACTCTCTGCCATCTGGTACACTCTGTGCTGTCTGGTACACTCACACTCAGTGCCGTCTGGTACACTCTGTGCCATCTGGCCTGGGCACACTCAGTGCTGTCTGGTACACTCTGTGCTGTTTGGTACACTCAGTGCTGTCTGGTACACTCAGTGCTACACTCAGTGCTGTCTGGTACACTCAGTGCTGTCTGGTACACTCAGTGCTGTCTGGTACACTGTGCTGTCTGGTACACTCTGTGCTGTCTGGTACACTCAGTGCTGTCTGGTACACTCAGTGCTGTCTGGTACACTCAGTGCTGTCTGGTACACTCAGTGCTGTCTGGTACACTCTGTGCTGTCTGGTACACTCAGTGCTGTCTGGTACACTCAGTGCTGTCTGGTACACTCAGTGCTGTCTGGTACACTCAGTGCTGTCTGGTACACTCAGTGCTGTCTGGTACACTCTGTGCTGTCTGGCACACTCTGTGCCATCTGGTACACTCAGTGGTGTCTGGTACACTCAGTGCTGTCTGGTACACTCTGTGCTGTCTGGCACACTCTGTGCCGTCTGGTACACTCTGTGCCGTCTGGTACACTCAGTGCTGTCTGGTACACTCAGTGCTGTCTGGTACACTCTGTGCTGTCTGGTACACTCAGTGCTGTCTGGTACACTCAGTGCTGTCTGGTACACTCTGTGCTGTCTGGTACACTCAGTGCTGTCTGGTACACTATGTGCTGTCTGGTACACTATGTGCTGTCTGGTACACTATGTGCTGTCTGGTACACTCTGTGCTGTCTGGTACACTCAGTGCTGTCTGGTACACTCAGTGCTGTCTGGTACACTCAGTGCTGTCTGGTACACTCAGTGCTGTCTGGTACACTCAGTGCTGTCTGATAGTACACTCAGTGCTGTCTGGTACACTATGTGCTGTCTGGTACACTCAGTGCTGTCTGGTACACTCAGTGCTGTCTGGTACACTCAGTGCTGTCTGGTACACTCTGTGCTGTCTGGCACACTCTGTGCTGTCTGGTACACTCAGTGCTGTCTGGTACACTCTGTGCTGTCTGGCACACTATGTGCCGTCTGGTACACTCTGTGCCGTCTGGTACACTCAGTGCTGTCTGGTACACGCTGTGCTGTCTGGCACACTCTGTGCTGTATGGCACACTATGTGCTGTCTGGTACACTCTGTTCTGTCTGGTACACTCTGTGCTTTCTGGTACACTCTGTGCTGTCTGGTACACTCAGTGCTGTCTGGTACACTCTGTGCTGTCTGGTACACTCTGTGCTGTCTGGTACACTCTGTGTCGTCTGGTACACTCAGTGCTGTCTGGTACACTCTGTGCTGTCTGGTACACTCAGTGCTGTCTGGTACACTCTGTGCTGTCTGGTACACTATGTACTGTCTGGTACACTCTGTGCTGTCTGGTACACTCAGTGCTGTCTGGTACACTCAGTGCTGTCTGGTACACTCTGTGCTGTCTGGTACACTCAGTGCTGTCTGGTACACTCAGTGCCGTCTGGTACACTCAGTGCTGTCTGGTACACTCAGTGCTGTCTGGTACACGCTGTGCTGTCTGGCACACTCTGTGCTGTCTGGCACACTATGTGCTGTCTGGTACACTCTGTGCTGTCTGGTACACTCTGTGCTGTCTGGCACACTCTGTGTCGTCTGGTACACTCAGTGCCGTCTGGTACACTCAGTGCTGTCTGGTACACTCAGTGCCGTCTGGTACACTCAGTGCCGTCTGGTACACTCTGTGCTGTCTGGTACACTCTGTGCTGTCTGGTACACTCAGTGCTGTCTGGTACACTCAGTGCTGTCTGGTACACTCAGTGCTGTCTGGTACACTCTGTGCTGTCTGGTACACTATGTGCTGTCTGGTACACTCTGTGTCGTCTGGTACACTCAGTGCTGTCTGGCACACTCTGTGCTGTCTGGCACACTCTGTGCTGTCTGGCACACTCAGTGCTGTCTGGTACATGCTGTGCTGTCTGGTACACTCTGTGCCGTCTGGTACACTCTGTGCTGTCTGGTACACTCTGTGCTGTCTGGTACACTCTGTGCTGTCTGGCACACTCTGTGTCGTCTGGTACACTCAGTGCCGTCTGGTACACTCAGTGCTGTCTGGTACACTCAGTGCCGTCTGGTACACTCAGTGCTGTCTGGTACACTCTGTGCTGTCTGGTACACTCTGTGCTGTCTGGTACACTCAGTGCTGTCTGGTACACTCTGTGCTGTCTGGTAAACTATGTACTGTCTGGTACACTCTGTGCTGTCTGGTACACTCAGTGCTGTCTGGTACACTCAGTGCTGTCTGGTACACTCTGTGCTGTCTGGTACACTCAGTGCTGTCTGGTACACTCAGTGCCGTCTGGTACACTCAGTGCTGTCTGGTACACTCAGTGCTGTCTGGCACACTCTGTGCTGTCTGGTACACTATGTGCTGTCTGGTACACTCTGTGCTGTCTGGTACACTCTGTGCTGTCTGGTACACTCTGTGCTGTCTGGCACACTCTGTGTCGTCTGGTACACTCAGTGCCGTCTGGTACACTCAGTGCTGTCTGGTACACTCAGTGCCGTCTGGTACACTCAGTGCTGTCTGGTACACTCTGTGCTGTCTGGTACACTCAGTGCTGTCTGGTACACTCAGTGCTGTCTGGTACACTCTGTGCTGTCTGGTACACTCTGTGCTGTCTGGTACACTCAGTGCTGTCTGGTACACTCTGTGCTGTCTGGTACACTCTGTGCTGTCTGGTACACTCAGTGCTGTCTGGTACACTCTGTGCTGTCTGGTACACTCTGTGCTCTCTGGTACACTCAGTGCTGTCTGGTACACTCAGTGCTGTCTGGTACACTCTGTGCCGTTTGACCTGGGCACACTCAGTGCTGTCTGGCACACTCTGTGCTGTCGGATCTGGGTACACTCTGTGCCGTCTGACCTGGGCACACTCAGTGCCGTCTGACCTGGGCACACTCAGTGCTGTCGGATCTGGGCACACACTGTGCTGTCGGATCTGGGTACACTCTGTGCCGTCTGACCTGGGCACACTCAGTGCCGTCTGGCACACTCTGTACTGTCGGATCTGGGCACACTCTGTGCCGTCTGATCTGTCTCTATGCTGTTTGCAAAAGTGATTCTATCTACCGCCTGCATGCAAAGAAAGGGTTAATATAAATATAAAGTAAACGTTTCAAACAGCATGAATGTAATTCTATCCGAGTACAATTTCAATAATTGTGGTTACATATTAATTGTTACTGTGTCGGAGGGTATCCAGCCATATAATGTTGAAGGAAGAATTAACGTGGAGAGAGGACTATAAATCATAATGCGTAGCTCTATTTCCTGTACCCGGCCGCATTGACAATCCAACCGTGATCACATGACTCATTACAATCCAGTAATCTATTTACACTTCTCATTTCAATTTTCTCGTTTCGAAATATTTAAACCTGTAAATTGTTTGAATTTAATTTGTGATACAAGGAAACGATTGTGAACTGAATAGAATTGGTTTAAACAAATTTATTTATCAGGATACATGTAATATACATTGAGAAATATACAGAAACATACATTTATATCGTGATGTGTGGATTGAACTGAAAGCTAAAAGCTTAAGGTAATTCTTTCCACTGCATTAGATGTTAGTACCAGGTATATATTTGCAATTTTAATAACTTGGCGTAATATCGAAAATGACCAGAACTTAAATATATTTAATTCAAATTGGAAACGCATCAAAACGCTTATAAATATCTGAAAATCGGTAGCTACGGGCTTAGAAATAGAAAAAGGAAATAAGGATGAAAATGCAATAGAATAAATTATGCAGAAATGAGATCTAGAAGTATTGACGTGTAGTATTGAATGAGAGTAAGAAATAGGGGTGGAGCGGATGGTGAAGTTGATTTCATAGTGGATGTCTTGAACTACTCAGTGAAATCGACTGAATAGAATCAAGGATATACTGCTGTATGGTAGGAGGTGTACTTTGTTGTTACAGTTTTATATAGTTTTGTTCACTGAATAGAGCTTGGTATTATAAATACTAGCTGGAGTATCGCCATATAACCTAAGTTGTCAAGGTATTGTTTTGTAAATATTTCGATGATACTAATTTTATTTTTTTTCATTTTAAATATTTTTTTTTTTTTTTAGATCTATATTTTCATTTTCATGCAAGGAAGCTATCTACCCAGGTGCCTTTCCATGTGTGATATACTGCTTGTAGTGGCATCTGGGGACATATAGAGAATCGCCATATGACCTAAGCTGTTCTAAGCGATTTCCCCCACCAAAGAAATCATTATGGGAACCAAGACTACATTTATGGTAGAAAACAGGGATAAAGCGATATATATGGGAGAAACAGTCCCTGTGACCTCATTTCTTCCTCTTCCAAGAGAAGTATTTTCCATATGGGTAATAATTATAGAAAACAATTGTCTGATTCAACACACTTCTGCCCTGTAAACCGTAATCTACTCCCTCCTCATCTTAACCCTTTCAACACCACAGACTCTAAATAGGCTGACAAAAAGTGTAGATATAGATGGGTCCGCTCATGACGAGCTGTCTCATCAGGATCTGCACTTTTTGCCAGTAATATTACTATTTTTAGACAAAATTACCCATTTTGATAAATGAACTAGTCCAAATGTAATTTTCTTATTAATTTATTGATCTACAAATATCATGGACCATGTCAGTTACTTGGTGTTGAATGGGGTTAACAACAAAGAGGGTCTGTAGTCCAGTGGTAACATGCTGGACTGGTAATCCAGGGATCGAAGGTTCGATCCCCATCTGACCCTAATAAAATTAACAGTCTTTAAACCAAGGTCTCATGTTGGTGCTTTACACTGTGCATGTAAAAGAACCAGAGGAGGCTCTGGAATTGGTCTTTGTCTGTATCATTGCACTATCCTCCAAAAATCTAAAATGACTAATCTCTTCAGGGAGCGTCGCTCATATGGGCAACCGGTAGCGACAATAAATAAACTGAAACACACTCACAGGAGAGGAGAGGAGAGAAAATCACATTGTGGGACCCACCATTATCAAGTATTCAGGTAAAACTTGTAGGATTGAAATAGCAGCTACGGAGATGAAAATCACCAAATAAAGCTGCGGATTGGGGTTCTTTAATAAATTATGCCCCTTACTATCTACTGCGAAATCAAATTTTATGTACACTTCAATGTGTTGATGTTTGACAATAATCAGTGAAAGTTTACAGATAAGATCTCAATAGAAATAGTGTGTTTAAGATGGCTGTCAGGTATTTGTAAGGGATGATGTATGGGGATGTGTTCCATATTGTATTGTACCTTGTAGAAAGTTCATTCTTGTTTATACATGTATAGATAAGAAATGTGGGGTTTTAGCTCACCATAGTGAGTTCATATTAGTATTGCATACAGGGTCATTCAGTATTCAGTAACAGATCCTCTCAAACTACTTTACGCTGATATCTGTCTTCTGTATCACGAATTATGTAATTCTATTGACAAAGTTTCGTTGTCAAGGTTATGATGAGTTATTGGTTATGTGGATTGTCAAGGTGACGGTGAGTTATTGGTTCTGTAGGTTGTCAAGGTGTCTGCGAGTTATTGGTTATGTGGGTTGTCAAGGTGACAGTGAGTTATTGGTTATGTGGGTTGTCAAGGTTATGATGAGTTATTGGTTATGTGGATTGTCAAGGTGACGGTGAGTTATTGGTTCTGTAGGTTGTCAAGGTGACTGCGAGTTATTGGTTATGTGGGTTGTCAAGGTTATGATGAGTTATTGTTTCTGTAGGTTGTCAAGGTGACTGCGAGTTATTGGTTATGTGGGTTGTCAAGGTGACAGTGAGTTATTGGTTATGTGGGTTGTCAAGGTGACAGTGAGTTATTGGTTATGTGGGTTGTCAAGGTGACGGTGAGTTATTGGTTATGTGGGTTGTCAAGGTGACGTGAGTTATTGGTTCTGTGGGTTGTCAAGGTGACGGTGAGTTATTGATTATATGGGTTGCCCGGTCTCTACTGTCTGTCTCTTTGCAGTTGCTTCAAATTACATCTCTACTGAAACGTGTTCGGTGGATTTTGTTGATGTGTAACTAACAATGCCGTTCTGTAGCTGCTTTGATATTGCCATGTTGTTTTTGCTGCTGTTTTGGTGTAACCAATGTTGCTTTACTGCTGTTTTGGTGTAACCAATGCTGTTTTACTGCAGTTTTGGTGTAACCAATGCTGTTTTACTGCTGCTTTGATGTTGCCATGTTGTTTTTGCTGCTGTTTTGGTGTAACCAATGTTGTTTTACTGCTGTTTTGGTGTAACCAATGCTGTTTTACTGCTGTTTTGGTGTAACCAATGCTGTTTTACTGCTGTTTTGATGTAACCAATGCTGTTTTACTGCTGTTTTGGTGTAACCAATGCTGTTTTACTGCTGCTTTGATGTTGCCAATGCTGTTTTACTGCTGTTTTGGTGTAACCAATGCTGTTTTACTGCTGCTTTGATGTTGCCAATGCTGTTTTTGCTGCTGTTTTGGTGTAACCAATGCTGTTTTACTGCTGTTTTCGTTTAACCAATGCTGTTTTACTGCTGCTTGGATGTTGCCAATGCTGTTTTGATGTAACCAATGCTGTTTTACTGCTGTTTTGATGTAACCAATGCTGTTTTACTGCTGCTTTGATGTTGCCAATGCTGTTTTACTGCTGTTTTGATGTAACCAATGCTGTTTTACTGCTGTTTTGATGTAACCAATGCTGTTTTACTGCTGTTTTGATGTAACCAATGCTGTTTTACTGCTGTTTTGATGTAACCAATGCTGTTTTACTGTTGTTTTGATGTAACCAATGCTGTTTTACTGCTGTTTTGATGTAACCAATGCTGTTTTACTGCTGCTTTGATGTTGCCAATGCTGTTTTACTGCTGTTTTGATGTAACCAATGCTGTTTTACTGCTGTTTTGATGTAACCAATGCTGTTTTACTGCTGTTTTGATGTAACCAATGCTGTTTTGATGTAACCAATGCTGTTTTACTGCTGTTTCGGTGTAACTGATGTTGTTTTACTGCTGTTTTGATGTAACCAATGCTGTTTTACTGCTGTTTTGGTGTAACCAATGCTGTTTTGGTGTAACCAATGTTGTTTTACTGCTGTTTTGGTGTAAACAATGCTGTTTTACTGCTGTTTTGGTGTAACCAATGTTGTTTTACTGCTGTTTTGGTGTAAACAATGTTGTTTTACTGCTGTTTTGGTGTAACCAATGCTGTTTTACTGCTGTTTTGGTGTAAACAATGCTGTGTTACTGCTGTTGTGGTGTAACCAATGCTGTTTTACTGCTGTTTTGATGTAACCAATGCTGTTTTGATGTAACCAATGCTGTTTTACTGCTGCTTTGATGTTGCCAATGCTGTTTTACTGCTGTTTTGATGTAACCAATGCTGTTTTACTGCTGTTTTGATGTAACCAATGCTGTTTTACTGCTGTTTTGATGTAACCAATGCTGTTTTGATGTAACCAATGCTGTTTTACTGCTGTTTCGGTGTAACTGATGTTGTTTTACTGCTGTTTTGGTGTAACCAATGCTGTTTTGGTGTAACCAATGTTGTTTTACTGCTGTTTTGGTGTAAACAATGCTGTTTTACTGCTGTTTTGGTGTAACCAATGTTGTTTTACTGCTGTTTTGGTGTAAACAATGTTGTTTTACTGCTGTTTTGGTGTAACCAATGCTGTTTTACTGCTGTTTTGGTGTAAACAATGCTGTGTTACTGCTGTTGTGGTGTAACCAATGCTGTTTTACTGCTGTTTTGATGTAACCAATGTTGTTTTACTGCTGTTTTGGTGTAACCAATGCTGTTTTGTGTAACCAATGTTGTTTTACTGCTGTTTTGGTGTAACCGATGCTGTTTTACTGCTGTTTTGGTGTAACCAATGCTGTTTTACTGCTGTTTTGGTGTGACCAATGTTGTTTTACTGCTGTTTTGGTGTAACCAATGCTGTTTTACTGCTGTTTTGGTGTAACCAATGCTGTTTTACTGCTGTTTTGATGTAACCAATGCTGTTTTACTGCTGTTTTGGTGTAACCAATGCTGTTTTACTGCTGCTTTGATGTTGCCAATGCTGTTTTACTGCTGTTTTGATGTAACCAATGCTGTTTTACTGCTGTTTTGATGTAACCAATGCTGTTTTACTGCTGTTTTGGTGTAACCAATGCTGTTTTACTGCTGTTTTGATGTAACCAATGCTGTTTTACTGCTGTTTTGGTGTAACCAATGCTGTTTTACTGCTGTTTTGGTGTAACCAATGCTGTTTTACTGCTGTTTTGATGTAACCAATGCTGTTTTACTGCTGTTTTGATGTAACCAATGCTGTTTTACTGCTGTTTTGGTGTAACCACACCCAATGCTGTTTTTGCTGCTGTTTTGATGTTGCCAATGCTGTTTTACTGCTGTTTTGGTGTAACCAATGCTGTTTTACTGCTGCTTTGATGTTGCCAATGCTGTTTTACTGCTGTTTTGATGTAACCAATGCTGTTTTACTGCTGTTTTGATGTAACCAATGCTGTTTTACTGCTGTTTTGATGTAACCAATGCTGTTTTACTGCTGTTTTGATGTAACCAATGCTGTTTTACTGCTGTTTGTGTATGTGTTTTACTGCTGTTTTGATGTAACCAATGCTGTTTTACTGCTGTTTTGGTGTAACCAATGCTGTTTTACTGCTGTTTTGATGTAACCAATGCTGTTTTACTGCTGTTTTGATGTAACCAATGCTGTTTACTGCTGTTTTGATGTAAACAAGCTGTTTTACTGCTGTTTTGATGTAACCAATGCTGTTTTACTGCTGTTTTGGTGTAACCAATGCTGTTTTACTGCTGTTTTGGTGTAACCAATGCTGTTTTACTGCTGTTTTGATGTAACCAATGCTGTTTTACTGCTGTTTTGATGTAACCAATGCTGTTTTACTGCTGTTTTGGTGTAACCAATGCAACAAACCAACAACCAACCAAACCAACCAATGTTTTACTGCTGTTTGGGTAACCAATGCTGTTTTACTGCTGTTTTGGTGTAACCAATGCTGTTTTACTGCTGTTTTGATGTAACCAATGCTGTTTTACTGCTGTTTTGATGTAACCAATGCTGTTTTGTGTAACCAATGTTGTTTTACTGCTGTTTTGGTGTAACCGATGCTGTTTTACTGCTGTTTTGGTGTAACCAATGTTGTTTTACTGCTGTTTTTGGTGTAACCAATGTTGTTTTACTGCTGTTTTGGTGTAACCAATGCTGTTTTGATGTAACCAATGCTGTTTACTGCTGTTTTGGTGATAACCGATGCTGTTTTACTGCTGTTTTGGTGTAACAATGCTGTTTTGCTGGTAACCATGTTGTTTTACTGCTGTTTTGGTGTAACCAATGCTGTTTTACTGCTGTTTTGATGTAACCAATGTTGTTTTACTGCTGTTTTGGTGTAACCAATGCTGTTTTACTGCTGTTTGGTGTAACCAATGCTGTTTTACTGCTGTTTGGTGTAACCAATGCTGTTTTACTGCTGTTTGTGTAACCAATGCTGTTTTACTGCTGTTTTGGTGTACCAATGCTGTTTTTTTTACCGCTGTTTTGGTGTAACCAATGCTGTTTTACTGCTGTTTGGTGTAACCAATGCTGTTTTACTGCTGTTTTGGTGTAACCAATGCTGTTTTGATGTAAAAACCAATGCTGTTTTACTGCTCTTTTGATGTAACCAATGCTGTTTTACTGCTGTTTGATGTAACCAATGCTGTTTTACTGCTGTTTTGATGTAACCAATGCTGTTTTACTGCTGTTTTGATGTAACCAATGCTGTTTTACTGCTGTTTTGATGTAACCAATGCTGTTTTACTGCTGTTTTGATGTAACCAATGCTGTTTTACTGCTGTTTTGGTGTAACCAATGCTGTTTTACTGCTGTTTTGATGTAACCAATGCTGTTTTACTGCTGTTTTGATGTAACCAA
>CM026394.1:53837352-53862432 GCA_014843695.1 Archivesica marissinica | reverse complement strand
TACCACGATGTAACCAATGCTGTTTTACTGCTGTTTTGATGTAACCAATGCTGTTTTACTGCTGTTTTGATGAAACCAATGCTGTTTTACTGCTGTTTTGGTGTAACCAATGCTGTTTTACTGCTGTTTTGGTGTAACCAATGCTGTTTTACTGCTGTTTTGGTGTAAACAATGCTGTTTTGGTGTAACCAATGTTGTTTTACTGCTGTTTTGGTGTAACCAATGTTGTTTTACTGCTGTTTTGGTGTAAACAATGCTGTTTACTGCTGTTTTGGTGTAACCAATGTTGTTTTACTGCTGTTTTGGTGTAAACAATGCTGTTTTACTGCTGTTTTGGTGTAAACAATGCTGTTTTACTGCTGTTTTGGTGTAACCAATGCTGTTTTACTGCTGTTTTGGTGTAAACAATGCTGTTTTACTGCTGTTTTGATGTAACCAATGCTGTTTTACTGCTGTATTGGTGTAACCAATGCTGTTTTACTGCTGTTTTGGTGTAACCAATGCTGTTTTGTGTAATCAATGTTGTTTGACTGCTGTTTTGGTGTAACCGATGCTGTTTTACTGCTGTTTTGGTGTAACCAATGTTGTTTTACTGCTGTTTTGATGTAACCAATGTTGTTTTACTGCTGTATTGGGGTAACCAATGCTGTTTTACTGCTGTTTTGGTGTAACCAATGCTGTTTTACTGCTGTTTTGATGTAACCAATGCTGTTTTACTGCTGTTTTGGTGTAACCAATGCTGTTTTGTGTAACCAATGTTGTTTTACTGCTGTTTTGGTGTAACCGATGCTGTTTTACTGCTGTTTTGGTGTAACCAATGTTGTTTTACTGCTGTTTTTGGTGTAACCAATGTTGTTTTACTGCTGTTTTGGTGTAACCAATGCTGTTTTACTGCTGTTTTGGTATAACCGATGCTGTTTTACTGCTGTTTTGGTGTAATCCATGTTGTTTTACTGCTGTTTTGGTGTAACCAATGCTGTTTTACTGCTGTTTTGGTGTAACCAATGTTGTTTTACTGCTGTTTTGGTGTAACCAATGCTGTTTTACTGCTGTTTTGGTATAACCAATGCTGTTTTACTGCTGTTTTGATGTAACCAATGCTGTTTTACTGCTGTTTTGGTGTAACCAATGCTGTTTTACTGTTGCTTTGATGTTGCCAATGCTGTTTTTGCTGCTGTTTTACTGCTGTTTTGGTGTAACCAATGCTGTTTTACTGCTGCTTGGATGTTGCCAATGCTGTTTTACTGCTGTTTTGATGTAACCAATGCTGGTTTACTGCTGTTTTGATGTAACCAATGCTGGTTTACTGCTGTTTTGATGTAACCAATGCTGTTTTGATGTAACCAATGCTGTTTTACTTCTGTTTTGATGTAACCAATGCTGTTTTACTGCTGTTTTGATGTAACCAATTCTGTTTTACTGCTGTTTTGGTGTAACCAATGCTGTTTTACTGCTGTTTTGGTGTAACCAATGTTGTTTTACTGCTGTTTTAGTGTAACCAATGCTGTTTTACTGCTGTTTTGGTGTAACCAATGCTGTTTTACTGCTGTTTTGATGTAACCAATGCTGTTTTACTGCTGTTTTGGTGTAACCAATGCTGGTTTACTGTTGCTTTGATGTTGCCAATGCTGTTTTTGCTGCTGTTTTGGTGTAACCAATGCTGTTTTACTGCTGTTTTGGTGTAACCAATGCTGTTTTACTGCTGCTTTGATGTTGCCAATGCTGTTTTACTGCTGTTTTGATGTAACCAATGCTGGTTTACTGCTGTTTTGATGTAACCAATGCTGTTTTACTGCTGTTTTGATGTAACCAATGCTGTTTTACTGCTGTTTTGATGTAACCAATGCTGTTTTACTGCTGTTTCGGTGTAACTGATGTTGTTTTACTGCTGTTTCGGTGTAACCAATGCTGTTTTACTGCTGTTTTGGTGTAACCAATGCTGTTCTACATGTTTGTTTACATGCAGTCATTAGCTGAGGAGATGACCTTATTTGTACGTATGTATTTACGATTGCTATCAGTTGTTTTCTGTCGGTTATCTGATGTTTACTTGTACCTACTCGATTACCACAATTTACTGCACTCATATTGCAGGCTGCTTGCTATACTCGTGTGATGAGGATAATGTTAGAATGAGTGGAAGTCGTGATAGCGCAGTGGTAGCGTGCTTGCTTCAGGTGCAATCTACTGCACTCATATTGCAGGCTGCTTGCTATACTCGTGTGATGAGGATAATGTTAGAATGAGTGGAAGTCGTGATAGCGCAGTGGTAGTGCGCTTGCTAGCGCAGTGGTAGTGCGCTTGCTTCAGGTGCAAAATTTCCGGAGTTCGAGCCCAGCTGGAGCCGTTAACGATTGTGTCCTTAGGCAAGGCATTTAAGTTCCACATTGCCTCTTTTTTCCCCCTTGTGGCGATGGATTCCATCATGAATGAGGTTTCGAGAGTGATTAATATAAATTGTAAGAACTTGTTTCGCAATTGAGCTTAATTAAATTTGAATAAACTAAACTAACGTTCGAATGAGTTTGCTCCTCATATATCAGATCTGTCAAATTGAAAATAATTTCTCGTGTAGGAACTCTAGACACAATTGTGCGGATATACTAGTAACATTCAGCAACATTATGTTCAAAGCCAATGTCATCTAATTAAAGCCAATTTATACATCTACGTATATCTACCTGCCACACATCAAGATCACCTGAAGAGAGAATTAGAAATCACGATACATACCTGATAATGATAATAAAAATGGCCGTCTCTCAAAATAATAAATGCTTTACTGGGAGCTCTGATCACAAATGAACTGTCTCTGTTGAAATTGTTATGGGTCAATTACCCCCATATTTGGATATTTATTTACAGAATTATCCCTAATTATGTAAATATAGTCAAACCTGTCTTAGTGGTCACCTGTATTAAGCACAGAACTCAACCTGTATTAAGCAGCCAGTTTCCAGATTCCCAATAATTATGTTAATTTTTTACATATTTGACCTCTATTAAGCAGCCACTCTCTATGATTATCTTGGCTGGTTGCTTAAGACACGTTTGACTATAGTAACTCCATGGACTCATTCTTGAGGGTGACATGGGCGACTATTTGGGATCCCACTTCTCCCTAAAAATTTTTTTTTTACAATTTTCATACAAAACTTCCAGTAAGATACACTTGTATTTTGTTGAAATTTATTAAAGTGACATTACATCGCAAAAAGCAATAAAATACATTTTTTCACGTATAAATGGGCATTGCTACAACAAATGCTCAATACATTTGAACACTAACATTGAATCAATAAACAGTGTTTTTGTGGTCTACAAACTTCAAAGTGAAAGTCGGATTTCATGTAACGGTCATCCATGCTCCTGAATTGACGTTTCTTTGTCATTGGAATCAATACTAAACACGCGATACTTTCGTTTAGAGATAATTTAACTAAGATTAGTCTACAAATAAATATGCATATGCACACATGTGAGATATAACGGTAAATCTGTAACATAAATCATGTTATTCCGGATACACGCATTGTATTATGCATGAATATCAACCCTATTTACATATTTTGTTATGTCAACAAACAGCGTAAACGATGTTTGTTTATTTGTTGAAATACTCTGTTTTTGAGGCAAATATTTGGAAAAACATTATACCATATAATAGGAAAATACATTCTGCAGACATTTGCATTTTCACCGATGTAGTGTCGCTTTAAATAATACCAGGATGCAATCACAGGCTTTCTCACTTCTCCCAAAAATTCTGACCTACAATGTAGGATGAACCCTCTGCATAGAGTTTCATTTTTCCATTTGAAGAAGAACACTTGCTATGTATATGCATCCGCGAATCATATGGGAACCAATTATTGTTTTGTTGAATTTCAACTGCGTAAATATATTTCTGGATTCGAGCTCATGCCTATATTTCTATGCGCACACCAGTGAAAGCTTGGAACTACCATACCAATACATGAGAGTAATCTTATTAAATAAATTCCCATTCATCCAGAAAATGCACAACTAATGAAGGCAACTAATTTTCACAACTTAATCTGAAGAATCTAGACATTTAGAAAACATTAAAAGCTTGAGTTTTGAATAATTTCACATTTTGTCCCATTTTCTCAGTCGAGGTCACCAAAACTTAATAATATCTTAACATAGTTTTGAATTTTCCACTTGAAGAAAACACAGCACTTTAAATGTTAGCAAGAAGAGGGATGTGATCTGCTATATATGTATATGCAAAAAACAAACACAATCACCCTTGCATTGTTTGATTTCAGGTCGGGTAATTTAAACCAATCACCCTTGCATTGTTTGAATTCAGGTCGGGTAATTTAAACCAATCACCCTTGCATTGTTTGAATTCAGGTCGGGTAATTTAAACCAATCACCCTTGCATTGTTTGGATTCAGGTCGGGTAATTTAAATCAATCACCCTTGCATTGTTTGAATTCAGGTCGGGTAATTTAAACCAATCACCCTTGCATTGTTTGAATTCAGGTCGGGTAATTTAAACCAATCACCCTTGCATTGTTTGTATTCAGGTCGGGTAATTTAAACCAATCAACCTTGCATTGTTTGAATTCAGGTCGGGTAATTTAAACCAATCACCCATGCATTGTTTGAATTCAGGTCGGGTAATTTAAACCAATCAACCTTGCATTGTTTGGATTCAGGGCGGGTAATTACGAGACAGATGGATCATAGTGCTTGAAACTAAACAAAGCCTCAGAGTGGATGAAACAAATATTAGTTTATGGATTACTTCAAATATTCGAGATGTTTCATTTATAGCTATAATGGATTAACATGTGGACGGGTTAGTTTATTCATATTTATTTTAGCTTGATTGCTCGAGTTCTTACAACTTATATTAATCACTCTCGAGACCTCATTCCTGATGGAATGAATCCATTGCTATGAGGGAGAGAGAAGAGGCATGTGGAATTTAAATGTGGGCACAGTTGTAACGGCTCCAGTGGGGCTCGAACTCCGGGCGTGGACGGGTTAATGTTCGCTAATCGAACAGTTCAATGTGAGAAGCAAGCATGCTAACCACTGCGCTATCGAACAGTTCAATGTGAGAAGCAAGCATGCTAACCACTGCACTAATCAAACAGTTCATGTGAGAAGCAAGCATGCTAACCACTGCGCTAATCAAACAGTTCAATGTGAGAAGCAAGCATGCTAACCACTGCGCTAATCGAACAGTTCAATGTGAGAAGCAAGCATGCTAACCACTGCGCTAATCAAACAGTTCATGTGAGAAGCAAGCATGCTAACCACTGCGCTAATCGAACAGTTCAATGTGAGAAGCGAGCATGCTAACCACTGCGCTAATCAAACAGTTCATGTGAGAAGCAAGCATGCTAACCACTGCGCTAATCGAACAGTTCATGTGAGAAGCAAGCATGCTAACCACTGCGCTAATCAAACAGTTCATATGAGAAGCGAGCATGCTAACCACTGCGCTAATCAAACAGTGTGAGTCCGGTGAGTAAGGACAGTATTGTTGACATACGGTACCTATCGGTAAGTCCGATAGAGGCGAGTATGGACTGCATTGTTGACATACGGTACCCATCGGTAAGTCCGGTAGAGGCGAGTATGGACTGCATTGTTGACATACGGTACCTATCGGTACGTCCGGTAGAGGCGAGTATGGACTGTATAACAAAATAAATATTTCATCTCGGCGAGTGTGACAGTGGACATTGTCAACCCTCGGAAAAATAATGTCGAAAATATTTATCTAATGTTTCAATGTCGCACTATAATGTTTTCGGGAGTGTCGTGTGAAGATGGGTGTTACATTGGATGTGCAATGTAAAGTAATGTGGAAATCATGATAGCGCAGTGGTAGCGTGTTCGCTTCAGGTGCGAAAGGCTCGGAGTTAGAGCCCCGCTGGAGCCGTTACGATTGTGCGTTTGGGCAAGGCATTTATATTCCACGCTGCCTCTTCTCTCTTCCTCATGGTGATGGATTCCATCAGGAATGAGGTCTCGAGAGTGATTAATATAAGTTGTAAGAACTTGTTTCCCAATTGAGCTAAAATAAATTTGTATAAACTATGGCAATGTTGGGTAACATTTGATTTAAAGTAGGATTTACAATTTCACATACAATGTCGATTAACAATTAGAATTTATATTGAAAATTAAAACTGAGAAAATGCATCTACTTATAAATATTACATTTGAATGCATGTCACGGTGTGTAAGCTACATTGTACATGAAGCTATGTAATGCATGTCATGGACAAAATCAATTTCCAAACATGCATCATGTCTGGTTGTGTGATAAATTGCTATGAATAATTAGTTGTGTCAGTAACCATTTACCTTGAAAATCTTATCATGAAAACTCCAGAAGATAACAACAGGGCATGTTAATTAACTTACATATGGTTTGTTTGTTTCATGTACTAAACATTGACTTGTATTTGTGAGTGTCATAGTTTGTTTCATGTACTAAACATTGACTTGTATTTGTGAGTGTCGTAGTTTGCTTCATGTACTAAACATTGACTTGTATTTGTGAGTGTCATAGTTTGTTTCATGTACTAAACATTGACTTGTATTTGTGAGTGTCATAGTTTGCTTCATGTACTAAACATTGACTTGTATTTGTGAGTGTCATAGTTTGTTTCATGTACTAAACATTGACTTGTATTTGTTAGTGTCGTAGTTTGTTTCATGTACTAAACATTGACTTGTATTTGTGAGTGTCGTAGTTTGCTTCATGTACTAAACATTGACTTGTATTTGTGAGTGTCGTAGTTTGTTTCATGTACTAAACATTGACTTGTATTTGTGAGTGTCGTAGTTTGTTTCATGTACTAAACATTGACTTGTATTTGTGAGTGTCGTAGTTTGTTTCATGTACTAAACATTGACTTGTATTTGTGAGTGTCGTAGTTTGTTCATGTACTAAACATTGACTTGTATTTGTGAGTGTCGTAGTTTGCATGACTAAACATCGACTTGTATTTGTGAGTGTCGTAGTTCATGTACTAAACATTGACTTGTATTTGTGAGTGTCGTAGTTTGCATGACTAAACATTGACTTGTATTTGTGAGTGTCGTAGTTTGCATGACTAAACATTGACTTGTATTTGTGAGTGTCGTAGTTTGCATGACTAAACATTGACTTGTATTTGTAGTGTCGTAGTTTGTTCATGTACTAAACATTGACTTGTATTTGTGAGTGTCGTAGTTTGTTTCATGTACTAAACATTGACTTGTATTTGTGAGTGTCGTAGTTTGTTTCATGTACTAAACATTGACTTGTATTTGTGAGTGTCGTAGTTTGTTTCATGTACTAAACATTGACTTGTATTTGGAGTGTCGTAGTTTGTCATGTACTAAACATTGACTGTATTTGCGAGTGTCGTAGTTTGTTTCATGTACTAAACATTGACTCGTATTTGCGAGTGTCGTAGTTTGTTTCATGTACTAAACATTGACTCGTATTTGCGAGTGTCGTAGTTTGTTTCATGTACTAAACATTGACTCGTATTTGCGAGTGTCGTAGTTTGTTTCATGTACTAAACATTGACTTGTATTTGCGAGTGTCGTAGTTTGTTTCATGTACTAAACATTGACTTGTATTTGAACATTGACTTGTATTTGGAGTGTCTAGTTTGTTCATGTACTAAACATTGACTTGTATTTGGAGTGTCATAGTTTGTTTCATGTACTAAACATTGACATGTATTTGTGAGTGTCGTAGTTTGTTTCATGTACTAAACATTGACTTGTATTTGTGAGTGTCGTAGTTTGTTTCATGTACTAAACATTGACTTGTAGTGTCATAGTTTGTGGCTGAACATCGGCTTGTATTCGTTAGTGTCGTAGTTTGTGGCTGAACATCAGCTTGTATTCGTTAGTGTCATAGTTTGTGGCTGAACATTGGCTTGTATTCGTTAGTGTCGTAGTTTGTGGCTGAACATCAGCTTGTATTCGTTAGTGTCATAGTTTGTGGCTGAACATTGGCTTGTATTCGTTAGTGTCGTAGTTTGTGGCTGAACATCAGCTTGTATTCGTTAGTGTCATAGTTTGTGGCTGAACATTGGCTTGTATTCGTTAGTGTCGTAGTTTGTGGCTGAACATCAGCTTGTATTCGTTAGTGTCATAGTTTGTGGCTGAACATTGGCTTGTATTCGTTAGTGTCGTAGTTTGTGGCTGAACATCAGCTTGTATTCGTTAGTGTCATAGTTTGTGGCTGAACATTGGCTTGTATTCGTTAGTGTCGTAGTTTGTGGCTGAACATCAGCTTGTATTCGTTAGTGTCGTAGTTTGTGGCTGAACATCGGCTTGTATTCGTTAGTGTCGTAGTTTGTGGCTGAACATTGGCTTGTATTCGTTAGTGTCGTAGTTTGTGGCTGAACATTGGCTTGTATTCGTTAGTGTCGTAGTTTGTGGCTGAACATTGGCTTGTATTCGTTAGTGTCATAAAGTCACATATTCAATACCGGTTGGGAAATTCTTTAGCATATACCTAGAATAGATTTCATGTATTTTCATTGTTATATATATATATTATTCTCCTGCCTATTGTATATCAATCAAATCAATAGGGAGAAGAACTATATAAGTTTTCTTTGGTTCTAATCCCTTGTTAAATTATATGTAAAATGTTCATTTCTTGATTACATGTACAATACTGAAATAAATAATGTTTAAACTAAAGTCACATATTGTTTATGAATGCAGATTATTTCCGTTGACGTAATCTTCAGCATTGAAAAGAACAAAATAATAATTAGTTAATAAGAATGTGACACGTTTGTGAATTCTTGACCTTGAGAGTAGAAGCTGATTATGTGAGATAACTTCATTCCAACAAACTGTATATATATATGTAAGTCAGGTTAATATATGCAGAATGATTGGTGTTGTAATGTTGTTGAATATGTCAACCTAGTTACTTGTGGAAGTCGTGATAGCGCAGTGGATGCGCGTTCGCTTCAGGTGCGAAAGGTCCGGAGTTTGAGCCCCGCTAGAGCCGTTACGATTGTGCCCTTAGGCAAGGCATTTAAATTCCACGTTGCCTCTTCTCTCTCCCTCGTGGCGATGGATTCCATCAGGAATGAGGTCTCGAGAGTGATTTATATAAGTTGAAATAACTTGTTTCGCAATCGAGCTAAAATAAATTTGTATAAACTAAACTAGTTACAAGGACGTCTGTACCTTTAATTTAATCAGGTAAAACTGCATCGAAAACACACCCGGGGCTGTACATCCCCACCCACTAACCTGGGCTGTATACCCCACACACCACCTTTGGACTGTACACCATCCCTTGGCTGTGCACCTGTTTCAACCACCTTGGGCTGTACACCTCCCACCCAAGCTTGGGCTGTATACCCCCACACCACCTAGGCTATTCTGGGTTGTAGCTTGGGCTGTATACCCCCACACCACCTGGGCTATTCTGGGTTGTACGCTCCGGGTGGGGTACAACCCCAGATGGTGGATGGAGGTGTACACCCTCCACCACTAATAGCTGGCACACAGGGTCACCCTCCACCACTAATAGCCATATGATCTAAACTGTCGGTGCGACAACACCCCCCCCCCCACCAAACCAAAGAAAGAATGTCAAACATTTAGAGCATAGGAACCCCCCCCCCCAAACCAAAGAAAGAATGTCAAACATTTAGAGCATAGGAACCCCCCCAAACCAAAGAAAGAATGTCAAACATTTAGAGCATAGGAACCCCCCCCCCACCAAACCAAAGAAAGAATGTCAAACATTTAGAGCATAGGACCCCCCCCCCCCAACCAAAGAAAGAATGTCAAACATTTAGAGCATAGGACCCCCCCCCCCCCACACCAAACCAAAGAAAGAATGTCAAACATTTAGAGCATAGGACCCCCCCCCCCAACCAAAGAAAGAATGTCAAACATTTAGAGCATAGGAACCCCCCCCCCCCCACCAAACCAAAGAAAGAATGTCAAACATTTAGAGCATAGGAACCCCCCCCCCCAAACCGAAGAAAGAATGTCAAACATTTAGAGCATAGGAACCCCCCCCCACCAAACCAAAGAAAGAATGTCAAACATTTAGAGCATAGGAAAGAATGATCTTGTAAACACTATATCTACTTCCATTGTTGACCCAGTTTTGTTAAATGATTGATTGTAAACTCGGATGAGTGACTGACATGTCCCTCTGTAAACTCGGATGAGTGACTAACAGGTCCCCCTGTAAACTCGGATGAGTGACTGACATGTTCCCCTGTAAACTTGGATGAGTGACTAACAGGTCCCTCTGTAAACTCGGATGAGTAACTAACAGGTCCCTCTGTAAACTCGGATGAGTGACTGACATGTCCCCCTGTAAACTCGGATGAGTAACTAACAGGTCCCTCTGTAAACTCGGATGAGTGACTGACATGTCCCCCTGGATTCATACCTCATTTTTAAGTTTAATAATAAATTGTTGTTTCTTTTAGATGTACGGGTAACAGGCTGCCACAGACGGTGATGGAGGAGATACAGATAAGCCATAGAACTTGGGAGACACAGAGGACATCGAAACAAATGCAAAGAATGCTTTATTTAGAATTATGTGAATGAATTGTTAGCAATTGCCAGAGGACAATGTTAGGTTTGTGTAATTTTACACAACAGAATAATGAATTTGAAATATCAAGTGTATTTAACCAAAGATAGTTCAAGAAAACCTTCATAGAAATTGGAAAACAAACATATCCGGAACTAAGTAATATATGTACATGAATAAAGTACAAATGCCTCTTTAGTACAAATGAGTCATTTGTGTATTATAAATTACAATACAAGAGAGAAAATGACAGATGCAAATAACAATGTACATGTACTGAACATTTTCATTTTGACGAATAATTTAAATTCAGATTTACTAGTTTTGAAAATTGGATAGTTTAGAAGAGAAGAGAGCTATGCTGACATTGTTTGTGAGTGATCGCATTGATTTTGACAAGGACAGCGACCATTTGTGGAGAACGGTTTAGTTGCTGCTCACACAAACTTGAAATGAGGTTAATGTTTGTAGTTTTACAGACGCATGAATAGATTTAACAACGTACACAGGAGTTTTGTCAGGTGTCTACGAGGACAGGCTACATGGCAGACATGGAAACAGTTGTGGCGGTTGCTATAGGGATTTTGTCGACGATATTTATAGCTTCACTGGTTGGACTTATTCTTGTTTGCCGACATAAATACTGCCGGCGGATGGATCATATCTCACAGCAACTGAGAGATACAAGGTAAGCACCAGTATACCGGACTTACCGGTAGGTACCGTATGTCAACAATACCGTCCATGCTTGCCTATACCGGACTTACCGGTAGGTACCGTATGTCAACAATACCGTCCATGCTTGCCTATACCGGACTTACCGGTAGGTACAGTATGTCAACAATACCGTCCATGCTTGCCTATACCGGACTTACCGGTAGGTACCGTATGTCAACAATACCGTCCATGCTTGCCTCTACCGGACTTACCGGTAGGTACCGTATGTCAACAATACCGTCCATGCTTGCCTATACCGGACTTACCGGTAGGTACAGTATGTCAACAATACCGTCCATGCTTGCCTCTACCGGACTTACCTGTAGGTACCGTATGTCAACAATACCGTCCATGCTTGCCTATACCGGACTTACCTGTAGGTACCGTATGTCAACAATACCGTCCAAGCTTGCCTATACCGGACTTACCTGTAGGTACCGTATGTCAACAATACCGTCCATGCTTGCCTATACCGGACTTACCTGTAGGTACAGTATGTCAACAATACCGTCCATGCTTGCCTATACCGGACTTACCTGTAGGTACAATATGTCAACAATACCATCCATGCTTGCCTATACCGGACTTACCTGTAGGTACCGTATGTCAACAATACCGTCCATGCTTGCCTATACCGGACTTACCGGTAGGTACAGTATGTCAACAATACCGTCCATGCTTGCCTATACCGGACTTACCTGTAGGTACCGTATGTCAACAATACCATCCATGCTTGCCTATACCAGACTTACCGGTAGGTACAGTATGTCAACAATACCGTCCATGCTTGCCTATACCGGACTTACCGGTAGGTACAATATGTCAACAATACCGTCCATGCTTGCCTATACCGGACTTACCTGTAGGTACAATATGTCAACAATACCGTCCATGCTTGCCTATACCGGACTTACCTGTAGGTACCGTATGTCAACAATACCGTCTACCGGACTTTGTAGGTACCTTTTGTCAACAATACCATCTACCAGACTTTGTAGGTACCTTTTGTCAACAATACCATCTACCGGACTTTGTAGGTATCGTATGTTTTCTACCACTAGATTATGGACTCCCGTCTTATAAGTACATGTAAGTGGTAACAAAATAAATTTATAAATGTGTTAATTGGTATCCATAATTAAGTTTTAGAAAAGAAAGCAAGAAAGCACTCTGACACTGAACAGTTCTTCAACTTGCACTGGCTAACATGCAATTTGTACATGCAATTTGGTCTGGTGTCCATTTTATCAACCTAATATGCGAGTTCATGCCAAAACCAGATTTGAGGGGGTTGTCTTTTAAGTGAGATCGTCTGTCTGTCTGTCTGTCTGTCTGTCTGTCTGTCTGTCTGTCTGTCTGTCTGTCTGTCTGTCTGTCTGTCTGTCTGTCTGTCTGTCTGTCTGTCTGTCTGTCTGTCTGTCTGTCTGTCTGTCTGTCTGTCTGTCTGAGAGCGAAGTTAATGTAGCAAAGTGACAGCGAAGTTAATGTAGCAAAGTGACAGGGAAGTTAATGTAGCAAAGTGACAGGGAAGTTAATGTAGCAAAGTGACAGCGAAGTTATTGTAGCAAAGTGACAGCGAAGTTAATGTAGCAAAGTGACAGGGAAGTTAATGTAGCAAAGTGACATGAAAGTTAATGTAGCAAAGTGACAGGGAAGTTAATGTAGCAAAGTGACAGCGAAGTTAATGTAGCAAAGTGACAGGGAAGTTAATGTAGCAAAGTGACATGAAAGTTAATGTAGCAAAGTGACAGGGAAGTTAATGCAGCAAAGTGACAGCGAAGTTAATGTAGCAAAGTGGCAGGGAAGTTAATGTAGCAAAGTGACAGGGAAGTTAATGTAGCAAAGTGGCAGGGAAGTTAATGTAGCAAAGTGACAGCAAAGTTAATGTAGCAAAGTGACATGGAAGTTAATGTAGCAAAGTGACAGTGAAGTTAATGTAGCAAAGTGACAGCAAAGTTAATGTAGCAAAGTGGCAGGGAAGTTAATGTAGCAAAGTGACAGTGAAGTTAATGTAGCAGTGACATGAAAGTTAATGTAGCAAAGTGACAGCAAAGTTAATGTAGCAAAGTGACATGGAAGTTAATGTAGCAAAGTGACAGCGACGTTAATGTAGCAAAGTTAATGTAGCAAAGTGACATGGAAGTTAATGTAGCAAAGTAACAGCAAAGTTAATGTAGCAAAGTGACATGGAAGTTAATGTAGCAAAGTGACAGCGACGTTAATGTAGCAAAGTTAATGTAGCAAAGTGACATGGAAGTTAATGTAGCAAAGTAACAGCAAAGTTAATGTAGCAAAGTGACATGGAAGTTAATGTAGCAAAGTGACAGCGACGTTAATGTAGCAAAGTTAATGTAGCAAAGTGACATGGAAGTTAATGTAGCAAAGTAACAGCAAAGTTAATGTAGCAAAGTGACATGGAAGTTAATGTAGCAAAGTGACAGCGACGTTAATGTAGCAAAGTTAATGTAGCAAAGTGACATGGAAGTTAATGTAGCAAAGCGGACTACATCGTAAACCTAATCAGCGTTTAAGATGACTCTATGTTACAATGCACCATATTCTAGGTGGAAGTTGAGTTTAATATTAAAATTTACCTTATAGAATCAAGATATATCACACAAGTTCTATCTTAATCTGTCATATTGAAAAGAAAAGTTTTGGCAGGTTGTAAAAATATAAATTTGAAAGATTATAATGACACTTTTAAGTACAAAACGTACTGGGAGATAAGATTTGAAATGGTTACTGTAAATTGTTGCATAATGTTACCCGGATCTCACATTACCCTGTGGATTAATGAATATATCATCCACCTCATAATTCACCCGCCGCCCCCCCACCACCGTTGCCCCCCCCCCACTCTCCACACACCAGAACCACTGTAGTAGAGTCCTTTAGTCTAGACATTTAAATTCGCAATTATTATTTTTCTTAACGTTTTAACTTTTTTTTAGCTCAATTCTTCTATAAAAACATAAATCGATGTTTTTATTATTTTTTCAGCACCCATCAAAGCACTGGTTTATATGTAGTTTTACTACTGATATTTTTATCATTTTTACAGCTTGATAATTTTGTTGCAATTGACCTTTCGTCATTACAATTTTACTACATACAGTATGTTATCTACATATGTTTTTAACTATCTTGTATACATTATACTTAACCCAGCGCGATATAGCCTGAACTGAGCTGATGCGCAGTTAAACCAAATACTCACTGAGTTGTCTAGTTCAAGACGTCCACTATGAAATCAACATCACCTGGTACTAACATCTAGTATGCAGTGGAAAGAATTACCTTAAGCTTTTAGCTTTCAGTTCAGTCCACACATCACGATATAAATGTATGTTTCTGTATATTTCTCAATGTATATTACATGTATCTTGATAAATAAATATGTTTAAACCAATCTATATAGCACTATATAAATGTATGTTTCTGTATATTTCTCAATGTATATTACATGTATAAATAAATATGTTTACGCCAAACCAAATAGTCACTCACTCATTCACTCACTCACTCACTGTAGAATTGATATTACTGCTCAAAGTTTAGCTATCCATTCATTGTTTATACAAATTTATTTTAGCTCAATTGCGAAACAAGTTCTTTCAACTTATATTAATCACTCTCGAGACCTCATTAATGATGGAATCCATTGCCACGAGAGAGTGAAGAGACATGTGGAATTTAAATGCCTTGCCTAAGGGCAAAATCGTATCAACTCCAGCAGGGCTTGAACCCTGGGCCTTTCGCACCTGAAGCGAACGCGCTACCACAACTTCCACTACCTAGTAACTGTATCTACCAACAGCGTGGGGTTACGTGTTTATCGGGTACAAATTCAGTTGATACTGATGTACGAAATATGTCGTTAATCTGTGTTCAATAATTTCAGACCAGATGTACAGTTGATAAGTGAGGAACCTCATCGCACCAAGTCCGAGTTAGAGCTTGATGAGGTGGATATATCAAACCCGAAACTAGACGAATTACTGAAAAATGATCATTGGGTAGATGACGCAATGTAAGTATGAACACATGGCTGGCTGGCTGGCTGGCTGGCTGGCTGGCTGGCTGGTGGGCAGGCTGGTGGGCTGGCTGGCTGGTGGGCAGGCTGGTGCGGCTGGCTGGCTGGCTCAAGTTACGTTTGTTCCATATGTTCTTTAAGCACATTGACAGAATGATGACAGTGACTGTACACAAATGTCAACCATATCGAAAAGATGTGCAGAGCAGAACATTCAGCGAGATCGGATCATGGTCATACTTAGAGGTCAAAGAGCATATACGCAATATTCTGTGTCCGTGCCATGGTTACCAAATCAAGACAAAGTGCATTCAATGATATCAGGTCAAGGTCACAATATATTTTAGAGGTCAATCATGGTCATGTGCACAATATTTTATGTTTGCTCTATCTCTTGAACTGCTCTAGTGACTGAGAAATAATGTATATATTCACCATTTCGAGACTGAGGAGAGCTCAGGTCGATTCACGTTCAAGGTCACATTTAGAGGTCAACAGTCGTATGCACAATATTGTTTGTCAGCAGCTCCATATCACTTTCACATCTTGAGTGATTTTGTCATAGATCAGCATAGAGGTTCAGCATATGTGTACAATGTATTCGGCACAACTTACAACCAGGTGCAGCTGAAACTTGTCACATGGGGCTGGGAACCAGATGATATCCAGGGTGTTGCCACATGGGGCTGGGAACCAGATGATATCCAGGGTGTTGTCACATGGGACTGGGAACCAGATGATATCCAGGGTGGTGTCACATGGGGCAGGGGGATATATCCAGGGTGGTGTCACATGGGGTAGGGGGTATATCCAGGGTGTTGTCACATGGGGCAGGGGGATATATCCAGGGTGGTGTCACATGGGGTAGGGGGTATATCCAGGGTGTTGTCACATGGGGCAGGGGGATATATCCAGGGTGGTGTCACATGGGGCAGGGGGATATACCCAGGGTGGTGACACATGGGGCAGGGGGATATATACAGGGTGGTGCACACCGGGCAGGGGGATATACCCAGGGTGGTGACACATGGGCAGTGGGATATACCCAGGGGGTGACACATGGGGCAGGGTGATATATCCAGGGTGGTGACACATGGGAGCGTGGTATATCCAGGGTGGTGACACATGGGGCAGGTGGTATATCCAGGGTGGTGACACATGGGGCAGGGGATATATCCAGGGTGGTGCACATGGGGCAGGGGGTATATCCAGGGTGGTTACACATGGGGCAGGGGATATATCCAGGGTGGTGACACATGGGGCAGGGGGATATATTCAGAGTGGTGACACATGGGGCAGGGGATATATCAAGGGTGGTGACACATGGGGCAGGGGATATATCCAGGGTGGTGACACATGGGGCAGTGGGATATACCAGGGTGGTGACACATGGGGTAGGGGGATATATCCAGGGTGGTGACACCTGGGGCCGGGGGATATATCCAGGGTGGTGACACATGGGGTAGGGGGATATATCCAGGGTGGTGACACCTGGGGCCGGGGGATATATCCAGGGTGGTGACACCTGGGGCCGGGGGATATATCCAGGGTGGTGACACCTGGGGTAGGGGGTATATCCAGGGTGGTGACACCTGGGGCAGGGGGATATATCCAGGGTGGTGACACCGGGGCAGGGGGATATATCCAGGGTGGTGACACCTGGGGTAGGGGGATATATCCAGGGTGGTGACACATGGGGTAGGGGGATATATCCAGGGTGGTGACACCTGGGGCAAGGGGGATATATCCAGGGTGGTGACACCTGGGGCCGGGGGATATATCCAGGGTGGTGACACCTGGGGCCGGGGGATATATCCAGGGTGGTGACACCTGTGGCCGGGGGATATATCCAGGGTGGTGACACCTGGGGCAGGGGGATATATCCAGGGTGGTGACACCTTGGTCCAGGGGATATATCCAGGGTGGTGACACCTGGGGACGGGGGAATATCCAGGGTGGTGACACCTGGGGCAGGGGGATATATCCAGGGTGGTGACACCTGGGGCCGGGGGATATATCCAGGGTGGTGACACCTGGGGCTGGGGGATATATCCAGGGTGGTGACACCTGGGGCCGGGGGATATATCCAGGGTGGTGACACCTGGGGCCGGGGGATATATCCAGGGTGGTGACACCTGGGGCCGGGGGATATATCCAGGGTGGTGACACCTGTGGCCGGGGGATATATCCAGGGTGGTGACACCTGGGGCAAAAAACCTAACAAGATCTATAAATACATTACATGTCACTAAATGACAGAATTCTGAATGCTGATATATTCACTAATTGTACTTGTGTTTTTCCAGGGGTCTGGTACCACATTGCATCGCCATTTTAAAAACATGTCATGACCTTGCTGAACGTCTGGTTGGCATGACGATGAGCAACTCTGACAAGATACGTACGGAAGAAATGCTAACGGATATAGTCACGGTAGCGAAACGGATCAATCCTCGGGTTGATGAAGTTGTGCAATCTATGTACCCACCTCTAGATCCTAGACTCTTAGAAGCAAGGTACCATATTACTGTATAAGTAGATTTATTGGCGGAGGTTTTATTTTGGTTATATTGGCGTCAGTAATGATTCTGCCAAATCTAAACCTCGTCATTATATTGCATTTTAAGTTACCATCAATATAAACCAAAGGAAAGCAACAATTGAGGTAAATTTGGTGGTTATAACTAAATCCCAGATGAATTCCATTCCGAATAGAAATGATGAAACTGGAATTTGTTATTATATTCAGTACCGTAGCCAGAGGCAAATTTCAACCGAGGCAATCCAGATTGTTCCCCCTTTGTCAGGGTGATTTCCTGCATTTTCTGATTTAATGAGTTTACAAAAATGTAGACGTATAATAATGTACTGACATTCCAGCTCTCTAGAAGTCAACATTTTATAATTTTGCTTTGGAAATTTTAACCGAGGCAGCTACATCGGTGTTCCTCAGTGTGGCTACAGGCCTGTAATATATATAATATATATATATATATAGACATAGCTACGTAATTATAAAAATTAACACGGCCGTACATGTGTTCCTAAAGTCCACCAAAGGAATCGGTAATAATCTAGATTTGATATCATGTTGTCAGCATTGACTAGCCACTATGCATACAATGGTACACAATGGTCCGGGTTTCACAAAGGAATCGGTAATAATCTAGATTTGATATCATGTTGTCAGCATTGACTAGCCACTACGCATACAATGTTTGTTTGCATTATAATGGTTATTAATTATTCCTATTTCAATTAATTTTCAATTGCAAATTGATTTAAACTTGTCAGAAGCGCATGATGTCATTGATTAGTTTTCTATCCCATAGTAATATGGTTTATTAGCGTTTTTCTTTGCCAAGCTGATTGTGGGTTTAAATTTGGTGGGGAAAAAGAAATGCACCAATTTAAGACATCGCCAATACAAAACTCCGCTAACATTTGCCAGTGCAGTTATATTGCGCTATACAGTAACCATTTCCCTCGTAGGGATGTAAACTTATTTCATACAGTTGACTGTAATTTAACTACAATATTTCAATTGAAATTACTGTTGGTATCTAAGCATAGGATAAAAGCCAAAAACGATCCAATATGTAAAATATTGGACTGTGTGAGGCGCGTAATGGACAAATTACAAAAGTATGACGTCATGACAGTGTTTTAGGAAGAGATTAACTTGGTGACTTTTCTGGGAACATTTGGTCAGTGAGTCGATGAGATCTCATAAAATCTTGTGACGGCCGAGAACTAACGAGGTTATCACACCGTGACATAATCCTGTCAATCAAGTAGATCGTGTTAAAACTTAGCACTATTTCAGGTGTACAGCGTTAGTCCTGTCAGTTAGTCATTTGGTGCTGGTCACGAAGCATGCATGCAGGTTGTCACAAAATATTGACTGGATTGACCAGTCATTAGCAGACGCAGAAGATCATTTAAAAGTAAGTATGCAAGGAATAACAACCATCTCTAAATAAAGACCACCAATGTCTAATGACCACTAATGTCATCTATGTCTAAATACCACCAATGTCTAAAGACCACCTATGTCTAAAGACCACCTATGTCTAAAGACCACCTATGTCTAAAGACCAATTATTTTTAGACGGGAGTCCACTTTGAGGCCATAATCTGGTGGTAAACAAATTGGTCTTATAGGTGGGTATAGGCAATTTCATGTATGTCACAATTTGACATAAACACAAATTCTACACAGCTATGCTGGCATTTTTCTCTGTCATTATATTCATTATGTACATTAGCACAGTGGTTAGCGAGTTCACTTCTCACAAATGCAACGCTGGTTCGATCCTTGGACCGGGAAGTATGTGAGATGGTTCAGTGGTAGCCAGATCGGACAGGTGGGTTCTCTCCGGGTACTCCAGTTTCTTACCACAGGAATGACCACATTTGCGCTTTCATCCGTGCCAACGAGAGTGATTAATATAAGTTGTTAGAACTTGCTTCGCAATCGTTGTAAAATAAATAAAGTTTAAATTTTAGTGATGAATATTCATGTTTACATACATGCAATATTTCAACATGAATAGATTTCTGCACGGTATTCGTTAATTATTCCAGATTTTGAGATTTGAAATAACATTCTCAATTTCTACACATAATATGTAAAATATTTGCGTTTCTTGCAGGTTTTACAGGAAGCCAGTTTTAGTCTGTCTCCAGATGTTCGCTCTCCCTCCAGTTCCGTTGCTTCTGCCGACAGTCAACAAGCAATGATGAATGGTCATGTGACCACATTGTAGCCAACCATCACAGTTCTAGCGATCATGTGACTCATTGTAAACCAATCATCACAGATCTAGTGTTCATAAATTTTGACATGTAAACCAAACATTGCAGGTTTAATGATCATGTGATTTATAACAGCCAATCAGATCAAATAAACACTATTTTGATCATGTGACACTGTTCGTGCTATCATCTAAAGAGAAATGAAATGACCATGTGCTATATACATGTAGTTCACAGCGGTTCCATGCACAGGAGACTTTGGGGTTATTCTAGAGTGGAAAAAAGGGTAGGGTTGTTGGTCAGAAAAGAGGCAGGTGCATTTTGAGCAGCAATGATATGCGGGAGGGGCTATTTTGGGGTTAGCTCCTACAAAATGTTGCTAAATTACAGAGATTGATCAGAGGCAGTATGGCAGTACATATTGGTGAAAAGGGCGGATGGGTTCTAAGTTATATCGGTATGTCCGAAGGCACTAAACGGTGGACTAAAAAGGGCAGGGTGGCGTGCTTTTACGGGTTTTATTGCAGTTTGTTGAAATTAAGGGTGTTACTGCAGTTTGTTGAAATTAAGGGTGTTACTGCAGTTTGTTGAAATTAAGGGTGTTACTGCAGTTTGTTGAAATTAAGGGTGTTACTGCAGTTTGTTGAAATTAAGGGTGTTACTGCAGTTTGTTGAAATTAAGGGTGTTACTGCAGTTTGTTGAAATTAAGGTTGTTACTGCAGTTTCCTTCGAGTAATGGCCGTTGGTATTAAATCGACAGACCGGAACCCAGGCTAGTAATGGCCGTTGGTATTAAATCGACAGACCGGAACCCAGGCTAGAGTTAGATACATGTTTAACCCTTTGCATGCTAACGGCAGATAAAATCACTTTTGCAAAGAGCATAGAATTAGATCAGACGACACATTCTCAGACGGCACGTTCTATGGCTCTGTGCTGTTGCCTATTCAGATAGTGGAGCTAAAACATTTGGCTTGAATAGCAAACAACATAGATCTTGATTAGATCTGGATCTATGTTGTTTGCATATGTGATTTTATTTACTCAGCGTGCAAAAGGGTTAATAAGTGAACAATGTAAAGTATATCTTCAATAGCCCCGGCCTCAAAGACTATCATATTTGCACCATCAGTCTGTCACATTAAATCTTGCATTCTCCGATTAGCACAGTGGTTAGCACGCTCGCTTCTCACCAATGCAACTGGGGTTCGATCCTCGGCTAAGGAAGTATGTGATATGGTACGGTGGTCACCAGATCGGACAGGTGGGTTTTCTCCGGGTACTCCGGTTTCATCCCACATGAATGACCACATATACGCTTTCATCCTAGCCAACGAGAGTGATTAATATAAGTTGCTAAAGCTTGTTTTGCAATCGTTGTAAAATAAAGTTTAAGCTAAATTTAAGATAAATCTTGCATATAATTTGCAAATTCCAACCGTTCAAGGTCAATGTTGCCTGTTAAGGTTAAATGTTATTATTTTGTGTGTTCGCGGTAACTCGGAATTCAGCACTACAATTGTTTGTGGCAGGTTGTCATGCATACCGATACCTCCCAGATACAATGTTAGGGTCACACTTGAGGTTAAAGGTCATATGCATTAAGATCACCATTCGTGAATGGATTGGACTTGTAATTCGCACAAATGTTCGTACATAATTCCTACGTACTTTGTTATGGTCCCACTAAGATGTTGTCCGTCCACATTCCATCAATGGATTCGGATGATGCTTCACTGTAGTGGGACACCATGGTGCATACAGCTTCAGGGTTGGATTCGGTTGATACTTCAATGCAGTGGGACACCATGGTGCATACAGCTTCAGGGTTGGATTCGGTTGATACTTCAATGCAGTGGGACACCATGGTGCATACAGCTTCAGGGCTGGATTCGGTTGATACTTCAATGCAGTGGGACACCATGGTGCATACAGCTTCAGGGTTGGATTCGGTGGATACTTCAATGCAGTTGGACACCATGGTGCATACAGCTTCAGGGTTGGATTCGGTTGATAATTCAATGCAGTGGGACACCATGGTGCATACAGCTTCAGGGTTGATTGGTTGATACTTCAATGCAGTGGGACACCATGGTGCATACAGCTTCAGGTTGGATTCGGTTGATACTTCAATGCAGTGGGACATCATGGTGCATACAGCTTCAGGGTTGGATTCGGTTGATACTTCATTCAATGCAGTGGGACATCATGGTGCATACAGCTTCAGGGTTGGATTCGGTTGATACTTCATTCAATGCAGTGGGACACCATGATGCATACAGCTTCAGGGTTGGATTCGGTTGATACTTCAATGCAGTGGGGCACCATGGTGCATACAGCTTCAGGGTTGGATTCGGTTGATACTTCATTCAATGCAGTGGGACACCATGGTGCATACAGCTTCAGGGTTGGATTCGGTTGATACTTCAATGCAGTGGGACACCATGGTGCATACAGCTTCAGGGTTGGATTCGGTTGATACTTCAATGCAGTGGGACACCATGGTGCATACAGCTTCAGGGTTGGATTCGGTTGATACTTCAATGCAGTGGGACACCATGGTGCATACAGCTTCAGGGTTGGATTCGGTTGATACTTCAATGCAGTGGGACACCATGGTGCATACAGCTTCAGGGTTGGATTCGGTTGATACTTCAATGCAGTGGGACATCATGGTGCATACAGCTTCAGGGTTGGATTCGGTTGATACTTCAATGCAGTGGGACATCATGGTGCATACAGCTTCAGGGTTGGATTTGGTTGATACTTCAATGCAGTGGGACACCATGGTGCATACAGCTTCAGGGTTGGATTCGGTTGATACTTCAATGCAGTGGGACACCATGGTGCATACAGCTTCAGGGTTGGATTCGGTTGATACTTCAATGCAGTGGGACATCATGGTGCATACAGCTTCAGGGTTGGATTCGGTTGATACTTCAATGCAGTGGGACACCATGGTGCATACAGCTTCAGGGCTGGATTCGGTTGATACTTCAATGCAGTGGGACATCATGGTGCATACAGCTTCAGGGTTGGATTCGGTTGATACTTCAATGCAGTGGGACATCATGGTGCATACAGCTTCAGGGTTGGATTCGGTTGATACTTCATTCAATGCAGTGGGACACCATGGTGCATACAGCTTCAGGGTTGGATTCGGTTGATACTTCAATGCAGTGGGACACCATGGTGCATACAGCTTCAGGGTTGGATTCGGTTGATACTTCAGTGCAGTGGGACATCATGGTGCATACAGCTTCAGGGTTGGATTTGGTTGATACTTCAATGCAGTGGGACATCATGGTGCATACAGCTTCAGGGCTGGATTCGATTGATACTTCATTCAATGCAGTGGGACACCATGGTGCATACAGCTTCAGGGCTGGATTCGATTGATACTTCAATGCAGTGGGACACCATGGTGCATACAGCTTCAGGGTTGGATTCGGTTGATACTTCAATGCAGTGGGACACCATGGTGCATACAGCTTCAGGGTTGGATTCGGTTGATACTTCAATGCAGTGGGACACCATGGTGCATACAGCTTCAGGGTTGGATTCGGTTGATACTTCAATGCAGTGGGACACCATGGTGCATACAGCTTCAGGGTTGGATTCGGTTGATACTTCATTCAATGCAGTGGGACACCATGGTGCATACAGCTTCAGGGTTGGATTCGGTTGATACTTCAATGCAGTGGGACACATGGTGCATACAGCTTCAGGGCACAACTTCAATGCAGTGGGACACCATGGTGCATACAGCTCAGGGTGATTCTGATACTTCAATGCAGTGGACACCATGGTGCATACAGCTTCAGGGTTGGATTCGGTTGATACTTCAATGCAGTGGGACACCATGGTGCATACAGCTTCAGGGTTGGATTCGGTTGATACTTCAATGCAGTGGGACACCATGGTGCATACAGCTTCAGGGTTGGATTCGGTTGATACTTCAATGCAGTGGGACACCATGGTGCATACAGCTTCAGGGTTGGATTCGGTTGATACTTCAATGCAGTGGGACACCATGGTGCATACAGCTTCAGGGTTGGATTCGGTTGATACTTCAATGCAGTGGGACACCATGGTGCATACAGCTTCAGGGTTGGATTCGGTTGATACTTCAATGCAGTGGGACACCATGGTGCATACAGCTTCAGGGTTGGATTCGGTTGATACTTCAATGCAGTGGGACACCATGGTGCATACAGCTTCAGGGTTGGATTCGGTTGATACTTCAATGCAGTGGGACACCATGGTGCATACAGCTTCAGGGTTGGATTCGGTTGATACTTCAATGCAGTGGGACACCATGGTGCATACAGCTTCAGGGTTGGATTCGGTTGATACTTCAATGCAGTGGGACACCATGGTGCATACAGCTTCAGGGTTGGATTCGGTTGATACTTCAATGCAGTGGGACACCATGGTGCATACAGCTTCAGGGTTGGATTCGGTTGATACTTCAATGCAGTGGGACACCATGGTGCATACAGCTTCAGGGTTGGATTCGGTTGATACTTCAATGCAGTGGGACACCATGGTGCATACAGCTTCAGGGTTGGATTCGGTTGATACTTCAATGCAGTGGGACACCATGGTGCATACAGCTTCAGGGTGGATTCGGTTGATACTTCAATGCAGTGGGACACCATGGTGCATACAGCTTCAGGGTTGGATTCGGTTGATACTTCAATGCAGTGGGACACCATGGTGCATACAGCTTCAGGGTTGGATTCGGTTGATACTTCAATGCAGTGGGACACCATGGTGCATACAGCTTCAGGGTTGGATTCGGTTGATACTTCAATGCAGTGGGACTCCATGGTGCATACAGCTTCAGGGCTGGATTCGGTTGATACTTCAGTGCAGTGGGACACCATGGTACATACAGCTTCAGGGTTGGATTCGGTTGATACTTCAATGCAGTGGGACATCATGGTGCATACAGCTTCAGGGTTGGATTCGGTTGATACTTCA
>CM026394.1:53807905-53836352 GCA_014843695.1 Archivesica marissinica | reverse complement strand
CTCCTACATTGTACACGCCCTGCATACTGGTACATCACTATCTCTCCTCCTACATTGTACACGCCCTGCATACTGGTACATCACTATCTCTCCTCCTACATTGTACACACCCTGCATACTGGTACATCACTATCTCTCCTCCTACATTGTACACACCCTGCATACTGGTACATCACTATCTCTCCTCCTACATTGTACACGCCCTGCATACTGGTACATCACTATCTCTCCTCCTACATTGTACACGCCCTGCATACTGGTACATCACTATCTCTCCTCCTACATTGTACACGCCCTGCATACTGGTACATCACTATCTCTCCTCCTACATTGTACACGCCCTGCATACTGGTACATCACTATCTCTCCTCCTACATTGTACACGCCTGCATACTGGTACATCACTATCTCTCCTCCTACATTGTACACGCCCTGCATACTGGTACATCACTATCTCTCCTCCTACATTGTACACGCCCTGCATACTGGTACATCACTATCTCTCCTCCTACATTGTACACGCCCTGCATACTGGTACATCACTATCTCTCCTCCTACATTGTACACGCCCTGCATACTGGTACATCACTATCTCTCCTCCTACATTGTACACACCCTGCATACTGGTACATCACTATCTCTCCTCCTACATTGTACACGCCCTGCATACTGGTACATCACTATCTCTCCTCCTACATTGTACACGCCCTGCATACTGGTACATCACTATCCTCCTCCTACATTGTACACGCCCTGCATACTGGTACATCACTATCTCTCCTCCTACATTGTACACACCCTGCATACTGGTACATCACTATCTCTCCTCCTACATTGTACACACCCTGCATACTGGTACATCACTATCTCTCCTCCTACATTGTACACGCCCTGCATACTGGTACATCACTATCTCTCCTCCTACATTGTACACGCCCTGCATACTGGTACATCACTATCTCTCCTCCTACATTGTACACGCCCTGCATACTGGTACATCACTATCTCTCCTCCTACATTGTACACGCCCTGCATACTGGTACATCACTATCTCTCCCCTACATTGTACACGCCCTGCATACTGGTACATCACTATCTCTCCTCCTACATTGTACACGCCCTGCATACTGGTACATCAATATCTCTCCTCCTACATTGTACACACACTGCATACTGGTACATCACTATCTCTCCTCCTACATTGTACCCACCCTGCATACTGGTACATCACTATCTCTCCTCCTACATTGTACACACCCTGCATACTGGTACATCACTATCACTCCTCCTACATTGTACACTCCCTGCATACTGGTACATCACTATCTCTCCTCCTACATTGTACACGCCCTGCATACTGGTACATCACTATCTCTCCTCCTACATTGTACACTCCCTGCATACTGGTACATCACTATCTCTCCTCCTACATTGTACACGCCCTGCATACTGGTACATCACTATCTCTCCTCCTACATTGTACAGGCCCTGCATACTGGTACATCACTATCTCTCCTCCTACATTGTACACGCCCTGCATACTGGTACATCACTATCTCTCCTCCTACATTATACACGCCCTGCATACTGGTACATCACTATCTCTCCTCCTACAGTGTACACGCCCTGCATACTGGTACATCACTATCACTCCTCCTACATTGTACACACCCTGCATACTGGTACATCACTATCTCTCCCCCTACATTGTACACGCCCTGCATACTGGTACATCACTATCTCTCCTCCTACATTGTACACGCCCTGCATACTGGTATATCACTATCTCTCCTCCTACATTGTACACACCCTGCATACTGGTACATCACTATCTCTCCCCCTACATTGTACACACCCTGCATACTGGTACATCACTATCTCTCCTCATACATTGTACACGCCCTGCATACTGGTACATCACTATCTCTCCTCCTACATTGTACACGCCCTGCATACTGGTACATCACTATCTCTCCTCCTACATTGTACACGCCCTGCATACTGGTACATCACTATCTCTCCTCCTACATTGTACACACCCTGCATACTGGTACATCACTATCTCTCCTCCTACATTGTACACACCCTGCATACTGGTACATCACTATCTCTCCTCCTACATTGTACACGCCCTGCATACTGGTACATCACTATCTCTCCTCCTACATTGTACACGCCCTGCATACTGGTACATCACTATCTCTCCTCCTACATTGTACAGCCCTGCATACTGGTACATCACTTCTCCTCCTACATTGTACACGCCCTGCATACTGGTACATCACTATCTCTCCTCCTACATTGTACACGCCATGCATACTGGTACATCACTATCTCTCCTCCTACATTGTACACGCCCTGCATACTGGTACATCACTATCTCTCCTCCTACATTGTACACGCCCTGCATACTGGTACATCACTATCTCTCCTCCTACATTGTACACGCCATGCATACTGGTACATCACTATCTCTCCTCCTACATTGTACACGCCATGCATACTGGTACATCACTATCTCTCCTCCTACATTGTACACACCCTGCATACTGGTACATCACTATCTATCCTCCTACATTGTACACGCCATGCATACTGGTACATCACTATCTCTCCTCCTACATTGTACACGCCATGCATACTGGTACATCACTATCTCTCCTCCTACATTGTACACGCCCTGCATACTGGTACATCACTATCTCTCCTCCTACATTGTACACGCCCTGCATACTGGTACATCACTATCTCTCCTCCTACATTGTACACGCCATGCATACTGGTACATCACTATCTCTCCTCCTACATTGTACACGCCCTGCATACTGGTACATCACTATCTCTCCTCCTACATTGTACACGCCCTGCATACTGGTACATCACTATCTCTCCTCCTACATTGTACACGCCCTGCATACTGGTACATCACTATCACTCCTCCTACATTGTACACACCCTGCATACTGGTACATCACTATCTCTCCTCCTACATTGTACACACCTGCATACTGGTACATCACTATCTCTCCTCCTACATTGTACACGCCCTGCATACTGGTACATCACTATCTCTCCTCCTACATTGTACACGCCCTGCATACTGGTACATCACTACTCTCCTCCTACATTGTACAGGCCCTGCATACTGGTACATCACTATTAATCCTCCTACATTGTACACGCCCTGCATACTGGTACATCACTATCTCTCCTCCTACATTGTACACGGCATGCATACTGGTACATCACTATCTCTCCTCCTACATTGTACACGCCCTGCATACTGATACATCACTATCTCTCCTCCTACATTGTACACGCCCTGCATACTGGTACATCACTATCTCTCCTCCTACATTGTACACGGCATGCATACTGGTACATCACTATCTCTCCTCCTACATTGTACACGCCATGCCGACTGGTACATCACTATCTCTCCTCCTACATTGTACACACCCTGCATACTGGTACATCACTATCTATCCTCCTACATTGTACACGCCATGCATACTGGTACATCACTATCTCTCCTCCTACATTGTACACGCCATGCATACTGGTACATCACTATCTATCCTCCTACATTGTACACACCCTGCATACTGGTACATCACTATCTCTCCTCCTACAGTGCACACACCCTGCATACTGGTACATCACTAGCTCTCCTCCTACATTGTACACGCCCTGCATACTGGTACATCACTAGCTCTCCTCCTACATTGTACACGCCCTGCATACTGGTACATCACTATCTCTCCTACACGCCCGACGTACACATATTATGTATGTGCCGTGTGCATCTTACACATAATACATCGCCATATACAATATACAGGTTTCAACATTCATCTGTATCCCCCCCCCCCCAGCCATCGACTATAGCGTACATCTACTATACCGTACATCTCGTGACCTCTGTCATGGTAACGATTTTAGCTAGATTATCATGATATGGTCGTTAGATGACTCACATGTCGCTTAGCAAGCCTAGATTGTTTTATTGATGTGGAGGATAGTGGTATATACTTATGTCAGATATACAAAACCTGGTGAAGTATATACTCCGCGGAAGAATAGAATGTAGTTAGCTTTAGTGGCAGGCCCGTAGCTAGGGGGGTCGAAGCTGTCGGACGACCCCCCCATCGGTTCACTTTTGCATGCACTCTATCAGAATGTTTACACAGTTACTATAATAGTATTGATGCAAGCTACACCTGGGAATAGTTTATAAGAGGCTTTCTCTGAACGTTCTCTATATGCTGTCGCCTTTTAACTATGTACACATTTAAACGTCAAATAATTATGCCGTGTTATGTGCTCCGTCATTGCCCAGAATGTACGAAATGGCGGTTCAGACCTTCTTAGATTTCAAAAATGTCAGGGGGTATGCCTTCAGACGCCCCTAGCGGCCTCAGTCCATTCGGGACTCGAAGTCCCTTCTGTACATCGAAACGACCCCCCCCCTAAAAAAAGCTGGCTACGGCCTGATTGGGCCTACTATATTAGTGTTGTGAACATATATGCAATATACAAGTCCATTATCGCATTATTTCATCGAGGAGGCTGTCCAGCTGGTTTGCGGAAGGTGGGTGGTTCTACCCGGTGTCATTCCGTGCCTGAAATACTGTTGGAAGGGGCACCCGGTGTCTTCATCCACCACTATTAACTGGAGAGTCTCTAAACCTTTAATTTTCGTTAATACAAATTTATTTTAGCTCGATTGCGAAACAAGTTCTTATAACTTATATTAATCACTCTCGAGACCTCATTCCTTGTGGAATCCAAGGCCACGAGGGAGAGAGAAGAGGCAACGTGGAATTTAAATGCCTTGCCTAAGGACACAATCGTAACGGCTCTAGCGGGGATCGAACTCCAGGCCTTCGCACCTGAAGCGAACGCGCTACCATTGCGCTATCACGACTTCCACAATATACCCCTTAATATATCCAATGATAGTCAATACTGAAATATCGCGATCTGTAAACCCTTAATATATCCCATGATAGTCAATACTGAAATATCGCCATCTGTAAACCCTTAATATATCCCATGATAGTCAGTACTGAAATATCGCCATCTGTAAACCCTTAATATATCCCATGATAGTCAATACTGAAATATCGCCATCTGTAAACCCTTAATATATCCCATGATAGTCAATACTGAAATATCGCCATCTGTAAACCCTTAATATATCCCATGATAGTCAGTACTGAAATATCGCGACCTGTAAACCCGTTGCATGTATTTCTGAACTAAGCCTATACATGAATTTATGTACTAGGCCTATATATGTATTTATGAACTACGCCTATACATGTATTTATGTACTAGGCCTATATATGTATTTATGTACTATACCTATACATGTATTTATGTACTAGGCCTATACATGTATTTATGTACTAGGCCTATACATGTATTTATGTACTAGGCCTATACATGTATTTATGTACTATACCTATACATGTATTTATGTACTATACCTATACATGTATTTATGTACTATACATTATTTATGTACTATACATGTATTTATGTACTAGGCCTATACATGTATTTATGTACTATACCTATACATGTATTTATGTACTATACCTATACATGTATTTATGTACTATACCTATACATGTATTTATGTACTATACCTATACATGTATTTATGTACTAGGCCTATACATGTATTTATGTACTATACCTATACATGTATTTATGTACTAGGCCTATACATGTATTTATGTACTAGGCCTATATATGTATTTATGTACTATACCTATACATGTATTTATGTACTATACCTATACATGTATTTATGTACTATACCTATACATGTATTTATGTACTATACCTATACATGTATTTATGTACTATACCTATACATGTATTTATGTACTATACCTATACATGTATTTATGTACTATACCTATACATGTATTTATGTACTATACCTATACATGTATTTATGTACTATACATGTATTTATGTACTATCCTATACATGTATTTATGTACTATACCTATACATGTATTTATGTACTATACCTATACATGTATTTATGTACTATACCTATACATGTATTTATGTACTATACCTATACATGTATTTATGTACTATACCTATACATGTATTTATGTACTATACATGTATTTATGTACTATACCTATACATGTATTTATGTACTATACCTATACATGTATTTATGTACTATACCTATACATGTATTTATGTACTAGGCCTATACATGTATTTATGTACTATACCTATACATGTATTTATGTACTAGGCCTATACATGTATTTATGTACTATACCTATACATGTATTTATGTACTATACCTATACATGTATTTATGTACTAGGCCTATACATGTATTTATGTACTATACCTATACATGTATTTATGTACTATACCTATACATGTATTTATGTACTATACCTATACATGTATTTATGTACTATACCTATACATGTATTTATGTACTATACCTATACATGTATTTATGTACTAGGCCTATACATGTATTTATGTACTATACCTATACATGTATTTATGTACTATACCTATACATGTATTTATGTACTAGGCCTATACATGTATTTATGTACTATACCTATACATGTATTTATGTACTATACCTATACATGTATTTATGTACTATACATGTATTTATGTACTATACCTATACATGTATTTATGTACTAGGCCTATACATGTATTTATGTACTAGGCCTATACATGTATTTATGTACTATACCTATACATGTATTTATGTACTAGGCCTATACATGTATTTATGTACTATACCTATACATGTATTTATGTACTAGGCCTATACATGTATTTATGTACTATACCTATACATGTATTTATGTACTATACCTATACATGTATTTATGTACTAGGCCTATACATGTATTTATGTACTATACCTATACATGTATTTATGTACTAGGCCTATACATGTATTTATGTACTATACCTATACATGTATTTATGTACTAGGCCTATATATGTATTTATGTACTAGGCCTATACATGTATTTATGTACTATACCTATACATGTATTTATGTACTATACCTATACATGTATTTATGTACTATACCTATACATGTATTTATGTACTATACCTATACATGTATTTATGTACTAGGCCTATATATGTATTTATGTACTAGGCCTATACATGTATTTATGTACTATACCTATACATGTATTTATGTACTAGGCCTATACATGTATTTATGTACTATACCTATACATGTATTTATGTACTAGACCTATACATGTATTTATGTACTATACCTATACATGTATTTATGTACTAGGCCTATACATGTATTTATGTACTAGGCCTATACATGTATTTATGTACTAGGCCTATACATGTATTTATGTACTAGGCCTATACATGTATTTATGTACTATACCTATACATGTATTTATGTACTAGGCCTATACATGTATTTATGTACTAGGCCTATACATGTATTTATGTACTAGGCCTATACATGTATTTATGTACTAGGCCTATACATGTATTTATGTACTAGGCCTATACATGTATTTATGTACTATACCTATACATGTATTTATGTACTATACCTATACATGTATTTATGTACTAGGCCTATACATGTATTTATGTACTATACCTATACATGTATTTATGTACTATACCTATACATGTATTTATGTACTAGGCCTATACATGTATTTATGTACTATACCTATACATGTATTTATGTACTATACCTATACATGTATTTATGTACTATACCTATACATGTATTTATGTACTATACCTATACATGTATTTATGTACTAGGCCTATACATGTATTTATGTACTAGGCCTATACATGTATTTATGTACTATACCTATACATGTATTTATGTACTAGGCCTATACATGTATTTATGTACTAGGCTATACATGTATTTATGTACTAGGCCTATACATGTATTTATGTACTAGGCCTATACATGTATTTATGTACTAGGCCTATACATGTATTTATGTACTATACCTATACATGTATTTATGTACTATACCTATACATGTATTTATGTACTATACCTATACATGTATTTATGTACTAGGCCTATACATGTATTTATGTACTAGGCCTATACATGTATTTATGTACTATGCCTATACATGTATTTATGTACTAGGCCTATATATGTATTTATGTACTAGGCCTATATATGTATTTATGTACTAGGCCTATACATGTATTTATGTACTAGGCCTATACATGTATTTATGTACTATACCTATACATGTATTTATGTACTATGCCTATACATGTATTTATGTACTAGGCCTATACATGTATTTATGTACTATACCTATACATGTATTTATGTACTAGGCCTATACATGTATTTATGTACTAGGCCTATACATGTATTTATGTACTATGCCTATACATGTATTTATGTACTATACCTATACATGTATTTATGTACTAGGCCTATACATGTATTTATGTACTATGCCTATACATGTATTTATGTACTAGGCCTATACATGTATTTATGTACTAGGCCTATACATGTATTTATGTACTATGCCTATACATGTATTTATGTACTATGCCTATACATGTATTTATGTACTATACCTATACATGTATTTATGTACTATACCTATACATGTATTTATGTACTATACCTATACATGTATTTATGTACTAGGCCTATACATGTATTTATGTACTAGGCCTATACATGTATTTATGTACTAGGCCTATACATGTATTTATGTACTAGGCCTATACATGTATTTATGTACTAGGCCTATACATGTATTTATGTACTATACCTATACATGTATTTATGTACTAGGCCTATACATGTATTTATGTACTATACCTATACATGTATTTATGTACTATACCTATACATGTATTTATGTACTAGGCCTATACATGTATTTATGTACTATACCTATACATGTATTTATGTACTAGGCCTATACATGTATTTATGTACTATACCTATACATGTATTTATGTACTAGGCCTATACATGTATTTATGTACTATACCTATACATGTATTTATGTACTAGGCCTATACATGTATTTATGTACTAGGCCTATACATGTATTTATGTACTATACCTATACATGTATTTATGTACTATACCTATACATGTATTTATGTACTATACCTATACATGTATTTATGTACTATACCTATACATGTATTTATGTACTAGGCCTATATATGTATTTATGTACTAGGCCTATACATGTATTTATGTACTATACCTATACATGTATTTATGTACTAGGCCTATATATGTATTTATGTACTAGGCCTATACATGTATTTATGTACTAGGCCTATACATGTATTTATGTACTAGGCCTATATATGTATTTATGTACTAGGCCTATACATGTATTTATGTACTCTACCTATACATGTATTTATGTACTATACCTATACATGTATTTATGTACTATACCTATACATGTATTTATGTACTAGGCCTATACATGTATTTATGTACTAGGCCTATACATGTATTTATGTACTAAGCCTATATATGTATTTATGTACTAGGCCTATATATGTATTTATGTACTAGGCCTATATATGTATTTATGTACTAGGCCTATACATTTATTTATGTACTAGGCCTATACATGTATTTATGTACTATACCTATACATGTATTTATGTACTATGCCTATACATGTATTTATGTACTAGGCCTATATATGTATTTATGTACTATACCTATACATGTATTTATGTACTAGGCCTATATATGTATTTATGTACTAGGCCTATACATGTATTTATGTACTATGCCTATACATGTATTTATGTACTATGCCTATACATGTATTTATGTACTAGGCCTATACATGTATTTATGTACTATGCCTATACATGTATTTATGTACTAGGCCTATATATGTATTTATGTACTATACCTATACATGTATTTATGTACTAGGCCTATACATGTATTTATGTACTAGGCCTATACATGTATTTATGTACTATGCCTATACATGTATTTATGTACTATGCCTATACATGTATTTATGTACTAGGCCTATACATGTATTTATGTACTATGCCTATACATGTATTTATGTACTAGGCCTATACATGTATTTATGTACTATACCTATACATGTATTTATGTACTATGCCTATACATGTATTTATGTACTATGCCTATACATGTATTTATGTACTAGGCCTATACATGTATTTATGTACTATGCCTATACATGTATTTATGTACTATACCTATACATGTATTTATGTACTATACCTATACATGTATTTATGTACTATACCTATACATGTATTTATGTACTATACCTATACATGTATTTATGTACTATACCTATACATGTATTTATGTACTAGGCCTATACATGTATTTATGTACTAGGCCTATACATGTATTTATGTACTAGGCCTATACATGTATTTATGTACTAGGCCTATACATGTATTTATGTACTATACCTATACATGTATTTATGTACTATACCTATACATGTATTTATGTACTAGGCCTATATATGTATTTATGTACTAGGCCTATACATGTATTTATGTACTAGGCCTATACATGTATTTATGTACTAGGCCTATACATGTATGTATGTATGTATGTACTATACCTATACATGTATTTATGTACTATACCTATACATGTATTTATGTACTAGGCCTATACATGTATTTATGTACTAGGCCTATACATGTATTTATGTACTAGGCCTATGCATGTATTTATGTACTATACCTATACATGTATTTTTGGGTATACACAATGTTGACATTCAACAATATCTAGTACATGAACATACATGCAGAAATAAACACCACATCAAATCGACAATACGAGACAAGATGGCATCCCGAATGTGGGCACTAGTAAGATCATGACTATATAGGTACGTCAGGTTTTGAACCACGTCGATTCGGCGACGTCTGTGACCACTAAATGCGCGTAATACCGCCACAACACTGCACACAATCAGGGTATTTTGGATTGACAAAATATCTATCAATGTTCCTGAGACCTCATACCACTTATGACCGATTGATTTAATATTAACATACCTAGATATACCGGCAAGTATCCATTGCAAGTGTGGGTTAATTAGCATTGTATTAAACAACTTGTAGCATGTTATACACTGTGTCACATGCTATTGCAAGCGTGTATCATTGTGTAACTGAAGAAGTGAAACTTGGTTTTGACTGGTTTATTTTCTCTACAGATTGTCTTTAGTTGAACACTGAGCACTAGATAGATATTTGTGCATGAAATGTAACTCTCCACTCAATATTTACATCGCTATTGTATTTCCATCGATGAACGTATGTACCCTGCCTGCATACATTTTCCGGTTGCCCATATGAGCGACGCCTCCTGAAGAGATTAATCATTTGAGATTTTTGGAGGATATTTCAATGATACAGACAGAGACCCATTCCAGAGTATCCTCTGGTTTTTTTACGTGCACGGTGTACAGCACCGACACAAGACCTCGGTTTAACGTCCCATCTGAAAGACTGGTCATTTTATTAGGGTCAGACGGGTGACCGAACCTGCGATCCCTGGATTACCAGTCCAGCGTGTTATCACTGGACTACATATCCCTCTGCCATTTTCGTATGAGGGTTCCCAACTATGCAGAACTCCGAGCCATTTTGTGACAGAAATATATGTTTTCAGAATATCACAGAGAAATACTTTGTAAATCGTTGGTACAAACTAAGTAAATTCAATCACTATTAGGTAACCGTTATAGCGACGGTGCATAAACATATCAAACGCATAAAACTCACCATCAACATACTAGATACATTAATCTGTATCCACCAGACCATCGCAAGTTCAGCCTCTCCTGGGTGTAACATATGTATTAAATATATACATATAAATATATATCTACGTAGAGCTCGGCTATTACATTCTCCGTAACTCACTAGGACTGATCAAGTCACCGTGAGAAACGCAAAAACAGCGCTCTATTTATCTTCAAATCGGAAACATACAGACACTCAACGACACAAAATGGTGAGCTTTCATTTGTTTTATATTCTTTAAAGATTATATAGTGCACATTAACACATTAAAAATGTTGGATATCTGTACTGCAATTACATCATCAAAACCTATTTTAGAAATGGTCACTTAATTTGAACAGGAATGTACTAACAATCACTCGGACCGGGAAGTGTGTCTGATGGTACGGTGGTCGCCAGATCGGACATGTGGCTTTACTCCGGTTTCCTCCCACAGGAATGACCACATTTACCCTTTCGTCTGCGCCAGCGAGAGTGATTAATATAAGTTGTTAAAGCTTGTTTCGCAATCGTTGTAAAATAATTAAAGTTTAAGCTAACAATGAAATAGTGTAGGTAGATTCTCGATGTTTTGGAGGCTTATAGTCGCACCAACAACCTAGGTCATATAGCGACTCGCCAGCTATTAGTGGCGGAGGAACAGTATCTCAGGCACTTAGGTGCAACCCGAGTAGAACCATCGACCGTTCGCAAGCCAGCTGGATAACCTCCTCACATGAAAGAATTTTCAACACACGTGCACGTCGCACGCGCACACGCACACACATGGGGATTTTTAGTTTAAACTTTATTTTACAACGATTGCGAAACAAGTTGGATTCGAATCTCCGACAGTTGTGTGAGGGGCAAGATATTTGTCAACGAAATGAACCACTATGCCATTGAGGCTCCAGTTGAACAGGAATATACATGTGTAGCTTCATGCAAGCACATACTGCACGTGTCACATGAACTATATAGCTTCATGCAAGCACATACTGCACGTGTCACATGAAATATATAGCTTCATGCAAGCACATACTGCACGTGTCGCATGAAATATATAGCTTCATGCAAGCACATACTGCACGTGTCGCATGAAATATATAGCTTCATGCAAGCACATACTGCACGTGTCGCATGAAATATATAGCTTCATGCAAGCACATACTGCACGTGTCGCATGAAATATATAGCTTCATGCAAGCACATACTGCACGTGTCGCATGAAATATATAGCTTCATGCAAGCACATACTGCACGTGTCGCATGAAATATATAGCTTCATGCAAGCACATACTGCACGTGTCGCATGAAATATATAGCTTCATGCAAGCACATACTGCACGTGTCGCATGAAATATATAGCTTCATGCAAGCACATACTGCACGTGTCGCATGAAATATATAGCTTCATGCAAGCACATACTGCACGTGTCGCATGAAATATATAGCTTCATGCAAGCACATACTGCACGTGTCGCATGAAATATATAGCTTCATGCAAGCACATACTGCACGTGTCGCATGCAATATATAGCTTCATGCAAGCACATACTGCACGTGTCGCATGACATATATAGCTTCATGCAAGCACATACTGCACGTGTCGCATGCAATATGTAGCTTCATGATTGTAGCATGTTACTATTTGAGAACATTTAAATCTGTATCTTGCTTGTAGCATGTTACTATTTGAGAACATTTACATCTGTATCTTCTTGTAGCATGTTACTATTTGAGAACATTTACATCTGTATCTTGCTTGTAGCATGTTACTATTTGAGAACATTTACATCTGTATCTTGCTTGTAGCATGTTACTATTTGAGAACATTTACATCTGTATCTTGCTTGTAGCATGTTACTATTTGAGAACATTTACATCTGTATCTTGCTCGTAGCATGTTACTATTTGAGAACATTTACATCTGTATCTTGCTTGTAGCATGTTACTATTTGAGAACATTTACATCTGTATCTTGCCGTTTTAAAACTACATGTACTGACAGGTGGTATTTGTTGACTGGTTAAAATCGCTCGGTAATGGCTTTAATACTGCGGGCCCGAATGTTGGCCTTTATTGACAGGTGGTTTTTAGGACAGGTGTGACTGTATTAATTAAATTCTGTATATCTAACTTGAGGCAAACTCCATGTCATAAATTGTAATTAAAATTGTCGCCGTAAAACTCAACAGGCAAGAATGTTGCAAAATGTAGACATTATAAACGTTTCATGGATTCTCTGAACATTTAATTTCATATACGGTGTTCATGCATATATTGGCAACTTTTGCAACAGATGGCCCATATTCATCGCAACCTGGTTCATCGAACGTAAATATAGGTGTAACATATGTAAATGACGCTGTTGTTTCAGGTGAATAGGCTAATAGTAAACACATTCGTGTGTTGTCAAGCGATCATAGATACCTTATATATATATATGAATATATATATAGTCACTACGTTTATAAGCTTGTATAAAACAGGTTTCAGATCTTGGTGTATTTGCGTAGCGGATGAATCATGTACAGATAAAGTTTCTGGTAATCTAGTAATATGTGTAACTGAAGCTCGCTGAACATAAATTCTTCCTGCACTAGCGGAAACAATACTTAGATTGTTGTCATATGTACGAAAGATCGGTCGTGTCATTCGTATATCACCATTGTTTTACTACACGAATTCAGCAACTTCAATTTCACGATTTCAATACTTCAGGTTTTTGTGGACAAGTATCGGGGTTTATCTCCCTTGTTTATCATTGCATTCTCGCTTAATTGGATCATCCTTTAGGCTAGGATGTTTCATACCTGGCTTTCACCGTGTCTAATCACTATTTCCGATATCTGTTTCGTTTTTTATCGTCGCTACCGGTTGACCCTATGAGCGACGTCTCCTGAAGAGATTAGTCATTTTAGATTTTGGAGGATAATACAATGATACAGACAGATACCCATTCCAGAATCTCCTCTGTTTCTGTTCGTGCACGGTGTAAAGCAGCGGCACGAGACATCGGTTTAAAGTCCCGTATGAAAGACTGTTAATATTATGAAAGGGTCAGACGGGGGATGGAAGCTGCGATCCCTGTATTTGCATTCCAACGTGTTAACCACTGGACTACTGATCAGTATTATCCAATATCTGTGATCGATAACCTCCAATATCTGTGATCGATAACCTCTAGTTTATCATCATTATCTGAAATATTGATATTCGTGGACATCCTGAAATCGTGAAATGATGAAATAGTGAATGTCACCACTGGACGTTCGTCATAGTGAATGTCACCACTGGACGTTCGTCATAGTGAATGTCACCACTGGACGTTCGTATTAGCGTATCAACTTGATTCATTTTTTATTCTGACATTTATCATTCAATCGTGGCCATATACCTCTCAAAGACTGCGACCATCTTGAGGTCATGCGTGTCAACAAACTTCATAATCAATCACCTGGTGACTTGCAGTATTTGGAGCAAACTAATAACCATATAATATCAATACTCGTATCATCTTATTTGATACATTTTATTACAGATCTTTATGCATAAAATGCATTAAATGACAATATGAAAATAGTTATTGTTGGCTCCAAATATGACAATACACCACTGTGACCAGGTAACCTATGTCATCACTGATGGTCACGGGTTCGAGCCCCGCTCGTGTCTTTATATGAAAAAGTATCTTACTGAGATTGGTGCACTCCGATTAGCGCAGTGGTTAGCGCGCTCGCTTCTCACTAATGCAACCCGGGTTCGATCCTCGGACCGGGAAGTAAGTGAGCCAGATCGGACAGGTGGCTTTTCTCCGGGTACTCCGGTTTCCCCCCACACGAACAACTTACACTACGCTTTCATCCGCGCCAACGAGACTGATTAATATAAGTTGGTAGAACTTGGTTCGCAATCGATGTAAAATAAATAACGTTTAAACTTTAAGCACTGGTTAACCGCTGGAGCCTGTCCATGAAAGGCGTTGTTAGGTATGGGCAACCGGTAGCGACGTTAAATAAACATTAAAAAAACAACAACAGAAAACATACATAATATTTGACAGAATATCTTATTTTCCTCAAAATATGAAGATCTTTACAACACAAAACAATAAATGTACATACCTGTAGTTCAGTTGTCAGAGTCCCACTTTGAAAATACCCTATTAGTACCGGACACCGGACACGGAAGCAGGCATACATGCTCTCTAGTACCGGACACCGGACACGGAAGCAGGCATACACGCCCTCTAGTACCGGACACCGGACACGGAAGCAGGCATACACGCCCTCTAGTACCGGATACGAAGCAGGCATACACGCCCTCTAGTACCGGACACGGAAGCAGGCATACACGCCCTCTAGTACCGGACACGGAAGCAGGCATACACGCCCTCTAGTACCGGGACACGGAAGCAGGCATACACGCTCTCTAGTACCGGACACCGGACACGGAAGCAGGCATACACGCCCTCTAGTACCGGACACCGGACACGGAAGCAGGCATACACGCCCTCTAGTACCGGACACCGGACACGGAAGCAGGCATACACGCTCTCTAGTACCGGACATGGAAGCAGGCATACATGCTCTCTAGTACCGGACACGGAAGCAGGCATACATGCTCTCTAGTACCGGACACGGAAGCAGGCATACACGCCCTCTAGTACCGGATATGTAGTACAGTGGGCACGCTGGACTGGTAATCCAGGGATCGCAGGTTCGACCCCCCGTCTGACCCTAATAAAATTAACAGTTTTTTCAGATGGGACGTTAAACCGACGTCTCGTGTCGGTGCTTTACACCATGCACGTAAAAGAACCAGAGGAGATTCTGGAATGGGTCTCTTATCTGTATCATTGCACTTTCCTCCAAACTCTAAAATGACTAATCTCTTCAGGAGGCGTCGCTCATATGGGCAACCGTTAGCGACGATAAATAAACGTAAAAAACACACACAACAGCCATTGACCAAGCAGGTCACCCTCTCTAAACATGGACATAAAGTATTATTATGTAAGCATGCAACTGGTTCTCTGTTTCAGCGTGAATGTATCAGTGTACATGTTGGTCAAGCCGGAGTCCAGATCGGCAACGCCTGCTGGGAGTTGTACTGTCTGGAACATGGGATCACTCCCGACGGCCAGATGCCGACGGATTCCTCTATCGGGAAGTGTGACGACTCCTTCAACACATTCTTCAGCGAGACGGGGTCCGGAAAGCACGTGCCAAGGGCGGTATTCGTGGACCTGGAGCCCACTGTCATTGGTAAATGAAATAGAACGTTTAGAAAAATGTATTCCATGGTGTGTTTTATTACCCAATTATTAAAGTGACATTACATCGCAAAAAGCAACTAAAATGCATTTTGTCACTACAAATTCTTCCGAATACATTCGAACACTAACAATGAATCAATAAACAGTGTTTTTCAAAAGAGAAAGTAGCATTTCATATAACGTTCATCCACGCTCCTGAATTGACGTTTCTTTGTAATTGGAGTCATTACTAAACTTATGATACTGTCGTTTAGAGATAGTTTGATTAAGTTTAGTCTACAAATAAATATGCATAGGCACACAAATGTGATATAACGGTAAATCTGTACCTATAATCGTGTTATTCAGGATACGCTAGTTGTATTACGCATGGGTGTTTACATTATTTTGTTATGTCAACAAACCGCGTATACGACGTTTGTTTATTTGTTGAAATATTCAGTTTTTGAAGGCAAATATTTGGAAAAAGATTATACCTTATAATAGGAAATTACATTCTGTAGAAATTTGCTTTTTCATTGATGTAGTGTCGCTTTAAGTAAATGTAGATAATTTAGGCAAATAGGTATAATTTAGGTATACTATTATACAGTTTATATTAAAGTGACTACATCGGTGAAAAAGCAAATTTCTACAGAATGTAATTTCCTATGTTATGGTATTTTTCCTCTAAACATTTGCCACAGAATCTGAGTATTTTAACTAATAAGCAAATATAAAACACCGTATACGACGTTTGTTGACATATGAAAATATTGTGAATAAGGTCACATACATGAGTAATATAAAACGTGTATCATGAATAAAACATTTATTGTACATATTTACCGTTATATCTCACCTTTTGTGCCTGTACATATTTATTTTTAGACTAATCTAGTATCTCTAAACGATAGTTAGTAGCACGAACTTACTATATACTCCAATAATAAACGCACGTCAATTCAGGAGCATATAGCTGACCGTTATATGAAATCCTACTTTCACTTTTGATAGTTTGTAGATCGCAAATACACTATTTATTTATTTATTAACAGTTAGTGTTCGAATTACTTAGGACGAATTTATAGTAGCAATGCAAAATATATGTATAAAAGCCAGTTTTTTACGATGTATTGTCACTTTAAAATGTTTAAACTTTATTTATTTTACAACAATTGCGAAGCAAGTTCTAACACCTAATGTCACTTTCTTCAGTATGCTACACACAATTTATATAAACTTTATCTATGGTTATGTTTATCTATAAAGCAAAATTACCAACTTTGCAAAATGTAAGAGTAAAAAAGTAAGATGAAATAGAAATTTAATTTTTCATTTCAAGAAAAATAGAAAAAGACTAAGTGAATATTATATAGTCTACATTCGTTGTTTCAAAGTCGGTTATGTCGAAATATCCGGTTATTTCGAAGTCGGGTCAAAGTCCCGTTTCAGACACCTATCATTTTACATATAACTGGCTCCGTTTATATCAAATTTCGTTAAGTCGAAATTTTCCATATCTCAAATTTATGTTTTGGTCCCTTCAGTATAAATGTGCAGTATTTTACACTCGTTATGTCAAAATGCTACTTTGTCGCCGAAGTGCGACTTTCAAATTTATCTGATATATATCTGATTATTTTATCAAGTACGCCTATGTCACTGTTGTAACAATGACAACATGGGACATGATTTATGGGGACACATGTACAATGATTTACTAGTGCGAAAAACATTATCTTTGGAAATATGGTCAATATCCGTTATGTCAAACTTCGGTTATGTCGAATTATTTTGTTCGGTCTGACGGAATTCGACATAACGGGTGTAGTATATTAATATAGTGTATGCTATTTATTGTCTGCTTGTTTATTTTGGGTTTAAACCTATATGCGACTCTCCAGCTAGTATTGTGGGAGGAAGACCCCAGACTCCAAACAGTGTTGCAGGCACGGACGGACAACCTGGCAGAACCACTGACCTACCGCAAGCCAACATGAAATAATTCCACACTCCCTGAGGGTGGAATTCGAACCTACAGCGGTGAGTGGCAACTGATTTGAAGTGAACGACCTTAACCACTCGGCCACGACAGCCCCTGTTGTCGGTGAGGGGCAACTGATTTGAAGTGAACGATCTTAACCACTCGGCCACGACAGCCCCTATTGTCGGTGAGGGGCAACTGATTTGAAGTGAACGATCTTAACCACTCGGCCACGACAGCCCCTATTGTCGGTGAGGGGCAACTGATTTGAAGTGAACGATCTTAACCACTCGGCCACGACAGCCCCTATTGTCGGTGAGGGGCAACTGATTTGAAGTGAACGATCTTAACCACTCGGCCACGACAGCCCCTATTGTCGGTGAGGGGCAACTGATTTGAAGTGAACGATCTTAACCACTCGGCCACGACAGCCCCTATTGTCGGTGAGGGGCAACTGATTTGAAGTGAACGATCTTAACCACTCGGCCACGACAGTCCCATTGTCGGTATTACACATTATTCAAATACATATTATTATGTTCTGCAGACGAGGTTCGAACGGGCATATACCGGTCCCTGTTTCATCCTGAGCAGTTGATTACCGGCAAAGAGGACGCCGCCAACAACTACGCCCGTGGTCATTATACCATCGGGAAGGAACATATCGATCAAGTCCTTGACCGCATCCGCAAACTCGCTGACGCCTGCTGTGGTCTGCAAGGATTTCTCATCTTCCATAGCTTTGGCGGTGGCACCGGCTCTGGGTTCTCATCCCTGTTGATGGAGAGACTAAGTGTCGACTATGGTAAGAAGTCCAAGCTTGAATTCGCCGTCTACCCTGCGCCGCAGGTAGCTACGGCGGTTGTGGAGCCGTACAACGCTATCTTGACAACCCACACCACGCTGGAACATTCCGACTGCGCGTTTATGGTAGACAATGAGGCCATCTACGACATCTGCCGACGTAACCTTGACATCGAGCGTCCAAGCTACACCAACTTGAACCGTTTGATTAGTCAGATCGTATCATCGATTACTGCATCGCTTCGTTTCGACGGCGCTCTAAATGTAGATTTGACGGAATTTCAAACCAACTTGGTCCCGTACCCGCGCATCCATTTCCCTCTCGCCACCTATGCCCCAGTAATCTCCGCGGAGAAGGCCTACCATGAGCAGCTGACAGTTGCCGAGATCACAAACGCCTGTTTTGAGCCAAATAATCAGCTGGTCAAGTGTGATCCCCGCCATGGAAAGTATATGGCCTGTTGCCTCCTCTACCGAGGTGACGTCGTTCCAAAGGACGTCAATGCCGCCATCGCATCCATCAAGACAAAGAGGACGATCCAGTTTGTCGACTGGTGTCCAACTGGGTTCAAGGTCGGCATCAATTACCAGCCGCCCACCGTTGTTCCCGAAGGGGATCTGGCGAAAGTACAACGTGCCGTTTGCATGCTGAGCAATACGACTGCTATCGCCGAGGCCTGGGCTCGCTTGGATCACAAATTTGATCTGATGTACGCAAAACGAGCTTTCGTACATTGGTACGTGGGAGAGGGCATGGAAGAGGGAGAGTTCTCCGAAGCTCGTGAAGATCTTGCTGCTCTCGAGAAGGACTACGAGGAGGTAGGTCTGGATACAGCTGAGGGTGATGGTGAGGAAGGCCTTGATGAGTACTAGACAGAGAGCGCAAACATCTGTGTGTGGAGTCATTCTGAAACTACCATTCTGGTAGGCCGATCAGTAAGAATTATTTATGTGCACGATTCTCATCAAATGTTGTCCACATTGAGGGTAGAATGACATTTTATTTTATATTTTGAAATTTTATTGGTAAAAAACACAACAGAGCTTTTTATCATTATGATTATTTACTGAATACAATTGAGGTGATGTCATCAAATCCGGGGCGTCGTGAGCATAGTGACCGCTTCGTGTCTAATTGATAGGACTATAATTAGTGTATGTCGGATATTGGACAATTACACCGGATCTGAAATCTTTAGTACTGCAGAAGAACTTTGCAAAAGATTTGAATATGGATGTGAATATGTCCTACTATGTGTGTAGGCTACATGACGGTTTCCTTATTATATGGTATAAGATATATTGTCATCTATTGTTGAATCATTAACATCGCTATATAGACCTATGTTAATATTTTAAAATATATATTTTAAAGAAACGAACCATTTTTATGTTTTTCTTTATATAGTTTAACCCTTTTCCTGCTGAGTAAATAAAATCACATTTGCAAACAACATAGATCGAGATCAGCCGCGGTGTATCGCCGCGTCCGATCAGGATCTATGTTGTTTGCTATTCAAGAGTTTTAGCTCCACAATCCGAACAGCAAACAACATAGAGCCTGATCAGACGGCATATAAGCTTAATGAAAGAAAGAAATGGTCAGAACTCATGTTATGTCAATACGTTATTTGCAATGCGAGACATCTGTCAGTTAGTTTATACAAATTTAGTTTAGCTCGATTGCGAAACAAGTTATTTCAACTTATATAAATCACTCTCGAGACCTCATTCCTGATGGAATCCATCGCCACGAGGGAGAGAGAAGAGGCAATGTGGAATTTAAATGCCTTTCCTAAGGGCACAATCGTAACGGCTCCAGTGTCTGTCAGTTACTGCCCCTGAATACTCCCTAAAAGTAGATAGGTCATATTAAGTATTTTTCTCTGTTTGTATCGTTGCTTCCTTTACACAACATGCTAGCAACACTATCTCTTCTTATGAGTATTATATTACTATATCTCGACAGATCTCATCAGTAAATGCAATGGGTACTTATTTGTAAAATAATGTTATCACTTACTTAACATTTTTTTGATAAAATCACATTTATCATACCGCAAAACCTGGCTAGTAAAACCAACAGTAAAAACAAAGGATAGTAAAAACAAATGATTCTAAGTAAAAGGACCTAGGGACCACATTTTGGAATAAATCAGACTTTATCTGCCAAGGGAGATTGTAGAAAATTACAGATGTCTCTCAATAATTATATTCGTGTGTGTTTTGTCGTTTTCATCTTCATTTCAGTCTCGTCTATGTACAGTAAATATAATCACATATCAAATGATCAGCGTACATAGCCGTTCAATAAATAGAAATACAAGAGACTTGTATCACAGTTACCGATATCATTGCAATCAAAGCATTATATACATGGTAAAACTGAGGACCAGTCGCTAATTGACAGCTAAAACTGAATTACAATACATAGTGCTAAGAAACTGAAGGGAATATGGGCACAACTGCGCAATTAGGAAATGGTTTTAGAAAAACAATTATCATTCTCAATCAGGGTGACCTAATTAGCAGCTGCTTCTCAGAATAAATAAAACATGGACATGGTATAAGACACATCTTAACACAAGCTATTTACACATAAAAGAGTACGCCTTCGTAAAATATTAAATCAGGTTTTGGCACAAATACGAATCAAAGATGGGTGCGTAAATAGAATGAAGTATGTGTCTACTTTACAAGCTATCTAAAATATACCATATCTGAAGTCTTCATACAAGTGACAGTCTAAAATAGCATGGCGTTCATCTGCAAATGCACTACAACATGGGCATCGCTGTTAAAAACTATATGTCTTTGCTACGTTCAATAAGCCACGGTTTTGCAGCACAGAAAACATATCAACATACTAGGACAATTGTGTTCTTTTCATTGACGTACGGGTTATTAATACTATTATTTTTGACAGTGAAGAAATATCTGGAAAGTATGATCGTCGGTTGTTTACGAGCATGATACCGGTTAACGAGTGTGATGATCTAGCATGATACCGGTTAACGAGTGTGATGATCTAGCATGATACCGGTTAACGAGTGTGATGACCTAGCATGATACCGGTTAACGAGTGTGATGATCTAGCATGATACCGGTTAACGAGTGTGATGATCTAGTATGATACCGGTTAACGAGTGTGATGACCTAGCATGATACCGGTTAACGAGTGTGATGATCTAGTATGATACCGGTTAACGAGTGTGATGACCTAGCATGATACCGGTTAACGAGTGTGATGACCTAGCATGATACCGGTTAACGAGTGTGATGACCTAGCATGATACCGGTTAACGAGTGTGGTGACCTAGCATGATACCGGTTAACGAGTGTGGTGACCTAGCATGATACAGGTTAACGAGTGTGGTGACCTAGCATGATACAGGTTAACGAGTGTGATGATGGCCGTCTATAAATAGCCATCGAGGTCGTGGACTGATTACATGCACATGCAACCGGCGCATACCCTGCACCCCCTCCCATCCCCTCAGGTTACTCCAGGACTCGGACTCACAGAAGACGGAAACATCACATGGGATTTCTTAGTTTATAAACAATTATTTTAGCTCGATTGCGAAACAAGTTCTTTCAACTTATATTAACCACTCTCGATAACTCATTCCTGATAGAATCCATCTAAAGGGAGAGAGAAGAGGCAACGTGGAATTTAAATGCCTTGCCTAATGGCACAATCGTAACGGCTCCAGCAGAGCTCGAACTCCGGGCCTTTCGCACCTGAAGCGAACGCGCTACCACGACGTTCACGTATACGTTTGTATAAACTGTTCCAGATAAATTGTCTTATATTCATAAATAAGTCGTGATATTATATTTGAATATATTAGAACCATTGGGATATTGAGTAATTTTATTGTTTTATATGTTTTATATTCATTTTATATTTGAATATATTAGAAATTTAGAATAAATAACAGCTAACCATTGGGATATTTGAGTACTACTGTAGGGGCTGAAACTGATTCTGGTCAATGATATTTGATACTTCTGTATTTGCTAGTTAGGTGAATGCTTGCACTAGATATTAAAATCATAAATGTATTATTAAAGTTAGTACATTGGCGACGAGTGATTACAATATTAAGTGTTAAACTATAAATTTAAACTGTAGTTTATGAAAAATTGTTTGATTTTCTTTGATGAATTTTGTGAAGAATGGACACACTATGCAGAACACTTGGAACATTATCATGAAGTGAACGAAATAACAGATGAATGAAAATCCTATATCTCATGTTGTTTCCAGCACATGGTGTTGAGATAAAGACATTCGATAAGTGAATAAACAAATCCCTGTGGTCAGCCAACATAAACAATGCCATAGATCCCTGTGGTCAGCCAACATAAACAATGCCATAGATCCCTGTGGTCAGCCAACATAAACAATGCCATAGATCCCTGTGGTCAGCCAACATAAACAATGCCATAGATCCCTGTGGTCAGCCAACATAAACAATGCCATAGATCCCTGTGGTCAGCCAACATAAACAATGCCATAGATCCCTGTGGTCAGCCAACATAAACAATGCCATAGATCCCTGTGGTCAGCCAACATAAACAATGCCATAGATCCCTGTGGTCAGCCAACATAAACAATGCCATAGATCCCTGTGGTCAGCCAACATAAACAATGCCATATATCCCTGTGGTCAGCCAACATAAACAATGTCATAGATCCCTGTGGTCAGCCAACATAAACAATGCCATAGATCCCTGTGGTCAGCCAACATAAACAATGCCATAGATCCCTGTGGTCAGCCAACATAAACAATGTCATAGATCCCTGTGGTCAGCCAACATAAACAATGCCATAGATCCCTGTGGTCAGCCAACATAAACAATGTCATAGATCCCTGTGGTCAGCCAACATAAACAATGTCATAGATCCCTGTGGTCAGCCAACATAAACAATGTCATAGATCCCTGTGGTCAGCCAACATAAACAATGCCATAGATCCCTGTGGTCAGCCAACATAAACAATGTCATAGATCCCTGTGGTCAGCCAACATAAACAATGTCATAGATCCCTGTGGTCAGCCAACATAAACAATGCATAGATCCCTGTGGTCAGCCAACATAAACAATGTCATAGATCCCTGTGGTCAGCCAACATAAACAATGCCATAGATCCCTGTGGTCAGCCAACATAAACAATGCCATAGATCCCTGTGGTCAGCCAACATAAACAATGTCATAGATCCCTGTGGTCAGCCAACATAAACAATGCCATAGCTCCCTGTGGTCAGCCAACATAAACAATGCCATAGCTCCCTGTGGTCAGCCAACATAAACAATGCCATAGCCCCCTGTGGTCAGCCAACATAAACAATGCCATAGCTCCCTGTGGTCAGCCAACATAAACAATGCCATAGATCCCTGTGGTCAGCCAACATAAACAATGCCATAGATCCCTGTGGTCAGCCAACATAAACAATGCCATAGATCCCTGTGGTCAGCCAACAAACAATGCCATAGATCCCTGTGGTCAGCCAACATAAACAATGCCATAGATCCCTGTGGTCAGCCAACATAAACAATGCCATAGATCCCTGTGGTCAGCCAACATAAACAATGCCATAGATCCCTGTGGTCAGCCAACATAAACAATGCCATAGATCCCTGTGGTCAGCCAACATAAACAATGCCATAGATCCCTGTGGTCAGCCAACATAAACAATGCCATAGATCCCTGTGGTCAGCAAACATAAACAATGTCATAGATCCCTGTGGTCAGCCAACATAAACAATGCCATAGATCCCTGTGGTCAGCCAACATAAACAATGCCATAGATCCCTGTGGTCAGCCAACATAAACAATGTCATAGATCCCTGTGGTCAGCCAACATAAACAATGCCATAGATCCCTGTGGTCAGCCAACATAAACAATGTCATAGATCCCTGTGGTCAGCCAACATAAACAATGTCATAGATCCCTGTGGTCAGCCAACATAAACAATGCCATAGATCCCTGTGGTCAGCCAACATAAACAATGTCATAGATCCCTGTGGTCAGCCAACATAAACAATGCCATAGCTCCCTGTGGTCAGCCAACATAAACAATGCCATAGCTCCCTGTGGTCAGCCAACATAAACAATGCCATAGCTCCCTGTGGTCAGCCAACATAAACAATGCCATAGCTCCCTGTGGTCAGCCAACATAAACAATGCCATAGATCCCTGTGGTCAGCCAACATAAACAATGCCATAGATCCCTGTGGTCAGCCAACATAAACAATGCCATAGATCCCTGTGGTCAGCCAACATAAACAATGCCATAGATCCCTGTGGTCAGCCAACATAAACAATGCCATAGATCCCTGTGGTCAGCCAACATAAACAATGCCATATATCCCTGTGGTCAGTCAACATAAACAATGCCATATATCCCTGTGGTCAGCCAACATAAACAATGCCATAGATCCCTGTGGTCAGCCAACATAAACAATGCCATAGATCCCTGTGGTCAGCCAACATAAACAATGCCATATATCCCTGTGGTCAGCCAACATAAACAATGCCATCGATCCCTGTGGTCAGCCAACATAAACAATGCCATAGATCCCTGTGGTCAGCCAACATAAAAAATGCCATAGATCCCTGTGGTCAGCCAACATAAACAATGCCATAGATCCCTGTGGTCAGCCAACATAAACAATGCCATAGATCCCTGTGGTCAGCCAACATAAACAATGCCATAGATCCCTGTGGTCAGCCAACATAAACAATGCCATAGATCCCTGTGGTCAGCCAACATAAACAATGCCATAGATCCCTGTGGTCAGCCAACATAAACAATGCCATAGATCCATGTGGTCAGCCAACATAAACAATGCCATAGATCCCTGTGGTCAGCCAACATAAACAATGCCATATATCCCTGTGGTCAGCCAACATAAACAATGTCATAGATCCCTGTGGTCAGCCAACATAAACAATAGATCCCTGTGGTCAGCCAACATAAACAATGTCATAGATCCCTGTGGTCAGCCAACATAAACAATGCCATAGATCCCTGTGGTCAGCCAACATAAACAATGTCATAGATCCCTGTGGTCAGCCAACATAAACAATGTCATAGATCCCTGTGGTCAGCCAACATAAACAATGTCATAGATCCCTGTGGTCAGCCAACATAAACAATGCCATAGATCCCTGTGGTCAGCCAACATAAACAATGTCATAGATCCCTGTGGTCAGCCAACATAAACAATGTCATAGATCCCTGTGGTCAGCCAACATAAACAATGCCATAGATCCCTGTGGTCAGCCAACATAAACAATGTCATAGATCCCTGTGGTCAGCCAACATAAACAATGTCATAGATCCCTGTGGTCAGCCAACATAAACAATGTCATAGATCCCTGTGGTCAGCCAACATAAACAATGTCATAGATCCCTGTGGTCAGCCAACATAAACAATGCCATAGCTCCCTGTGGTCAGCCAACATAAACAATGCCATAGCTCCCTGTGGTCAGCCAACATAAACAATGCCATAGCTCCCTGTGGTCAGCCAACATAAACAATGCCATAGCTCCCTGTGGTCAGCCAACATAAACAATGCCATAGATCCCTGTGGTCAGCCAACATAAACAATGCCATAGATCCCTGTGGTCAGCCAACATAAACAATGCCATAGATCCCTGTGGTCAGCCAACATAAACAATGCCATAGATCCCTGTGGTCAGCCAACATAAACAATGCCATATATCCCTGTGGTCAGCCAACATAAACAATGCCATAGATCCCTGTGGTCAGCCAACATAAACAATGCCATAGATCCCTGTGGTCAGCCAACATAAACAATGCCATAGATCCCTGTGGTCAGCCAACATAAACAATGCCATAGATCCCTGTGGTCAGCCAACATAAACAATGCCATAGATCCCTGTGGTCAGCCAACATAAACAATGCCATAGATCCCTGTGGTCAGCCAACATAAACAATGCCATAGATCCCTGTGGTCAGCCAACATAAACAATGCCATAGATCCCTGTGGTCAGCCAACATAAACAATGCCATAGATCCCTGTGGTCAGCCAACATAAACAATGTCATAGATCCCTGTGGTCAGCCAACATAAACAATGCCATAGATCCCTGTGGTCAGCCAACATAAACAATGTCATAGATCCCTGTGGTCAGCCAACATAAACAATGTCATAGATCCCTGTGGTCAGCCAACATAAACAATGCCATAGCTCCCTGTGGTCAGCCAACATAAACAATGCCATAGCTCCCTGTGGTCAGCCAACATAAACAATGCCATAGCTCCCTGTGGTCAGCCAACATAAACAATGCCATAGCTCCCTGTGGTCAGCCAACATAAACAATGCCATAGATCCCTGTGGTCAGCCAACATAAACAATGCCATAGATCCCTGTGGTCAGCCAACATAAACAATGCCATAGATCCCTGTGGTCAGCCAACATAAACAATGCCATAGATCCCTGTGGTCAGCCAACATAAACAATGCCATAAATCCCTGTGGTCAGCCAACATAAACAATGCCATAGATCCCTGTG
>CM026394.1:53776220-53806905 GCA_014843695.1 Archivesica marissinica | reverse complement strand
TGGATATACCACTTGGGATGACGATCTAGATATATCACTTGGGATGACCATCTGGATATAGCACTTGGGATGACCATCTGGATATAGCACTTGGGATGACCATCTGAATATAGCACTTCGGATGACCATCTGGATATAGCACTTGTGATGACAATCATATATAGCACTTGTGATGACCATCTAAAATAGCACTTGGGGTGACCATCTATATAGCACTTGTGGTGACAATCAGGATATAGCACTTGGGGTGACCATCTGGATATAGCACTTGGGATGACCATCTATATAGCACTTAGGATGACCATCTATATATCACTTGGGGTGACCATCTATATAGCACTTGGGGTGACCATCTGGATATAGCACTTAGGATGACCACCTATATAGCACATGGGATGACCATCTATATAGAACTTGGGATGACCATCTGGATATAGCACTTGGGGTGACCATCTATATACCACTTGGGATGACCATCTATATAGCACTTGGGATGACCATCTGGATATAGCACTTGGGGTGACCATCTATATAGCACTTGGGATGACCATCTATATAGCACTTGGGATGACCATCTGGACATAGCACTTGGGGTGACCATCTATATCGTACTTGGGGTGACCATCTATATAGTACTTGGGGAGAAAATCTATATAGCACTTGGGGTGACCATCAGGATATAGCACTTGGGGTGACCATCTGGATATAGCACTTGGGATGACCATCTGGATATAGCACTTGGGATGACCATCTGGATATAGCACTTGGGATGACCATCTGGATATAGCACTTGGGATGACCATCTGAACATAGCCCTTGGGATGACCATCTATATAACATTTGGGATGACCATTTGGATATAGCACTTGGGATGACCATCTGGATATAGCACTTGAGGTGACCATCAGGATATAGCACTTGGGGTGACCATCTGGATATAGCACTTGGGATGACCATCTGGATATAGCACTTGGGATGACCATCTGGATATAGCACTTGGGATGACCATCTAGATATAGCACTTGGGATGACCATCTGGATATAGCACTTGGGATGACCATCTGGATATAGCACTTGGGATGACCATCTGGATATAGCACTTGGGATGACCATCTGGATATAGCACTTGGGATGACCATCTGGATATAGCACTTGGGATGACCATCTATATAGCACTTGGGATGACCATCTGGATATAGCACTTGGGATGACCATCTATAGAGCACTTGGGGTGACCATCTATATAGCACTTGGGATGACCATCTATAGAGCACTTGGGGTGACCATCTATATAGCACTTGAGGTGACAATCTATATAGCACTTGAGGTGACAATCTATATAGCACTTGGGGTGACAAGATATATATACCAATTGGGGTGACCATCAGGATATAGCACTTGGGGTGACGATCTATATAGCACTTGGGGTGACCATCTTTATAGCACTTGCGGTGAACATCTATATAGCACTTGGGGTGACCATCTATATAGCACTTGGTATGACCATCTATATAGCACTTGGGGTGACCATCTGGATATAGCACTTGGGGTGACCATCTATATAGCACTTGGGGTGACCATCTGGATATAGCACTTGGGATGACCATCTGGATATAGCACTTGGGATGACCATCTGGATATAGCACTTGGGATGACCATCTGGATATAGCACTTGGGATGACCATCTGGATATAGCACTTGGGATGACCATCTGGATATAGCACTTGGGATGACCATCTGGATATAGCACTTGGGATGACCATCTGGATATAGCACTTGGGATGACCATCTGGATATAGCACTTGGGATGACCATCTGGATATAGCACTTGGGATGACCATCTGGATATAGCACTTGGGATGACCATCTGGATATAGCACTTGGGATGACCATCTGGATATAGCACTTGGGATGACCATCTGGATATAGCACTTGGGATGACCATCTGGATATAGCACTTGGGATGACCATCTGGATATAGCACTTGGGATGACCATCTGGATATAGCACTTGGGATGACCATCTGGATATAGCACTTGGGATGACCATCTGGATATAGCACTTGGGATGACCATCTGGATATAGCACTTGGGATGACCATCTGGATATAGCACTTGGGATGACCATCTGGATATAGCACTTGGGATGACCATCTGGATATAGCACTTGGGATGACCATCTGGATATAGCACTTGGGATGACCATCTGGATATAGCACTTGGGATGACCATCTGGATATAGCACTTGGGATGACCATCTGGATATAGCACTTGGGATGACCATCTGGATATAGCACTTGGGATGACCATCTGGATATAGCACTTGGGATGACCATCTGGATATAGCACTTGGGATGACCATCTGGATATAGCACTTGGGATGACCATCTGGATATAGCACTTGGGATGACCATCTGGATATAGCACTTGGGATGACCATCTGGATATAGCACTTGGGATGACCATCTGATACAAAATTTCGGGCTGCATGACTACAATTTCAAATTCGGCAAAATTACTGCAACAATGTATACTCAAAATTGATAGTTATTTGTGATCGTGACACACTATTCTTCACAGTCCTAGTGAAAGAGACACGCACACTATTATTCACAGTCCTAGTGAAAGAGACACGCACATTATTCTTCACAGTCCTAGTGAAAGAGACACGCACACTATTCTTCACAGTCCTAGTGAAAGAGACACGCACACTATTCTTCACAGTCCTAGTGAAAGAGACACGCACACTATTCTTCACAGTCCTAGTGAAAGAGACACGCACACTATTCTTCACAGTCCTAGTGAAAGAGACACGCACACTATTCTTCACAGTCCTAGTGAAAGAGACACGCACACTATTCTTCACAGTCCTAGTGAAAGAGACACGCACACTATTCTTCACAGTCCTAGTGAAAGAGACACGCACACTATTCTTCACAGTCCTAGTGAAAGAGACACGCACACTATTCTTCACAGTCCTAGTGAAAGAGACACGCACACTATTCTTCACAGTCCTAGTGAAAGAGACACGCACACTATTCTTCACAGTCCTAGTGAAAGAGACACGCACACTATTCTTCACAGTCCTAGTGAAAGAGACACGCACACTATTCTTCACAGTCCTAGTGAAAGAGACACGCACACTATTCTTCACAGTCCTAGTGAAAGAGACACGCACACTATTCTTCACAGTCCTAGTGAAAGAGACACGCACACTATTCTTCACAGTCCTAGTGAAAGAGACACGCACACTATTCTTCACAGTCCTAGTGAAAGAGACACGCACACTATTCTTCACAGTCCTAGTGAAAGAGACACGCACACTATTCTTCACAGTCCTAGTGAAAGAGACAAGCACACGCGCTCTTTCAAATCGTCTTTAGCATATCCATCTTTCGCGTTATCGCTAACCCAGCGACCATGACGCTTAAACAGTCTGTCTTTAATGCCGTGATTAGCAGCGGCAGTGGCTCCCCCAGATCTCAGGGTAGTAAACAAAACTTTGAAATGTCTGGCACATGTGGAAAAAATACGTCTCTGAACTGTTCTCGAAGGTTCGTATACGACATTGGTTTCACAGTATTTCTTGGTTTATATCCTTTAGCAGTTTTACTTATGTTGCAAAATAAAAAATCATCTTCTTTTAATCCTGACCACTGAATATATTTCGTGATGTTAATGACAGGACACAAACAAGTTCCGGTGTTTGCTATTGGCACCCAAGACCCGTCTCTATATTTTTATTGTTAAATACGAGTCCTCAAAAACTAAATCGCTTACTTTTATATTTAGCAATTCTGCACTGCGCATAAAACCTGCATACCCCAACAAGCAGGCGCAGATAATACGTTGAGACTTCACATTTCCATGTTCATATAATCTAGCATACATTGATGATAATATAGAAACCGTAATTGGTTCTTTTTTTACTAGAGAATTAGCCAGAATCCTCTTTGCAGATTCCAGAACATTTAAAACTAGCTTGGAATCCGTGGGCGATTCTAAATCATATTGATCGTGAAACCACTTAATGGCATAGAATGCAAATATAACTGGAGACGGTGACTTAGAACTTTGTATCAAAGACATCAAATAAATAGCAACCGGGAAAGCTTTGCGGGCAGAATGTCCCCACTCCCAAACCCATTACTCAGTGCCCATTTCTTCCAACGCTTAAATGAGTTTTCATACTTGACACTGGTACTGTGTGCTCTGGAACACCTCAGGAGTTCTGGGAGTAGGTCCACTCTGTCAACCAAATCTTCAATCTCCTTTCTATGATAAATACAAGATAACCGTTAGTATCTTCAGCCTGATATCTTACATCTGGTTACATATCGCAAAGCTGCACGGATTTAATTATCATATTACCAACACGTCTTGCAAAGCTGCACGTGTTTAATTATCATATCACCAACACGTCTTGCAAAGCTGCACATGTTTAATTATCATATCACCAACACGTCTTGCAATACTGCACATGTTTAATTATCATATTACCAACACGTCTTGCAATGCTGCACGTGTTTAATTATCATATTACCAACATGTCTTGCAAAGCTGCACGTGTTTAATTATCATATCACCAACACGTCTTGCAATGCTGCACATGTTTAATTATCATATCACCAGCATGTCTTGCAATGCTGCACGTGTTTAATTATCATATCACCAACACGTCTTGCAATGCTGCACATGTTTAATTATCTTATTACCAACATGTCTTGCAAAGCTGCACGTGTTTAATTATCATATCACCAACACGTCTTGAAAAGCTGCACGTGTTTAATTATCATATCACCAACATGTCTTGAAAAGCGGCACATGTTTAATTATCATATTACCAACACGTCTTGAAAAGCTGCACGTGTTTAATTATCATATCACCAACACGTCTTGAAAAGCTGCACGTGTTTAATTATCATATCACCAACACGTCTTGAAAAGCTGCACTTGTTTAATTATCATATTACCAACACGTCTTGAAAAGCTGCACGTGTTTAATTATCATATCACCAACACGTCTTGAAAAGCTGCACATGTTTAATTATCATATTACCAACAGGTCTTGAAAAGCTGCACGTGTTTAATTATCATATTACTAACACGTCTTGCAATGCTGCACGTGTTTAATTATCATATTACCAATACGTCTTGCAATGCTGCACGTGTTTAATTATCATATTACTAACACATCTTGCAATGCTGCACGTGTTTAATTATCATATTACCAACACGTCTTGCAATGCTGCACGTGTTTAATTATCATATTACCAACACGTCTTGAAAAGCTGCACATGTTTAATTATCATATTACCAACACGTCTTAAAAAGCTGCACGTGTTTAATTATCATATTACCAACACGTCTTGCAATGCTGCACGTGTTTAATTATCATATTACCAACACGTCTTGCAATGCTGCACGTGTTTAATTATCATATTACCAACATGTCTTGCAATGCTGCACGTGTTTAATTATCATATTACCAACATGTCTTGCAATGCTGCACGTGTTTAATTATCATATTACCAACATGTCTTGCAAAGCTGCAGGTGTTTAATCATCATATTACCAACACGTCTTGCAAAGCTGCACGTGTTTAATTATCATATTACCAACACGTCTTGCAAATCTGCACGAGCTTAATTATCATATTATCAACATGTCTTGCAAATCTGCACGTGTTTCATTTTCATATTATCCACACGTCTGGCAAAGCTCGCTAAGCTCGTCCGATGTTAAACAATAATTAATAAAATCTTTTCAATATATATAAGCTTACTTATTAATAAGATACGACAAAGCTGTCGGTGCTTAATTATCATTTAACCTTTACTCATAGCAGTCTAAGCTGCTGCTGATATTAATGATCCTCTCCAGTAAATAGCACAAAAAAATTAATCTATATATTATCTAAGGGTGACTACTGTCTTAGCAATTCCCTTTTCGACCAGTCCCGATTGTCCTTCTTATTTAAAGTCGAGCCTCATTGCTAGCATGCGCAATTTGAGATCAACATTGCCAAACATGCCTTTACCATTCTTACATCTCCAATAAAACGTCTTCTCTACATTTGATTTAACCATATTTTATTGGATATGCATATTAAACAGTACAGTTGACATACATGCATGCTACAGAATAGAAATTAACAATGTATAAGATGCATACATACATTTGTGTAACATTGCAAAAGCGTCGGGCCACAAGTTATAACCAACATTAGAAAACGGCCCTTCTCTACAGGAAGATCGATCACATCCTTAACTTCAGTAATAATTATACTGTCCATGTGGACATATCATTGGCCAAACACAGCTGATGGACAGTGTGGTATTACCAAAACTCCACGAGCTCTATCCGCACTCATTTTGTTAATAACCCTACTAACAAGGGCTATTGGAGGAACGAATAGCCCAACATCAAATGCCCAACAAGCTGTAAAGGCATCTATGCCTTCGGAATAAGGGTTCCAGAATTGAGAATAAAATCTCGGCAATTTGCAATTGTAATAAGTTGCAAACCAATCAATGTTCGTATATCCAAGTTGCAAACCAATCAATGTTCGTATATCCAAGTTGCAAACCAATCAATGTTCGTATATCCAAGTTGCAAACCAATCAATGTTCGTATATCCAAGTTGCAAACCAATCAATGTTCGTATATCCAAGTTGCAAACCAATCAATGTTCGTATATCCAAGTTTCAAACCAATCAATGTTCGTATATCCAAGTTGCAAACCAATCAATGTTCGTATATCCAAGTTTCATATTAATGAGATCCATAATTTCAACAACATTTGATATATAACCAGCCCTGTCATTGTTTGTTTTAGGAACCCATTCAATTTCCAAATGAATGGCATTGGATATACATAATTTAAATATGTCAAAAGCCAAATCTTGTAAATTTCTCTTCATTGAGCCTTTCTGAACACTTGAAACAACTCCCTGGTTATCCGAAAACCACTTGACCCTTTGATTAGATAGCAAATGCCTCAATGACATTAGAACTCTAACAACAGCCATTAGCTCTCTCCATGTTGAGGAGTTAAACTGTTCATCAACAGACCACATACCGTGTGAAACTCCGTTTATGGCATTCACAACGTACCCCGCATAGCCTGAAGCACTAGCGTCTGAGTATACAATGTTTGAACATTTATGCAATTCGAAAATATCCGTGACGTTCAAAAGAGTGAAATTATCTCTCCAGAATTGAAGCTGTTCTCTGCTTTTCTCTGAAACATAAATACTGGAGTTCCACGTAGGAGCTGTCACAATGTCATAACTGACATATCTTGTCATAATCTGTGACACAGGGCCTATAACGATGGACATAGAAATGACCTGCTCAACGAAGCTGGCCACTTTTCTAGCAGACACACGTTTATGTTCCTCAACGTCATGAAAAATAGACTCCAATGACAATTGGAACTTTTCGAATCTGTGATCTGCAATATACATCAAACTCTTTAATGAATCAAGCACAACCCCTAAATACTGCAACATCTGAACTGGTACCCAAATGCACTTTTCTGCCTTTGGAACAAACCCTGATCAAATCAAATCTTGTTTTAAATGACTTCCAAGTGACAATGTATTGTCAAAAGTATCTGCACAGCCAAATCCATCATCTAAAAACATGGATGCTGTACTGCCCTCTCCTCTCCATTTTTTGATCAATGGACGTGTGACTTCCGTGAACACGTGACATGCTGTAGAGAGACCAAATTGCAATACCAGAAATTTACAATAGACAACTTGTCCTCCATTGTCTGTCCACGAAAACCCTAAACATTATATATGTGGATAATAAATCTCTAAAAAATGATATGCACTGGTTATATCAAATTTTATTAAATGAAACCCTCTTTTTGGAAACGAGAGAACTACCCGTAAATCGTCAAACATTAGCGCAGGGCTGTCCGATTAGCGCAGTGGTTAGCGCGCTCGCTTCTCACCAATGCGACCCGGGTTCGATCCTCGGACAGGGAAGTATGTGAGATGGTACGATGGTCGCCGCCAGATCAGACAGGTGGGTTTTCTCCGGGTACTTCGGTTTCCTCCCACATGAATGACCACATATAAGCTTTCATCCGAGCCAACGAGAGTGATTAATATAAGTTGTTAAAACTTGCTTCGCAATCGTTGTAAAATAAATAAAGTATAAAAAAATCGTCAAACTTTACGCTCAGTTTGAACAAGTGTTTGTTTACTATCCTAAGATCAAGAATTAATCTCTTTTTTGCCGTTATGTTGAGCGGACACGGTCAATGGGTTCACTACAAAAGGGGCGTTATCACATCTTTCTATCAAATTGCGATCAAGCAAATCTTGAATAGCCTGCTGTACAAAATAACTGTTCTGCAATGCCGATTTATTATTGCATTCAATTGTTCAAAATCATACTCATCTTTTAAATCATTGTCTGTCTCTGAACTGATACCAATGGTCTCACTGGTCGCTGTCGACTGGTACCAGGCTGCTGGCCGAGGGACATACGGGCAGTTACGTCTGAAATGCGAGAATTCACCGCATGCAAAACACGACCCGGGAGAGACGCTGGCGCCACGGATACTGTAGCCTCCGGGATAGGTCCCAGCCGAGGAACTGGCGCCGTAAGCCCCACGAAAAGGCTGTCCTCTGCCGAATCCTGTCGTAGGATGTTGTTGCCGCCATGGTACTGGAAAACTAGCATTCCTAAGATGATCACTAGGGTCCACAGCTCGAGCGACGGAAGTTCCTTTCGGTTTGGAGGTGTGCTTCCGCTTGATAGCCTTGTTCTCTGCCCTCGTGATCCTGGCTTCATCTTCGCTGTCGCTAGCGATTGGGTTCGACTCATAATATCTGACTGTATCCCAGCCGCCTTCAGAGGTATCAGCGATGCGTATAAGCTTGTTTCTCTTCTTAATGTTCTCACCTGCATCTTTGCATAATTCAGTACAATAAGCAAATTTACCATTTTGTAAGCCCCAGTCCAATTGTTTCAGAACGTCTTCGAGCTTGCCGTTGAAGTCGTACTGAATTGTATTCCCTTGAAACCTCCAGGTAGTATCCTGTACTGTCTTGTATTTTTTCCACTTCACTGGCAACATTTAACACATGTCCTTGTACATCATCCTTTAAATTCTCAACCGCCTGCCTTTGCTCTAACACAGTTCCCTGCAATTCCTCCTTCAAACTATCAACAACCTGCCTTTGTGATTTTATTTCGTGTAACACTAAGTTCAACTGTTCGTGAATATCGAGATTTATGCCATCAGATGCCATTTTAATATTTGTGTGCAAACTGGTCAACGTCCCAAAGCTGAATGATATTCCGTGTAACTTACCCGCGTGATCCAATCACGCCAGTGATCACCGCTACACCTAGCGCAGATTTATTACAATAAGCTGGAAATTAATTTTCATCTAATTCGCCTCAACTCAAACTAGGAAAATTATATTACCTTGAATAGTGCAGCGTTTCTTGCTTTGTATAATTTGTAATTACGTTCTATTATGTCTATTATTCTATGTAAATCGTTGAAACCGTAAATCATTGCTTTACCCAAAATAAAAAATCTCCTGAAAGTCACTGTTGGTGCTGTTGTTGTTGTTGTTGTTGTTGTTGACGATGGTGAACGAACAATAATCCTGGTATACAAAAACAAAAGAAAATCAAAACTTTTGCAAATCAGACACATTCAGTTCATATTCTGAATAATAATAATACTACTAATACTAATAATAATAATAATAATAAAGAATTATTTACTTAACGAGATAACTCATTTGAACAATAATTGTTTCAGTCAATCTACAATCAGGCCCTCTACAAATTAAAACATGAAATAGTACAATGAAACATGTAAACACTGACAAGTAAGACTTTCATGGCAAATAAGCTGCAAGAACTAATGTATACGTGTATAATTATCATTTATCATTTATTAGGTTATTGGTCTATTCTTTGCACCGACTGATATATAAAGCTTTGAAATGTGGAACAGAATGAGCTGTTTTGATGTGATAAGGGAGGGCATTACATAAGTGTGACCCTGCATATAAGATATATAGTCTAAAATGTTCATTATTTGGCGTAGGAGTGTAAATTTGAAGATTGGAGGATGGTCGCAAGTTTTTACGTTCGAACATCAGTAAACGCCAGTCATTAGTGCATATACTTGCATCGCCCAGGACTGATAAAACAATCAACTCATATGAGAGACATTGGTCAGTTACTGCCCCTGAATACTCCCTAAAAGTAGATAGGTCTTATTAAGTGTTTTCCTCTGTTTTTATCGTTGTTTCTTTTGCACAATATGCTAGCATGTTTATCCCACTATCGCTTCATATGTTTATAAAATTACTATATCTCAACAGATCTCCTACAGTATATGTAATGAGCACTTATTTGTAAAATAATGTTATCATTTAATTAACACGTTTTTGATCAAATCACATTTTCACATCACATCATACCGCAATATCTGGTTAGGACACAACAGTAAACACAAAGGATTCTAACTAAAAGGATCTATTCACATTTTGGAATAAATCAGACTTTATCTGCGAAGGGAGGTAATAGAAAATTACAGATGTCTCTCATTGGACAGTGTGTTTTACATTTATTTATCGTCGCTACCGGTTACCCATATGAGCGACGCCTCCTGAAGAGATTAGTCATTTTAGATTTCTGGAGGATAATGCATGATACAGACAGAGACCCATTCCAGAGTCTACTCTGGTTCTTTTACGTGCACGGACACGATACCTCGGTTTATGAAGTCCCGTCTGAAAAACTGTTAATTTTATTATGGTTAGACGGGTGATCTAATGCTGATGTTGTTAACGTTAGTGTGCGTGTGTGGCGTGCGTGCGTGGCGTGCGTGCGTGGCGTGCGTGGTGTGGCGTGCGTGGCGTGCGTGCGTGGCGTGCGTGGCGTGCGTGCGTGGCGTGTGTGGCGTGCGTGTGTGGCGTGCGTGGCGTGCGTGCGTGCGTGGCGTGCGTGGGTGGCGTGGCGTGCGTGGCGTGCGTGTGTGGCGTGCGTGCGTGCGTGTGTGGCGTGCGTGCGTGGCGTGCGTGGCGTGCGTGTGTGGCGTGGCGTGCGTGTGTGGCGTGGCGTGCGTGTGTGGCGTGCGTGCGTGGCGTGCGTGTGTGGCGTGCGTGCGTGGCGTGCGTGCGTGGCGTGCGTGTGTGGCGTGCGTGCGTGGCGTGCGTGTGTGCGAGCGTGGCGCGTGTATGGGTGCGTGCGTGGTGGTGTGTGGCGTGCGTGCGTGGCGTGCGTGTGTGGGCGTGCGTGGCGTGCGTGTGTGGCGTGTGTGGCGTGTGTGCGTGGCGTGCGTGTGTGGCGTGCGTGGCGTGCGTGTGTGGCGTGCGTGGCGTGCGTGGCGTGCGTGTGTGGCGTGCGTGGCGTGGCGTGCGTGTGTGGCGTGCGTGGCGTGCGTGCGTGGCGTGCGTGCGTGGCGTGCGTGGCGTGCGTGCGTGGCGTGCGTACCATGTGCCATGTATTTTATTTGCCGAACAATGTTTATGCTATACCTTAATATCAAATATTGTTAGTGAATATAAATCTGGCTGACAAGAACGCGTTTGGACAAATCTCTCTCATTAAGAACGCGCTCTGACCTCGATGTGCCTCATTATCTATTTCCGTCCTGCCTGCCTGGATGCGGTCTCCATTAACTAATCTTCCACAATTCATGTTCCGGTAGGAATATACAAGTATATAACATATCGAATCTAGCTCGCTATAAGGTATGCTTATACTAAAATGTGCAACAACAAAAATGTGCATGATTTTGTTACGTTCAGAGGATGTCAATATGACTGTCTGGAAATCAGTCAACCAGAGTTCTACGAAGGTGGATACAAGCCTTGCACGGAACGCTGTTGACGGGCAATGGACTGCAGTCGATTCCAACAAGGCATGCGCAATCACTGCACGAGATGTGTCTGAAGCATGGTGGGAAGTAGATCTCGTGCGCGTTGTGCGTGTTGAGCGCCTACAAATACTAAGAGATATTTCGTCGTCCTACCAACTTGCCTGCTCGAACCAGTGTCTGACAGTCTAGTAAGTCATCTAGTGTTCTCATACCATCACTAGTTGTAGGCCTGATGCTTATTTGATGTACTGGATCTACTGTGTCACCATCAGGATTTTGAAACAGCATAAGTATGGTATGGTGACTTCCTCCTATTCCAGAAGAAGTGTTTTCCTCGTGATTAAAGTTGTCCATTGCACCTTGAATGAGAACTGAAGGATGGATGGACGGTGGCACTGGTACTCGGTGAATGCCAGCTCTGTCAGCAATGCGCTGTGCTAATGCACTGCCTAGACGTTCACCCATGTATACAGCACGTGATGTCCATCAAATATAAGTATCACCCATGTATACAGCACGTGATGTCCGTCAAATATAAGTATCACCCATGTATACATCACGTGATATCCGTCAAATATAAGTATCATTCATGTATACAGCACGTGATATCCGTCAAGTATAAGTATCATTCATGTATACAGCACGTGATATCCGTCAAATATAAGTATCAGTCATGTATACATCACGTGATGTCCGTCAAATATAAGTATCACCCATGTATACATCAGGTGATATCCGTCAAATATAAGTATCACCCATGTATACATCTCGTGATGTCCGTCAAATATAAGTATCACCCATGTATACATCACGTGATTCCGTCAAATATAAGTATCATTCATGTATACAGCACGTGATATCCATCAAATATAAGTATCACCCATGTATACATCACGTGATATCCGTCAAATATAAGTATCACCCATGTATACATCACGTGATATCCGTCAAATATAAGTATCATTCATGTATACAGCACGTGATGTCCGTCAAATATAAGTATTACCCATGTATACAGCACGTGATGTCCGTCAAATATAAGTATCAGTCATGTATACATCACGTGATATCCGTCAAATATAAGTATCATTCATGCATACATCACGTGGTATCCGTCAAATATAAGTATCATTCATGTATACAGCACGTGATGTCCGTCAAATATAAGTATCATTCATGCATACATCACGTGATATCCGTCAAATATAAGTATCATTCATGTATACATCACGTGATGTCCGTCAAATATAAGTATCATTCATGTATACATCACGTGGTATCCGTCAAATATAAGTATCACCCATGTATACATCACGTGATATCCGTCATATATATGTATCACCCATGTATACATCACGTGATGTTCGTCAAATATAAGTATCATTCATGTATACATCACGTGATGTCCGTCAAATATAAGTATCACCCATGTATACATCACGTGATGTCCGTCAAATATAAGTATCATTCATGTATACAGCACGTGATGTCCGTCAAATATAAGTATTACCCATGTATACAGCACGTGATATCCGTCAAATATAAGTATCATTCATGTATAGATCACGTGATATCCGTCAAATATAAGTATCATTCATGTATACACACGTGATATCCGTCAAATATAAGTATCATTCATGTATACAGCACGTGATATCCGTCAAATATAAGTATCATTCATGTATACATCACGTGATGTCCGTCAAATATAAGTATCACCCATGTATACATCACGTGATGTCCTTCAAATATAAGTATCACCCATGTATACAGCACGTGATATCCGTCAAATATAAGTATCACCCATGTATACATCACGTGATATCCGTCAAATATAAGTATCATTCATGTATACAGCACGTGATATCCGTCAAATATAAGTATCATTCATGTATACAGCACGTGATATCCGTCAAATATAATTATCAGTCATGTATACATCACGTGATGTCCGTCAAATATAAGTATCACCCATGTATACATCAAGTGATGTCAGTCAAATATAAGTATCACCCATGTATACATCACGTGATTCCGTCAAATATAAGTATCATTCATGTATACAGCACGTGATATCCGTCAAATATAAGTATCACCCATGTATACATCACGTGATATCCGTCAAATATAAGTATCACCCATGTATACATCACGTGATATCCGTCAAATATAAGTATCATTCATGTATACAGCACGTGATGTCCGTCAAATATAAGTATCATTCATGCATACATCACGTGGTATCCGTCAAATATAAGTATCACCCATGTATACATCACGTGATATCCGTCATATATAAGTATCACCCATGTATGCAGCACGTGATATCCGTCATATATATATGTATCACCCATGTATACATCACGTGATGTCCGTCAAATATAAGTATCATTCATGTATACATCACGTGATGTCCGTCAAATATAAGTATCATTCATGTATACAGCACGTGATGTCCGTCAAATATAAGTATCATTCATGTATACATCACGTGATGTCCGTCAAATATAAGTATCACCCATGTATACATCACGTGATGTCCGTCAAATATAAGTATCACCCATGTATACAGCACGTGATATCCGTCAAATATAAGTATCACCCATGTATACATCACGTGATGTCCGTCAAATATAAGTATCACACATGTATACATCACGTGATGTCCGTCAAATATAAGTATCACCCATGTATACATCACGTGATTCCGTCAAATATAAGTATCATTCATGTATACAGCACGTGATATCCCGTATAGTAAAATTGCATAGCCTGATTGTTCATACCATAGAGATAGCTAGCTAGCACGACTGTTTAATAACATTACATAGCCTGAGTGTCCATAGTCTAGAGATAGCTAGCTAGCACGACTGTTCAGTAACATTACATAACCTGAGTGTCCATAGTCTAGAGATAGCTAGCTAGCACGACTGTTCAGTAACATTACATAACCTGATTGTTCATAGAGATAGCTAGCTAGCACGACTGTTCAGTAACATTACATAGCCTGATTGTTCATAGAGATAGCTAGCTAGCACGACTGTTCAGTAACATTACATAGCCTGAGTGTCCATAGTCTAGAGATAGCTAGCTAGCACGACTGTTCAGTAACATTACATAGCCTGATTGTCCATAGTCTAGAGATAGCTAGCTAGCACGACTGTTCAGTAACATTACATAGCCTGATTGTCCATAGTCTAGAGATAGCTAGCTAGCACAACTGTTCAGTAACATTACATAGCCTGATTGTCCATAGTCTAGAGATAGCTAGCTAGCACGACTGTTCAGTAACATTACATAGCCTGATTGTCCATAGAGATAGCTAGCTAGCAGGACTGTTCAGTAACATTACATAGCCTGATTGTTCATAGTCTAAAGATAGCTAGCTAGCACGACTGTTTATGTAAAATTACATAACCTGATTGTTCATATCATAGAGATAGCTAGCTAGCACAACTGTTCAGTAACATTACATAGCCTTATTTTCCATAGTCTAGAGATAGCTGGCTAGCATGACTGTTCAGTAACATTACATAGCCTGATTGTTCATAGTCTAGAGATAGCTAGCTAGCACGACTGTTTAGTAACATTACATAGCCTGAGTGTCCATAGTCTAGAGATAGCTAGCTAGCACGACTGTTCAGTAACATTACATAGCCTGATTGTTCATAAAGATAGCTAGCTAGCACGACTGTTCAGTAACATTACATAGCCTGATTGTTCATAGAGATAGCTAGCTAGCACGACTGTTTAGTAACATTACATAGCCTGATTGTCCATAGTCTAGAGATAGCTAGCTAGCACGACTGTTCAGTAACATTACATAGCCTGAGTGTCCATAGTCTAGAGATAGCTAGCTAGCACGACTGTTCAGTAACATTACATAGCCTGAGTGTCCATAGTCTAGAGATAGCTAGATAGCACGACTGTTCAGTAACATTACATAGCCTGATTGTCCATAGTCTAGAGATAGCTAGCTATCACGACTGTTCAGTAACATTACATAGCCTGAGTGTCCATAGTCTAGAGATAGCTAGCTAGCACGACTGTTCAGTAACATTACATAGCCTGAGTGTCCATAGTCTAGAGATAGCTAGATAGCACGACTGTTCAGTAACATTACATAGCCTGATTGTCCATAGTCTAGAGATAGCTAGCTATCACGACTGTTCAGTAACATTACATAGCCTGAGTGTCCATAGTCTAGAGATAGCTAGCTAGCACGACTGTTCAGTAACATTACATAGCCTGATTGTCCATAGTCTAGAGATAGCTAGCTAGCACAACTGTTCAGTAACATTACATAGCCTAAGTGTTCATAGTGATAGCTAGCTAGCACGACTGTTCAGTAACATTACATAACCTGATTGTTCATACCATAGAGATAGCTAGCTAGCACAACTGTTCAGTAACATTACATAACCTGATTGTTCATACCATAGAGATAGCTAGCTAGCACAACTGTTCAGTAACATTACATAGCCTGATTGTCCATAGTCTAGAGATAGCTAGCTAGCACGACTGTCCAGTAAAATTACATAACCTGATTGTTCATAGAGATAGCTAGCTAGCAGGACTGTTCAGTAACATTACATAACCTGATTGTTCATAGAGATAGCTAGCTAGCACGACTGTTCAGTAACATTACATAGCCTGATTGTTCATAGAGATAGCTAGCTAGTGCGACTGTTCCGTAAAAGTACATAGATTGATTGTTCATAAAGATAGCTAGCTAGCAGGACTGTTCAGTAACATTACATAACCTGATTGTTCATAGAGATAGCTAGCTAGCACGACTGTTCAGTAACATTACATAACCTGATTGTTCATAGTCTAGAGATAGCTAGCTAGCACGACTGTTCAGTAACAGTACATAGCCTGATTGTTCATAGAGATAGCTAGCTAGTGCGACTGTTCAGTAACATTACATAGCCTGATTGTTCATAGTCTAGAGATAGCTAGCTAGCACGACTGTTCCGTAACATTACATAACCTGATTGTTCATAGAGATAGCTAGCTAGCACGACTGTTCAGTAACATTACATAACCTGATTGTTCATAGAGATAGCTAGCTAGTGCAACTGTTCCGTAACATTACATAACCTGATTGTTCATAGAGATAGCTAGCTAGCACGACTGTTCAGTAACATTACACAGTTTTATTGTTCATAGAGATATCTAGCTACATACATTGTAACACGAATGTTCAGTACAATTACATACATGATTGTTTATAGAGATAGCTAACAAGCTAGCTAGCTATTTCCTATCTTCCACACCCACTATCTAGATGGAATTTTCCCAGTAGATGTGTATTATGTCCTCTCACTAATGTTATGACACCCACTCCTGTCCATAGCACTTAGTCGTCCTGTCTATAGCGCAGTTCAATAAGTACAGTTGAAATTATCTCCCCTTGTTAACTCTTCCTCACGAAAGCTAAATTCGGCACAAAGTTCAACTTCCGGTGAGCAAATAACGATCTTCTTATGGACTCGGGTGTACACGGAAACACGGTTTGGACACCGTCTTGACCCAGATTCTCATAAACAGGTAAACAAACATTAAAACCGTTCGTTATAAAAACACCGGTTTAGCGTATTTTGGCAATATACTACCTTAGACATACTCTTGTTTACTTTGGTAGGTTGTTTTGTAACTGTATTCTATCCGTATTTATATAACTACTGATAACAAGTGAATATTAGAGAATAAACACGAATTCACGTACTAGTTTCGTCTAAAAAAACCCTTTCGTCTAACGATGATTTCGTATAGTAACGGATGCATCCACATATACTTGGTACTCCCAGCACACACTACTGAGTATGACAGGGTGGCGCTTGTCGGGGACCGTTGATAAACATCTCATTTGAGACACAGAATGTTGCAAATAACCACATATTAAGGTCAAAAACAGTCCCGAGTGGTACAGTGGCAAGTCGCTCAACAAAAATGGTAAAGGCTGGGGCTGGACTGTACATAGTATCTTATACTAATCTATCTATCTATCTATCTATCTGTCTGTCTGTCTGTCTGTCTGTCTGTCTGTCTGTCTGTCTGTCTGTCTGTCTGTCTGTCTGTTTGTCTGTCTGTCTGTCTGTCTGTCTGTCTGTCTGTCTGTCTGTCTGCCTGCCTGTCTGCCTGCCTGCCTGCCTGCCTGCCTGCCTGCCTGCCTGCCTGCCTGCCTGCCTGCCTGCCTGCCTGCCGCCTGCCTGCCTGCCTGCCTGGCTGCCTTTCCTTATCTACCTTTATCTATCTTCCTTTAATGTCGAACCCCTTGCAGCGATGTAGACATGTTGCGCGTCAAAAACCGCAAAGAAGTTAAAAGTATGGATAGTTAAAAGCATAATTTAAGAAAGTAATGAAAATAAGTTGTGGTAAAAGTATAAAAGCAGCTGCGCAGAACAACTAGGGACTGACATGGTCAACGTGGCAAACTGTCGTATTGAATTGCTCGGTGGTAGGGAGATGGACAATGTCAGGAGGGAGATGGTTCCAATGGTAGATTGTTCGTGGCAAAAAGGAAAACTTGTAGTTGTCTGTAGTTGCTGTAATTAACCTATAGCTTATGGAATGGCAATGGCGAGCAGGACGGGAGAGGGGAACTAGGTAATTTTCAATGGGAATAGCAACAAGATCATTATGAATTTTATACAGAAGGGATAACCTATTGTCAATATGCCGTTGATCTAGTCTGCATAGATTTAGGGAATGTAGCATGTCTGTAACACTAGAGGTACGATAGAAGCCAGCCTTTATCCAACGGGCTGTTCTTCACTGGACACCTTCATATGGTCTATCAATGTTTGGGTATGGGGCAACCAGATCTCGGAGCCATATTCAAGCTGGGGTCTCACTAGTGTCTGGTAAGCCATGGACTTAAGGGGTTCGGATTTGACCTGGGGGTTTCTACGTAGGAATCCTAATGTTTGGTTTGCTTTTTTAGTTGACCTTTTTATGTGAGTGTCATGCACGTGTTTTGTCTTGTGAACACATGTCAATGTCTTGTTCTGTGTTTGTTGTAATTGTATGAATGAAAGAGTGTATGAACATTAATGAAAGCTCTTGGTTACTAATAATTATTTAGGGTTCGATCATCGGTCCGGAAAATGTGCTAGATGGTACGGTGGTCGCCAGATCGAACAGGTGGGTTTTCTCCGGGTACTCCGGTTTCCTACCACACGAATGAACACTTTTTGATACCCTTTCATCCGCGCCAACTAGAGAGATAAAGTTGCAAAATAAATAACGTTTAAAATAATAATTCTTCTTTGCACAACTGATAGCCCCCCCCGCCCTTGGTCAGAACCCATGATAGCCCCCCCGCCCTTGGTCAGAACCCATGATAGCCCCCCCCCCCCCGCCCTTGGTCAGAACCCATGATAGCCCCCCCCGCCCTTGGTCAGAACCCATGATAGCCCCCCGCCCTTGGTCAGAACCCATGATAGCCCCCCCCCGCCCTTGGTCAGAACCCATGATAGCCCCCCCCCCGCCCTTGGTCAGAACCCATGATAGCCCCCCCCCCGCCCTTGGTCAGAACCCATGATAGCCCCCCCCGCCCTTGGTCAGAACCCATGATAGCCCCCCCGCCCTTGGTCAGAACCCATGATAGCCCCCCCCCCCCGCCTTGGTCAGAACCCATGATAGCCCCCCCGCCCTTGGTCAGAACCCATGATAGCCCCCCCCCCTTGGTCAGAACCCATGATAGCCCCCCCCCCCCGCCCTTGGTCAGAACCCATGATAGCCCCCCCGCCCTTGGTCAGAACCCATGATAGCCCCCCCGCCCTTGGTCAGAACCATGATAGCCCCCCCGCCCTTGGTCAGAACCCATGATAGCCCCCCCCCCCCCCCTTGGTCAGAACCCATGATAGCCCCCCCGCCCTTGGTCAGAACCCATGATAGCCCCCCCCCCCCCCCGCCCTTGGTCAGAACCCATGATAGCCCCCCGCCCTTGGTCAGAAACCCATGATAGCCCCCCCCCGCCCTTGGTCAGAACCCATGATAGCCCCCCCCCCCCGCCCTTGGTCAGAACCCATGATAGCCCCCCGCCCTTGGTCAGAACCCATGATAGCCCCCCCGCCCTTGGTCAGAACCCAAAGAAACTCTTGTGAGTAAAATTGCAGATTATAGAGCACATTTACTTTATAAATATATTTACCATTCAATTTATATTGAACGAGTATGTTACATTATCGACACTGTGGTAAGATTTATATTGAAAGAGTAGGTTACATTATCGACACTGTGGTAAGGTTTATATTGAAAGAGTAGGTTACATTATCGACACTGTGGTAAGGTTTATATTGAAAGAGTAGGTTACATTATCGACACTGTGGTAAGATTTATATTGAAAGAGTAGGTTACATTATCGACACTGTGGTAAGGTTTATATTGAAAGAGTAGGTTACATTATCGACACTGTGGTAAGATTTATATTGAAAGAGTATGTTACATTATCGACACTGTGGTAGATTTATATTGAAAGAGTAGGTTACATTATCGACACTGTGGTAAGGTTTATATTGAAAGAGTAGGTTACATTATCGACACTGTGGTAAGATTTATATTGAAAGAGTAGGTTACATTATCGACACTGTGGTAGGTTTATATTGAAGAGTAGGTTACATTATCGACACTGTGGTAAGATTTATATTGAAAGAGTAGGTTACATTATCGACACTGTGGTAAGGTTTATATTGAAAGAGTAGGTTACATTATCACTGTGGTAAGGTTATATTGAAAGAGTAGGTTACATTATCGACACTGTGGTAAGATTTATATTGAAAGAGTAGGTTACATTATCGACACTGTGTAGATTTATATTGAAAGGTAGGTACATTATCGACACTGTGGTAAGGTTTATATTGAAAGAGTAGGTTACATTATCGACACTGTGGTAAGGTTATATTGAAAGAGTAGGTTACATTATCGACACTGTGGTAGATTTATATTGAAAGAGTAGGTTACATTATCGACACTGTGGTAGGTTTATATTGAAAGAGTAGGTTACATTATCGACACTGTGGTAAGGTTTATATTGAAAGAGTAGGTTACATTATCGACACTGTGGTAAGATTTATATTGAAAGAGTAGGTTACATTATCGACACTGTGGTAAGGTTTATATTGAAAGAGTAGGTTACATTATCGACACTGTGGTAAGGTTTATATTGAAAGAGTAGGTTACATTATCGACACTGTGGTAAGATTTATATTGAAAGAGTAGGTTACATTATCGACACTGTGGTAAGGTTTATATTGAAAGAGTAGGTTACATTATCGACACTGTGGTAGGTTTATATTGAAGAGTAGGTTACATTATCGACACTGTGGTAAGGTTTATATTGAAAGAGTAGGTTACATTATCGACACTGGTAAGGTTATATTGAAAGAGTGGTTACATTATCAACACTGTGGTAGGTTTATATTGAAAGAGTAGGTTACATTATCGACACTGTGGTAAGGTTTATATTGAAAGAGTAGGTTACATTATCGACACTGTGGTAAGATTTATATTGAAAGAGTAGTTACATTATCGACACTGTGGTAAGGTTTATATTGAAAGAGTAGGTTACATTATCGACACTGTGGTAAGGTTTATATTGAAAGAGTAGGTTACATTATCGACACTGTGGTAAGATTTATATTGAAAGAGTAGGTTACATTATCGACACTGTGGTAAGATTTATATTGAAAGAGTAGGTTACATTATCGACACTGTGGTAAGGTTTATATTGAAAGAGTAGGTTACATTATCGACACTGTGGTAAGGTTTATATTGAAAGAGTAGGTTACATTATCGACACTGTGGTAAGATTTATATTGAAAGAGTAGGTTACATTATCGACACTGTGGTAAGGTTTATATTGAAAGAGTAGGTTACATTATCGACACTGTGGTAAGGTTTATATTGAAAGAGTAGGTTACATTATCGACACTGTGGTAATTTATATTGAAAGAGTAGGTTACATTATCGACACTGTGTATTATATTAAAGAGTAGGTTACATTATCGACACTGTGGTAAGTTAATTGAAAGAGAGTTACATTATCACATGGTAAGATTTATATTGAAAGAGTAGGTTACATTATCGACACTGTGGTAAGATTTATATTATGTTAATAAGGATTTTCTACATGTACATATGGGTTGAGTAATGTAAGTTTTGTACCATTATTGAAATGTTTTATACTGTAAGCATACGAATACAACCAAATGAAAGATATTTATATATTGTCCTATAATTATTGTAATGTGCAGACAGTCGGCGGAGTCACAAAACAAAACTGTACCGATTATTAAATGGATAATTACTCCAGTGTTACAACAATTATCTAGAGAGCAGTACATGCTTGCATACCGGTACGAGACGCACGGGATTAATGGTGTATTAACCGACTGGTCTCATTCAGGAAACACGGCGAGACCGTAATATCAGGCACACAGTAATTATGGTGAGTATGTCGAATTGCCGTAAACCCGTCCAATAATTCAGCTGGTGTGTGATCTCATTGCTATCGGCTAAATAGCAAATCAAATGCATGTCGAGATAATAAGGGGACACAATTTGAGTGGGGTTCTAAATCGTCGCCAATATAAGTGATACTTAATTGAGCGTCAACTTTTGGAATTCCTATGCTTAGTAGAGAATAAATTTGTAAACGTGCTTAAATAGGGGATTATCAGTTCCTTATTTTAACACTATCGACACCATAATTGATAGTAAAGCATATGTTGATAGGCCTAGTAATACTAAATCATTATAAATGGTCGTTTAAAAACTCATTCTGTAATAGTTAACATATGTGGAATTCAAAATCAAGCAAATTGTGCCCCTAAAAAATTCAGACATGTATAAATGGAGACACAGAATACACCGTGACCGTAACTAAAATGCTTACTAATGCATATGTGTGTACATATCTTTAACTACGTTGGTGTTACACTTAACTATACCGGTAATTTTAATTTTAATTCACAAAAACTCCATGGCAAAGGCCTAAAAGCTATGAACATACTAACAGCTAATCTACGTAAACACGAGACAAAACTAAAAACCGCTCTCCAGCTCTAGTATCATCCATTTTACATTACGGAAGTGAAATATGGGGATTTTCAAAAGCTAAAAATTTAGAGACATTGCACTTGAAATTCTGCAAGTTAGTTCTTGATGTTAAGCAATCAACTAGTAATGTTGCTGTATATTATGAACTTGGAAGATACCCATTGTATATATGTAGATATGTAAAAGTTGTAAAATATTGGTTAAAAATAGTTACAACGGAAACTATAATTATTAAGTCGAGGATACAAACGTGTCTAGATGATTTAGTAACTGGCAATTGGTTGTCCAGAGTTAAGGAATTGCTAAGTAAATTTGGCTTTTTGTATATATGGGAAAACCCACATGTCATCGACCACACTCAGTTTATTTCTGAATTTAAACAAAGGATTATAGATGATTTTCTGCAGATTTCACAAGCTGATCTTCGACTAAATAAGGTACTTACATTATATAAAAATGTAAAGATTAATTTTGGTTACGAATCGTACTTAGATATAATACTAAGCAGAAAATTAAGAATTGCATTTACAAAATTGAGACTATCAGCGCACAACTTACGGATTGAAACAGGCAGACAAGGTAGAAACCGTATTGATCAAAACGAAAGGTTATGTTTATTGTGTAATACAAACAACGTGGAAGATGAGTTTCATTTCATGTTTAAATGTGAGGTGTATAGTACATTAAGAAAAAAATATATTAAACGTTTATATTCTAATCGACCAAGTATGTTCAAATTATTGCAAATATTTCAATGTGACAATTCCCTAGAGCTGGTTAACTTTAGTAAATATATTCATGAAGCTTTATCCCTTCGTAATTCACTTGTTTAGGATATATGAGTTACCAGTTGAATACTCCCTACACTCTTAATACAGTCATGATCATGTTTTGCATAGTCTAAAATCCATCATGACATTGTCATTATTTTTCCATGTATGTCCATAATCATTACATCATTTGTCCATCCTCATCATGATTGCATATATCATAATATTGTACTATATATATTGTAAATATGTTTAAATGTTACAGACGAGACACTGTAAAGTTTAAGTCTTAATAAAGCATTCTTCTTCTTCTTCATATCTCTCAATATAATATGTTCTCGATAAAACTCGACGATGTCTGATATACATGTGGATCCTAACTACGGACGTAATGTATGTTACAGTGTGTATGTAGTGTAAATAGTACTGTAAATTCATGCGTAGACAATAATCTTAAAACAATAGAACAATATGCCTGGACGATTTTGTATTGAACGTCCTGTGTGCTTAGTACAGTTAGGAAATACTCGAGTGCATATATATAGCCGAGTTATAGAATGTCTAGATAGAAAAAAGTCATCGTGGTCAGGTTTCGGAATTGGTTGCAGGGCAACATGACCGTCCCACTGTTATGATACTTCATGAAAGTCTATGCACGCTCACAGGATAGTGCAATGATACAGACATAGGCCCATTCCAGAGTCTCCTCTAGTTGTTTTACGTGCACGGTGTACATGACCGACACGAGACCTCGGTTTCACGTCCAATCTGAAAGAAATTTTATTAGGGTCAGACGGGGGATCGAACCTGCGATCCCTGGATTACCAGTCCAGCGTATTACCACTGGACTACAGATCCGTATGCACGCTAAATATGTGTGTTTTAAGGTTTATATACCCTGCCTAGCCCTGAACTATGGTGCACCATGTATGGCTTCCAAACCGATTAGATCGAACATGTTACAGTTTCCGACTGAACATGTTACAGTTTCCGACCGAACATGTTACAGTTTCCGAGCTTCGTGTATGGGGATAATACTTTGTAGGATTTATTAATAGACTTCCTTGGAATTCATGTATATTAGTTTATACAAATTTATTTTTTAGTTCGATTGCGAAACAAGTTCTTACAACTTATATTAATCACTCTCGAGACCTTGTTCCTGATGGGACGTGGGACTCGCGACGAGGGAGAGAGAAGATACAATGTGGAATTTAAACGCCGTGCCTAAGGGCATAATCGTAACGACTACAGCTGGACGTGGACTCCGAACCTTTCGCACTTGATGCAAACGCACTACCAGTGCGCTATTACGACTTCCATCGTATATTGTGACCTGTTATAAATCTGTTAGTGTTGATGTATGGTAATGTCAGTTGGGATCAGTGGCCCTGAACTCCGGCTAAAAGGTTATTTGATGGTTTTGTTTATCGCCTTTACTGCATCTAGTTAACCTGAGTCATACCCATGCTACTTAAAGCAACACTACGTCGCAAAAAGCAAATAAAATGCATTTTTTCACGTATAAATGCATTACTACTACGATTTTCCCCGAATACTTTCGAACATTAACATTGAATCAATAAACAATGTTTTTGTGGTCTACAAACTTTCAAAATTAAAATTAGATTTCATATAACGATAAGTCTGTACAATGTATCATGTTATTCAGGATACATGCGTTGTATTGCGCATGAATGTCGACCCTATTTATATTATTTTGCTATGTAAACAAACCGCGTTTGTTTATTAGTTGAAATACTCAGTTTTTGAGGCAAATATTTGGAAATAAATTATATAATAGGAAATTACATTCTGCAGAAATTTGCATTTCCATTGATGTAGTGTCGCTTTAAAGTATTGAATAGTGCGGCTAGTAGTGGATGATCCGGAACATGCTTACCAATCATCAACTGTTTTTATAAAGTTTAATAAATGCCCTGTCCGTCGATATTCTCCACTCATTTTCATTTCGTACAATCTGATGTGCGGAGTCTTCATAAACCGATTGGGTGTCGTGTCTATCCCACCAACCGATTGGGTGTCGTGAGTATCCCACCAACCGATTGGGTGTCGTGAGTATCCCACCAACCGATTGGGTGTCGTGCCTATCCCATCAACCGAGTGGGTGTCGTGTCTATCCCACCGACCGACTGGGTGTCGTGAGTATCCCACCAACCGATTGGGTGTCGTGCCTATCCCATCAACCGATTGGGTGTCGTGTCTATCCCATCAACCGATTGGGGGTCGTGAGTATCCCACCAACCGATTGGGTGTTCGTGAGTATCCCACCAACCGATTGGGTGTCGTGCCTATCCCACCAACCGATTGGGTGTCGTGCCTATCCCACCAACCGATTGGGTGTCGTGAGTATCCCACCAACCGATGGGTGTCGTGCCAATCCCACCAACCGATGGGTGTCGTGCCTATCCCACCAACCGATTGGGTGTCGTGCCTATCCCATCAACCGATTGGGTGTCGTGAGTATCCCACCAACCGATTGGGTGTCGTGAGTATCCCACCAACCGATTGGGTGTCGTGAGTATCCCATCAACCGATTGGGTGTCGTGAGTATCCCACCAACCGATTGGGTGTCGTGAGTATCCCACCAACCGATTGGGTGTCGTGAGTATCCCACCAACCGATTGGTGTCGTGCCTATCCCACCAACCGATTGGGTGTCGTGAGTATCCCATCAACCGATTGGGTGTCGTGAGTATCCCATCAACCGATTGGGTGTCGTGAGTATCCCACCAACCGATTGGGTGTCGTGACTATCCCATCAACCGAGTGGGTGTCGTGCCTATCCCATCAACCGATTGGGTGTCGTGCCTATCCCACCAACCGATTGGGTGTCGTGCCTATCCCACCAACCGATTGGGTGTCGTGCCTATCCCACCAACCGATTGGGTGTCGTGCCTATCCCACCAACCGATTGGGTGTCGTGAGTATCCCATCAACCGATTGGGTGTCGTGCCTATCCCACCAACCGATTGGGTGTCGTGCCTATCCCACCAACCGATTGGGTGTCGTGCCTATCCCACCAACCGATTGGGTGTCGTGCCTATCCCACCAACCGATTGGGTGTCGTGAGTATCCCATCAACCGATTGGGTGTCGTGAGTATCCCATCAACCGATTGGGTGTCGTGAGTATCCCACCAACCGATTGGGTGTCGTGACTATCCCACCAACCGATTGGGTCGTGCCTATCCCATCAACCGATTGGGTGTCGTGCCTATCCCACCGATTGGGTGTCGTGCCTTCCGATTGGGTGTCGCGCCTATCTCACCAACCGATTGGGTGTCGTGCCTATCCCACCAACCGATTGGGTGTCGTGAGTATCCCATCAACCGATTGGGTGTCGTGCCTATCCCATCAACCGATTGGGTGTCGTGAGTGTCCCACCAACCGATTGGGTGTCGTGAGTATCCCACCAACCGAGTGGGTGTCGTGCCTATCCCATCAACCGATTGGGTGTCGTGCCTATCCCATCAACCGATTGGGTGTCGTGAGTATCCCACCAACCGATTGGGTGTCGTGCCTATCCCATCAACCGATTGGGTGTCGTGCCTATCCCATCAACCGATTGGGTGTCGTGAGTATCCCACCAACCGATTGGGTGTCGTGCCTATCCCATCAACCGATTGGGTGTCGTGAGTATCCCACCAACCGATTGGGTATCGTGCCTATCCCATCAACCGATTGGGTGTCGTGCCTATCCCATCAACCGATTGGGTGTCGTGAGTATCCCACCAACCGATTGGGTGTCGTGCCTATCCCATCAACCGATTGGGTGTCGTGCCTATTCCATCAACCGATTGGGTGTCGTGAGTATAACCAAACGCCTATTTGTTAATTGGAGCTTCATGCATGTTCATATCCCACCGCCACACCAAGCCACCCATATACACAGTTTGAAATAATGTTCCACCGACCCCAGTTGAACTGACGAACCGAGTCATCATTCTGCATGGAATGGATCAGTTAGGCGACTTGGTTAAAGCGACATTACATCACAAAAGCCCCAAAAATGCATTTGTTCACGTATAAATGCATTACTACTACACATTCTTCCGAATATATTCGAACACTAACATAGAATCAATAAACAGTGCTTTTGTGGTCTACAAACTTTCAAAAGTGAAAGTAGGATTTCATATAACTGTCATCCATGCTCATAAATTGACGTTTGTTTGTCATTGGAGTCATATCACGTGATACTGTCGTCTAGAGATAATTCAACTAAGATTAGTCTACAAATAAATAGGCACACGTGTCAGATATATCGGTAAATCTGTACCATAAATCGAGTTATTCAAGATAAACGCATTGTATTACGCATGTATGTTGACATTATTTACATTATTTTGTTATGTTAACAAACCGCGTACAACGACTATTAGTTGTAATACTCAGTTTTTTAGGCAAATATTTGGGAAAATAATTATACCATTTAATAAAAAATTACATTTTGTAGAAATTAGCGTTTTCACTGATGTAGTGTCGCTTTAAATTTATAGAAAAATGTTATATCTAGGTATAATACTCGCTTGAACGGTACAATGTCAATGTGACCAAGACGAAATAAAATATGTATATACTCGCCACCGCAGAAAAGCATCTGGGCGAGTACATATTTCTAAGATGATTTAAAGAATTTTGTAAAGGAGGATACTATTAGACTACGATATTTATTACTAGTTGTTTTTTGTTGGCTGCTGAGCTACTACTCAAAATGTAATAAGATCGCATATCTCAATGTGTGGAAGTCGTGATAGCCCAGTGGATACACGTTCGCTTCAGGTGCGAAAAGGTCCGGAGTTCGAGCCCCACTGGAGCCGTTACGATTGTGCCCTTAGGCAAGGTCTTTAAATTCCACGTTGCCTCTTCTCTCTCCCTCGTGGCGATGGATTCCACCAGGAATGAGGTCTCGAGAGTGATTAATGTAAAGTTGTAAGAACTTGTTTCGTAATCGAGTTAAAATAAATTTGTATGAAAGGATATCTCAATTCGTGTCTCAACGTGGCCCTCTCGTTTCATTACATCGTTCTGCTGATAAACTTTGAGTGACACATGGAAATATGCCCAAGGCCTACCAATGAAGTAGAACGTTGCATACTTGTACATCACTATACACGCCCTGCATACTGGTACATCACTATCTCTCCTCCTACATTGTACACACCCTGCATACTGGTACATCACTATCACTCCTCCTACATTGTACACGCCCTGCATACTGGTACATCACTATCTCTCCTCCTACATTGTACACACCCTGCATACTGGTACATCACTATCTCTCCTCCTACATTGTACACGCCCTGCATACTGGTACATCACTATCTCTCCGCCTACATTGTACACACCCTGCATACTGGTACATCACTATCTCTCCTCCTACATTGTACACGCCATGCATACTGGTACATCACTATCTCTCCTCCTACATTGTACACGCCCTGCATACTGGTACATCACTATCACTGCTCCTACATTGTACACGCCCTGCATACTGGTACATCACTATCACTCCTCCTACATTGTACACGCCATGCATACTGGTACATCACTATCTCTCCTCCTACATTGTACACACCCTGCATACTGGTACATCACTAGCTCTCCTCCTACATTGTACACGCCCTGCATACTGGTACATCACTATCTCTCCTCCTACATTGTACACGCCATGCATACTGGTACATCACTATCTCTCCTCCTACATTGTACACGCCCTGCATACTGGTACATCACTATCTCTCCTCCTACATTGTACACGCCCTGCATACTGGTACATCACTATCTCTCCTCCTACATTGTACACGCCCTGCATACTGGTACATCACTATCCTCCTCCTACATTGTACACGCCCTGCATACTGGTACATCACTATCTCTCCTCCTACATTGTACACGCCCTGCATACTGGTACATCACTATCTCTCCTCCTACATTGTACACGCCCTGCATACTGGTACATCACTATCTCTCCTCCTACATTGTACACGCCCTGCATACTGGTACATCACTATCTCTCCTCCTACATTGTACACCCCAACACACACACTGTACACGCCCTGCATACTGGTACATCACTATCTCTCCTCCTACATTGTACACACCCTGCATACTGGTACATCACTATCTCTCCTCCTACATTGTACACGCCCTGCATACTGGTACATCACTATCTCTCCTCCTACATTGTACACGCCCTGCATACTGGTACATCACTATCTCTCCTCCTACATTGTACACGCCCTGCATACTGGTACATCACTATCTCTCCTCCTACATTGTACACGCCCTGCATACTGGTACATCACTATCTCTCCTCCTACATTGTACACCCCCACTGCATACTGGTACATCACTAGCTCTCCTCCTACATTGTACACGCCCTGCATACTGGTACATCACTATCTCTCCTCCTACATTGTACACACCCTGCATATAGTACATCACTATCTCTCCTACATTGTACACACCCTGCAACTGGTACATCACTATCTCTCCTCCTACATTGTACACGCCCTGCATACTGGTACATCACTATCTCTCCTCCTACATTGTACACGCCCTGCATACTGGTACATCACTATCTCTCCTCCTACATTATACACGCCCTGCATACTGGTACATCACTATCTCTCCTCCTACAGTGTACACGCCCTGCATACTGGTACATCACTATCACTCCTCCTACATTGTACACACCCTGCATACTGGTACATCACTATCTCTCCCCCTACATTGTACACGCCCTGCATACTGGTACATCACTATCTCTCCTCCTACATTGTACACGCCCTGCATACTGGTATATCACTATCTCTCCTCCTACATTGTACACACCCTGCATACTGGTACATCACTATCTCTCCCCCTACATTGTACACACCCTGCATACTGGTACATCACTATCTCTCCTCATACATTGTACACGCCCTGCATACTGGTACATCACTATCTCT
>CM026394.1:53764308-53775220 GCA_014843695.1 Archivesica marissinica | reverse complement strand
CATCTATATAGCACTTGGGGTGACCATCTATATAGCACTTGGGGTGACCATCTGGATATAGCACTAGGGTTGACCATCTATATAGCACTTGGGGTGACCATCTGGATATAGCACTTGGGATGACCATCAGGATGTAGCACTTGGGATGACCATCTGGATATAGCACTTGGGATGACCATCTGGATATAGCACTTGGGATGACTATCTGGATATATCACTTGGGATGACCATCTATATAGCACTTGGGGTGACCATCTATATAGCACTTGGGGTGTCAATCAGGATATAGCACTTGGGGTGACAATCAGGATATTCAACTTGGGGTGACAATCAGGATATAGCACTTGGGATGACCATCTATATAGAACTTGGGATGACCATCTATATATCACTTGGGGTGACCATCTATATAGCACTTGGGGTGACCATCTGGATATAGCACTTGGGATGACCATCTATATAGCACTTGGGATGACCATCTGGAAATAGCACTTGGGGTGACCATCAGGATATAGCACTTGGGGTGACCATCTGGATATAGCACTTGGGATGACCATCTGTATATAATACTTGGGATGACCATCAGGATATAGCACTTGGGATGACAATCAGGATATATCACTCAGGATGACCATCTATATAACACTTGAGATGACCATCTATATAGCACTTGGGATGACCATCAATATAGCACTTGTGATGACCATCAGGATATAGCAATTGGGGTGACCATCAATATAGCACATGGGGTGACCATCTACATAGCACTTGCGGTGAAAATCAGGATATAGAACTTGGGATGACCATCTATATAGCACTTGGGTTGACCATCTATATAGCACTTGGGGTGACCATCTATATAGCACTTTGGGTGACCATCAAACACACCACAAACACAACACAAACACAACCATCTATATAGCACTAGGGGTGACCATCTATATAGCACTTGGGGTGACAATCAGGATATAGCACATGGGGTGACAATCAGGATATAGCACTTGGGGTAACAATCAGGAAACACAACCACAAAAACAACCACAAACACAACACATATAGCACTTGGGGTGACCATCTGGATATAGCACTTGGGATGACCATCTATATAGCACTTGGGATGACCATCTACAACACAACCACAAACAACAACAAAACAACAACCACAAACACAACCACACAACACACCACAACACACCACAAAACCAACAAACACACAAAAAACACACAAAATATAGCACTTGGGATGACTATCTGGATATAGCACTTGGGATGACCACTGGATATAGCACTTGAGATGACAATCATATATAGCACTTGGGATGACCACTATATAGCACTTGGGATGACAATCTATATAGCACTTGGGGTGACAATCTATATAGCACTAGGGGTGACAATCTATATAGCACTTGTGGTGACAATCTATATAGCACTTGGGGTTACAATCTATATAGCACTTGGGGTGACCATCTATATAGCACTTGGGGTGACAATCTATATAGCACTTGGGGTGACAATCATATATAGCACTTGTGGTGACCATCTATATAGCACTTGGGGTGACAATCAGGATATAGCACTACCAACACAACACACCCCAACCAACAAACACTTGGGTGACAATCTATATAGCACTGGGGTGACATCAAGATAGCACTTGGGTGACAATCAATATAGCACTTGGGGTGACAATCAGGATATAGCACTTGGGATGACCATCTATATAGCACTTGGGATGACCATCAGGATATAGCACTTGGGGTGATCATCAATATAGCACTTGGGATGACCATCAGGATATAGCACTTGGGGTGACCATCAATAGAGCACTTGGGGTGACCATCTACATAGCACTTGGGATGACCATCTATATAGCACTTGGGATGACCATCAGGATATAGCACTTGGCGTGACCATCAATAGAGCACTTGGGGTGACCATATACATAGCACTTGGGGTGACAATCAGGATATAGCACTTGGGATGACCATCTATATAGCACTTGTGGTGGCCATCTATATAGCACTTTGGGTGACCATCTATATAGCACTTGGGGTGACCATCTGGATATAGCACTTGGGATGACTATCTGGATATATCACTTGGGATGACCATCTATATAGCACTTGGGGTGACCATCTATCTAGCACTTGGGGTGACAATCAGGATATAGCACTTGGGGTGACAATCAGGATATAGCACTTGTGGTGACAATCAGGATATAGCACTTGGGATGATCATCTATATAGAACTTGGGATGACCATCTATATATCAATTGGGGTGACCATCTATATAGCACTTGGGGTGACCATCTGGATATAGCACTTGGGATGACCATCTATATAGCACTTGGGATGACCATCTATATAGCACTTGCGATGACCATCTATATAGCACTTGGGATGACCATCTGGATATAGCACTTGGGTTGACCATCTATATAGCACTTGGGATGACCATCTATATAGCACTTGGGATGACCATCTGGACATAGCACTTAGGGTGACCATCTATACAGCACATGGGATGACCATCTATATAGCACTTGGGATGACCATCTGGACATAGTACTTGGGGTGAACATCTATATAGCACTTGGGGTGACCATCTATATAGTACTTGGGGTAACAATCTATATAGCACTTGGGGTGACAATCAGGATATAGCACTTTGGGTGACAATGAGGATATAGCACTTGGGGTGACAATCAGGATATAGCACTTGGGATGACCATCTGGATATAGCACTTGCTGATGACCATCTGGATATAGCACTTGGGAGGACAATCAGGATATAGCACTTGGGATGACCATCTGGATATAGCACTTGTGATGACCATCCATATAGCACTTGGGATGACCATCTATATAGCACTTGGGATGACCATCTGGATATAGCACTTGGGGTGACAATCAGGATATAGCACTTGGGGTGACAATCAGGATATAGCACTTGGGGTGACCATCTGGATATAGCACTTGGGATGACCATCTATATAGCACTTGGGATGACCATCAGGATATAGCACTTGGGGTGATCATCAATATAGCACTTGGGATGACCATCAGGATATAGCACTTGGGGTGACCATCAATAGAGCACTTGGGGTGACCATCTACATAGCACTTGGGATGACCATCTATATAGCATTGGGGTGACCATCAATATACACTTGGGATGACATCAGGATATAGCATTGGCGTGACCATCAATAGAGCACTTGGGGTGACCATCTACATAGCACTTGGTGTGACAATCAGGATATAGCACTTGGGATGACCATCTATATAGCACTTGTGGTGGCCATCTATATAGCACTTTGGGTGACCATCTATATAGCACTTGGGGTGACCATCTGGATATAGCACTTGGGATGACTATCTGGATATATCACTTGGGATGACCATCTATATAGCACTTGGGGTGACCATCCATATAGCACTTGGGGTGACAATCAGGATATAGCACTTGGGGTGACAATCAGGATATAGCACTTGGGGTGACAATCAGGATATAGCACTTGGGATGATCATCTATATAGAACTTGGAATGACCATCTATATATCAATTGGGGTGACCATCTATATAGCACTTGGGGTGACCATCTGGATATAGCACTTGGGATGACCATCTATATGGCACTTGGGATAACCATCTATATAGCACTTGGGATTACCATCTATATAGCACTTGGGATGACCATCTGGATATAGTACTTGGGTTGACCATCTATATAGCACTTGGGATGACCATCTGGATATAGCACTTGGGGTGACCATCTATACAGCACATGGGATGACCATCTATATAGCACTTGGGATGACCATCTGGACATAGTACTTGGGGTGAACATCTATATAGCACTTGGGGTGACCATCTATATAGTACTTGGGGTGACAATCTATATAGCACTTGGGGTGACAATCAGGATATAGCACTTTGGGTGACAATGAGGATATAGCACTTGGGATGACCATCTATATAGCACTTGCTGATGACCATCTGGATATAGCACTTGGGATGACAATCAGGATATAGCACTTGGGATGACTATCTGGATATAGCACTTGGGATGACCATCTATATAGCACTTGGGATGACCATCTATATAGCACTTGGGTGACACTCTATATAGCACTTGGGGTGACAATCTATATAGCACTTGGGGTGACAATGAGGATATATCACTTGGGGTGACAATCAGGATATAGCACTTGGGATGACCATCTGGATATAGCACTTGGGATGACCATCTGGATATAGCACTTCGGATGACCATCTGGATATAGCACTTGGGATGACAATCAGGATATAGCACTTGGGATGACTATCTGAATATAGCACTTGGGGTGACCATCTATATAGCACTTGGGGTGACAATCAGGATATAGCACTTGGGGTGACAATCAGGATATAGCACTTGGGATGACCATCTATATAGCACTTGGGGTGACCATCTATATAGCACTTGGGGTGACCATCTGGATATAGCACTTAGGATGACCACCTATATAGCACATGGGATGACCATCTATATAGCACTTGGGATGACCATCTGGATATAGCACTTGGGGTGACCATCTATATAGCACTTGGGATGACCATCTATATAGCACTTGGGATGACCATCTGGACATAGCACTTAGGGTGACCATCTATGTAGCACTTGGGGTGATCATCTATATAACTTGGGGTGACCATCTATATAGACTTGGGGTGAAAATCTAATAGCACTTGGGGTGACAATAGGATATAGCACTTTGGGTGACAATGAGGATATAGCACTTGGGATGACCATCTGGATATAGCACTTGGTGACCATCTGGATATAGCACTTGGGATGACAATCAGGATATAGCACTTGGGATGACTATCTGGATATAGCACTTGGGATGACCATCTATATAGCACTTGGGATGACCATCTATATAGCACTTGGGTGACACTCTATATAGCACTTGGGGTGACAATCTATATAGCACTTGGGGTGACAATGAGGATATATCACTTGGGGTGACAATCAGGATATAGCACTTGGGATGACCATCTGGATATAGCACTTGGGATGACCATCTGGATATAGCACTTCGGATGACCATCTGGATATAGCACTTGGGATGACAATCAGGATATAGCACTTGGGATGACCATCTAATATAGCACTTGGGGTGACCATCTATATAGCACTTGGGGTGACAATCAGGATATAGCACTTGGGGTGACAATCAGGATATAGCACTTGGGATGACCATCTATATAGAACTTATGATGACCATCTATATATCACTTGGTATGACCATCTATATAGCACTTGGGGTGACCATCTGGATATAGCACTTGGGGTGACCACCTATATAGCACATGGGGTGACCATCTATATAGCACTTGGGGTGACCATCTGGATATAGCACTTGGGGTGACCATCTATATAGCACTTGGGATGACCATCTATATAGCACTTGGGATGACCATCTGGACATAGCACTTGGGGTGACCATCTATGTAGCACTTGGGGTGACCATCTATATAGCACTTGGGATGACCATCTAAAAAACAAACACACAAAAACACCAGGATATAGAACTTGGGATGACAATCAGGATATAGCACTTGGGATGACCATCTGGATATAGCACTTGGGATGACCATCTGGATATAGCACTTGGGATGACAATCAGATATAGCACTTGGGTGACAATCTATATAGCACTTGGGATGACCACTGGATATAGCACTTGGGATGACCATCTATATAGCACTTGGGGTGACAATCTATATAGCACTTGGGGTGACAATCTATATAGCACTTGGGGTGACATTCTATATAGCACTTAGGGTGACAATCTATATAGCATTTGGGGTGACCATCTATATAGCACTTGGGGTGACAATCTATATAGCACTTGGGGTGACAATCTATATAGCACTTGGGGTGACAATCTACATAGCACTTGGGGTGACAATGAGGATATAGCACTAGGGGTGACAATGAGGATATAGCACTTGGGGTGACAATGAGGATAAAGCACTTGGGATGACTATCTGGATATAGCACTTGGGATGACCATCTGGATATAGCACTTGGGATGACAATCAGGATATAGCACTTGGGATGACTATCTGGATATAGCACTTGGGATGACCATCTATATAGCACTTGGGATGACTATCTGGATATAGCACTTGGGATGACAACTGGATATAGCACTTGGGATGACCATCTATATAGCACTTGGGGTGACAATCTATATAGCGCTTGGGGTGACAATCTATATAGCACTTGGGGTGACAATCTATATAGCACTTGGGGTGACAATCTATATAGCATTTGGTGTGACCATCTATATAGCACTTGGGGTGACAATCTATATAGCACTTGGGGTGACAATCTATATAGCACTTGGAGTGACGATCTATATAGCACTTGGGGTGACAATCAGGATATAGCACTTGGGGTGACCATCTGGATATAGCACTTGGGATGACCATCTATATAGCACTTGGGATGACCATCAGGATATAGCACTTGGGGTGATCATCAATATAGCACTTGGGATGACCATCAGGATATAGCACTTGGGGTGACCATCAATAGAGCACTTGGGGTGACCATCTACATAGCACTTGGGATGACCATCTATATAGCACTTGGGGTGACCATCAATATATATCACTTGGGATGACCATCAGGATATAGCACTTGGCGTGACCATCAATAGAGCACTTGGGGTGACCATCTACATAGCACTTGGGGTGACAATCAGGATATAGCACTTGGGATGACCATCTATATAGCACTTGTGGTGGCCATCTATATACCACTTTGGGTGACCATCTATATAGCACTTGGGGTGACCATCTGGATATAGCACTTGGGATGACTATCTGGATATATCACTTGGGATGACCATCTATATAGCACTTGGGGTGACCATCTATATAGCACTTGGGGTGACAATCAGGATGTAGCACTTGGGGTGACAATCAGGATATAGCACTTGGGGTGACAATCAGGATATAGCACTTGGGATGATCATCTATATAGAACTTGGAATGACCATCTATATATCAATTGGGGTGACCATCTATATAGCACTTAGGGTGACCATCTGGATATAGCACTTGGGATGACCATCTATATGGCACTTGGGATAACCATCTATATAACACTTGGGATTACCATCTATATAGCACTTGGGATGACCATCTGGATATAGTACTTGGGTTGACCATCTATATAGCACTTGGGATGACCATCTGGATATAGCACTTGGGTTGACCATCTATATAGCACTTGGGATGACCATCAATATAGCACTTGGGATGACCATCTGGATATAGCACTTGCTGATGACCATCTGGATATAGCACTTGGGATGACAATCAGGATATAGCACTTGGGATGACTATCTGGATATAGCACTTGGGATGACCATCTATATAGCACTTGGGATGACCATCTATATAACACTTGGGATGACTATCTGGATATAGCACTTGGGATGACCACTGGATATAGCACTTGGGATGACCATCTATATAGCACTTGGGGTGACACTCTATATAGCACTTGGGGTGACATTCTATATAGCACTTGGGGTGACAATGAGGATATATCACTTGGGGTGACAATCAGGATATAGCACTTGGGATGACCATCTGGATATAGCACTTGGGATGACCATCTGAATATAGCACTTCGGATGACCATCTGGATATAGCACTTGTGATGACAATCAGGATATAGCACTTGGGATGACTATCTGAAAATAGCACTTGGGGTGACCATCTATATAGCACTTGGGGTGACAATCAGGATATAGCACTTGGGGTGACAATCAGGATATAGCACTTGGGATGACCATCTATATAGAACTTATGATGACCATCTATATATCACTTGGGGTGACCATCTATATAGCACGTGGGGTGACCATCTGGATATAGCACTTAGGATGACCACCTATATAGCACATGGGATGACCATCTATATAAACTTGGGATGACCATCTGGATATAGCACTTGGGGTGACCATCTATATACCACTTGGGATGACCATCTATATAGCACTTGGGATGACCATCTGGATATAGCACTTGGGGTGACCATCTATATAGCACTTGGGATGACCATCTATATAGCACTTGGGATGACCATCTGGACATAGCACTTGGGGTGACCATCTATATCGTACTTGGGGTGACCATCTATATAGTACTTGGGGAGAAAATCTATATAGCACTTGGGGTGACCATCAGGATATAGCACTTGGGGTGACCATCTGGATATAGCACTTGGGATGACCATCTGGATATAGCACTTGGGATGACCATCTGGATATAGCACTTGGGATGACCATCTGGATATAGCACTTGGGATGACCATCTGAACATAGCCCTTGGGATGACCATCTATATAACATTTGGGATGACCATTTGGATATAGCACTTGGGATGACCATCTGGATATAGCACTTGAGGTGACCATCAGGATATAGCACTTGGGGTGACCATCTGGATATAGCACTTGGGATGACCATCTCGATATAGCACTTGGGATGACCATCTGGATATAGCACTTGGGATGACCATCTAGATATAGCACTTGGGATGACCATCTGGATATAGCACTTGGGATGACCATCTATATAGCACTTGGGGTGAACATCTGGATATAGCACTTGGGGTGACCATCCGGATATATCATTTGGGGTGGCCATCTATATAGCACTTGGGATGACCATCTGGATATAGCACTTTTGATGACCATCTGTATATAGCACTTGAGGTGACCATCTGGATATAGCACTTGTGATGACCATCTATATAGCACTTGGGATGACCATCTATATAGCACTTGGGCTGACCATCAGGATATAGCACTTGGGGTGACAATCAGGATATATCTCTCGGGATGACCATCTATATAGCACTTGGGATGACCATCTATATAGCACTTGGGATGACCATCTATATAGCACTTGTGGTGACTATCAGGATATAGCACTTGGGGTGACCATCTATATAGCACATGGGGTGACCATCTATATAGCACTTGCGGTGACCATCTGGATATAGAACTTGGGGTGACCATCTATATAGCACTTGGGGTGACCATCTATATAGCACTTGGGGTGACCATCTATATAGCACTTGGGGTGACCATCTGGATATAGCACTAGGGGTGACCATCTATATAGCACTTGGGGTGACAATCAGGATATAGCACATGGGGTGACAATCAGGATATAGCACTTGGGGTGACAATCAGGATATAGCACTTGGGGTGATCATCTGGATATAGCACTTGGGATGACCATCTATATAGCACTTGGGATGACCATCTATATAGCACTTGGGATGACTATCTGGATATAGCACTTGGGATGACCACTGGATATAGCACTTGAGGTGACAATCTATATAGCACTTGGGATGACCATCTATATAGCACTTGGGGTGACAATCTATATAGCACTTGGGGTGACAATCTATATAGCACTTGGGGTGACAATCTATATAGCACTTGGGGTGACCATCTATATAGCACTTGGGGTGACAATCTATATAGCACTTGGGGTGACCATCTATATAGCACTTGGGGTGACAATCTATATAGCACTTGGGGTGACAATCTATATAGCACTTGGGGTGACAATCTATATATCACTTGGGGTGACAATCAGGATATAGCACTTGGGGTGACAATCTATATAGCACTTGGGGTGACAATCTAGATAGCACTTTGGGTGACAATCTAACTAGCACTTGGGGTGACAATCAGGATATAGCACTTGGGGTGACAATCAGGATATAGCACTTGGGGTGACAATCAGGATATAGCACTTGGGGTGACCATCTGGATATAGCACTTGGGATGACCATCTATATAGCACTTGGGGTGACCATCTGGATATAGTACTTGGGATGACCAACTATATAGCACTTGGGGTGAACATCTGGATATAGCACTTGGGGTGACCATCTGGATATATCATTTGGGGTGACCATCTATATAGCACTTGGGATGACCATCTGGATATAGCACTTGGGATGACCATCTGGATATAGCACTTGAGGTGACCATCTGGATATAGCACTTGGAATGACCATCTATATAGCACTTGGGATGACCATCTATATAACACTTGGGCTGACCATCAGGATATAGCACTTGGGGTGACCATCAGGATATATCACTCGGGATGACCATCTATGTAGCACTTGGGATGACCATCTATATTGCACTTGGGATGACCATCTATATAGCACTTGGGGTGACTATCAGGATATAGCACTTGGGGTGACCATCTATATAGCACATGGGGTGACCATCTATATAGCACTTGCGGTAACCATCTGGATATAGCACTTGGGGTGACCATCTATATAGCACTTGGGGTGACCATCTATATAGCACTTGGGGTGACCATCTATATAGCACTTGGGGTGACCGTCTGGATATAGCACTAGGGGTGACCATCTATATAGCACTTGGGATGACCATCTGGATATAGCACTTGGTATGACCATCTGGATTGACCACTTGGGGTGACCATCTGGAAATAGTACTTGGGATGACCATCTGGATATAGCACTTGGGGTGACCATCTGGACATAGCACTTGGGATGACCATCAATATAGCACTTGGGGTTACCATCTATATAGCACTTGGGATGACCATCTGGATATAGCACTTTGGGTGACCATCAGGATATAGCACTTGGGGTGACCATCTGGATATAGCACTTGGGGTGACCATCTGGATATAGCACTTGGGATGACCATCTATATAGCACTTGGGGTGAACATCTGGATATAGCACTTGGGGTGACCATCTGGATATATCATTTGGGGTGACCATCTATATAGCACTTGGGATGACCATCTGGATATAGCACTTGGGATGA
>CM026394.1:53738690-53763308 GCA_014843695.1 Archivesica marissinica | reverse complement strand
ATCACACTGTCGCGAATCATCTAATTCTAATTTAGTTACTGTTTCATTAAAGAAGTTGAGACATGAAGCAGCTGTTTGTTTGTGTTTATATAAGTTTTTATAAAATATCCTTTCCTCTTCTAGAATTGTGGTTGGATCAGTTATAATTTTATTGGAAACGTTAAGTGCAGTGATATTATTTTGCTCAGCGTGCCGTATTTCTAAATTAGCAAAATATTTTGTATTATATTCGTTAGATTCAATATGAATAGCTTTTGCTCTTATCATAAGTCCATTTATTCTTTGTTCAAGTATATTGTTAAGCAGGTCATGTGTTTCATTTAATCGTTCTCTTAAATTGTCGTTGTTTGTATTATCATCGGCTAGTTTATGTTCTAATTCTTCTATTGTTTTCCTCAGTTTAAGTTCTTGTTTACACTGTTGTTGTTTTTTAGCTGTTGCATATTTTATCGATTCATTTCTAATGTTTCCTTTTATAATTTCCCATAGTGTATTGGGGTTTGCATTTTTATTAAATGTAGAAGTTTCGATAATACTTTTTTTGATAATCAATTGGTAGTCATCATCTAATAGCAAACTGTTATTAATCTTAAAATATCCCTTTCCTCTATTTTGAGTAAATATCTCCATGTTTAGAACAACTATTGAATGATCAGATTTAAAACTTGGAATTATCACAGATTCTTTAACAAAATTACATAGGTACTCCGACATTAGGAAATAATCCAGTCTGCTGAATATTGGTGGATTCGTATTTGAATGCCATGTAAATTGAGAAACAGAATGATTTAAATGTCTCCAAATATCTACCAAATTGTTTTGTTTTATAACGTCATAAATTGTTTGCCTACATTTAAGATGCGTATCCTTTCGACCGTTTTTCTTATCTTTGTCAACATCTAATATTGTATTAAAATCACTGCCTATTAAAACATTTTTATCATTATTTTCTAACAGGTATTTTTCTAGCACTTTATAAAAGTGTTGGTCATCTGTATTTGGTCCATAAATATTGATTAAAGTGAATTGAAGTTCTTTTATTTTTAGTTCCAGTGAAATTATTCGACCGTTTATTATTTCTTCAAAGTTTGTGATTACGCATGGGTATGCTTCATTAATAAGAATTGCGACACCTTCACTATTGTGTTTTGTTCCGCTAAAATATGCCTCACCTTTCCATTCTGATTTCCATTTTCCAAATGATTCTTTAGTAGAATGAGTTTCCTGTAAGAGGCATATTGACATTATTTTGCTTTTTAACCACTGGAATATTTGCAGTCGCTTCTTGGTGTTTGCAAGCCCGCGGACATTATATGAACATATTAAGGTTTCCATTTTGCTTTACAAATGAAAGATAAACATGAATCCATGATGGAAACGATCGTTTAGAAAAATAGCAAAGCTTGGGCATAAGTGTATGTAGTTGTAATGAAAGGATCCAGGAAAATGTCCGACCACATTGTAGTGCTTGAATGAGATTAGGTTCGAAAACTGTATAGGAAATATTCTCGAATGCGGTAATACAATGTCATTATGTAGTATGTACATCCGTAAATGAGTAACATACTAGAGTATTGGGTAGGTATATAAGTATCAAAACCGGAAATGATCCAGAATTGTACGTGAATCATTAAGGTTTTTGTCTGGGATTAGGTTCGAAAACTTTATAGGAAATATTCACGAATCCGGTAAAACAATGTCATTATGTAGTATTTACATCTGTAAATGAGTAACATAGTAGTGTATTGGGTAAGTATATAAGTATCATAACAGGAAAGGATCTAGAATTTTACATGCAGCATTAAAGATTTTTCTAGAATTCAATTTTTAAAATATATATATATAGTATGTGGTGTATGCTCGGATCCAGTACAAGCAAATGAGTAACTATGTAATACAATTTACATAGGTAATTGATGTTTGATGGGCATAGAGTAAGTATATACATATCTAAAACACCAATATTATAATGTTGCGTGTTATGCAGAAGTAACTAAATTGTATCTTTCATATATATCAATATGACAGCGTATACATGTATGTACCAATCCGATTGAATCGGTATCTACTACTCAATCCTTTCACCTGTAGGAATGGTTCACATGCCATTTATTCCATCTTCACGGAAGAATAGCATTTAAACGTTAATTGAAATAATAACTTAGGCATATAAACATTCAGAGACAAATATATGCTGGTCAATTTATGGCAAGTTAGAACACTCCAAATATAATCTGCTTCCAAGGGCTGCATTACAGAGTATATTTCAAGTGATAGAGTCAAACTCTACCAACAAGATATCGCCACAGCTGTGATACACTCCTCGGAACAGACACCAAGTGGATGTTACACAGATCAAATTGTCAGTCTAAGCTATCAACCCTGTATGGCAAAAACCTAACGAAACGAAAAAATAGGAATTGTTTGTGAGGGATACCGCAATAACAATTGATCAATTCACGTTGATATTCCGTGGCATTTAATCCAGTCTCGTGGTCTAAGATAAAAAAAATATATATATAGTCCATTACATTTGGATATAATTACTTACTATACGACAATATTGGCATGTTTGTTTATGACATATAGACTTCAAATAGACATATTTCAACATTCCTTCAAATACAATCGTGACGTCATACCTTTTTACTGGCAGTCCATTATTATCAATATTGAACTGCTGTCCAAAGGTCGGAGTATTACATTAAATCATATACGTAATGTTACGACATTTAATTAATAAGATCTTGATAATTATATACGCTTGTGTTATAAGTAATATATAGGCCTCAAACTGGACCAAAATGTTAAATATTGGTGCTGTGCCCAGAGCTTTGCGCTACGCACCGCGCACAGTCCAATAGTCTGCATTTTAGATAGTTTTCGGCCTAAGTCCTATGCATATACGAATATAGATAATCGTTGATCATTTAAATGATACGTCACGACTGTATGCATCATTTTAGGCCAACAAAATATATAGTGTTTGTTTACTGCCAATCATCTCATTATGTCGACAATCAACGGTCTGCTAATATTCAGCCAAGCAACAATGAACAGACATGTTTCATTCCTGGCCTAGTCTGGTAAATCATGCATATAACAGTAATATAAAGTGCTCTCATAATGCATAGCTATATAGATATATTTATAATTATATAACACGAAGTTTTAAATGTACAGTTCCACTCAAAAGTTTTGATTCATACACATTTATCAGAGTTTGCACTTTCATTGTTTATGTAGATGGCCATGGTAGGTCCAGCCAAGAATCAAAGTCTTTGTACAGAACTTTGTGGACATTGCCCATTTTGTCTTTGTAGAAAATATTGCCGTTCATGGTCCAGGCTGTATCTACTTCGTCCGGTTGCTTCCGTTTAACACTCATTAGTACAAGATGATGTGTTTTGGTTAAGTCTTCTGTGACAAACATAGGCTTTGGTAGTTCCTTTTTACGCCTCAAAATATTGTTGCGTATGAGCCTTGAAGTGAATTTAACAATGATCTGTCTATTTTTAGTATCATATTTCTTGCCCAATCGGTGACACATATCGATGTCCCCAACTTGTAGTTGTAGACCTGGCATTTCTTTGTTTAGTGTCTTGATGACGACAGCTGCTGTTGTGTCCGCGTTCTTTGGTACTCTTGTAACCAATTGCAAGGGTGGTTTTTCTTGGTTGTCTTCATCATGGACTCGAGTTTCTGGTTTTCCACCTACTCTTATTGGCATGACTGTATCCATTGTTTCTTCGATTATGCCATTTATTCGAATGCTATTGAGTCTGTTGTATTGCTCGGTGTTACTTAAAAATTCATCTGTTTTATTCTCACTGTTTCTGAGTTCACGCCTTAATCGGCTATTTTCATTATTCTGACCATCTAGTTTTTTGTCTAGCTTCTCGATTGTCTTCTTGAGACTGTCGTTTTCACTATCTTTATCGAAGATTGTTGTTTCTAAAATTTCAATTCGTTTCACAACCGAGTTCAACAGATCATTCTTCATTTCAGAAATTGTATCTTTTATCATCAATCGTAAGCTGCCATCGTTTTTCTGCATTACATTGGAAAGTTTGTTGTTAATTTGCAGCAGTTGTTGTTTGATATCCTTCAGGGAAGTTTCGGTGTCTTCATTTTTACTTTCACTTCCTTTCCTATCTGGACATTTTTCCTTATTAGGCTTCTTCTTGGGATTTTTAAGTGGTGTCGTGTTCATACTGGAGTCAGTTTCACTTACGCTACTTAGTTCACTGCGACTCCGTTTCTTTTTTAGTTCACTTTCTACATTTGAAGTTGAATTCAAGTCCGCCATTACTTTTCACACACCCTGTATCTACAGTTTCATTGAGCGTGACCCATGCACATGTAGTGCATTCTGTGTATGTTATTGTGCTACACTGAACAGGGGATTATATAAGGTTTATACAATGGAATGTATTGTCTAGAACAAAATGGCGTCCTCCATAGGATCCCTTCATCACAACTAACTAACTGATTGTATAAAAATGAAGCATTTTAAAGGTTTTGTATTCTTTTCAAGTATAGTATGATGATGTTACCAGTTTGTCTGTCTAAATAATCCAAATATTATCCATAAAGCATCCTAAAACACAATAAATTTCCAATTTTATTCAGAGCTATATTTTTTTAGTTCCTACTCCAAAGGGACATCATCCTGTCTACAACACATTTACACCATGTCCACATCACATCGAATACCATGTCCACATCACATCCAATACCATGTCTACAACACATCCAATACCATGTCTACAACATATCTACACCATGTCCACATCACATCGAATACCATGTCTACAACACATCTACACCATGTCCACATCACATCCAATACCATGTCTACAGCACATCTACACCATGTCCACAACACATCTACACCATGTCTACAACACATCCAATACCATGTCTACAACACATCTACACCATGTCCACATCACATCTACACCATGTCTGCATCACATCCAATACCATGTCTACAACACATCCAATACCATGTCTACAACACATCTACACCATGTCTACAAAACATCCAATACCATGTCCACAGTACATCTACACCATGTCCACAACACATCTACACCATGTCCACAACACATATATACCATGTCCACAACACATCCAATACCATGTCTACAACACATCTATACAATGTCCACAACACATCTACACCATGTCCACAACACATCTACACCATGTCCACAACACATCTACACCATGTCCACAACACATATATACCATGTCCACAACACATCCAATACCATGTCTACAACATATCTATACTATGTCTACAACACATCTACACCATGTCCACAACACATCCAATACCATGTCTACAACACATCTACACCATGTCCACATCACATCCAATACCATGTCTACAACACATCTACACCATGTCCACATCACATCCAATACCATGTCTACAACACATCCAATACCATGTCTACAACACATCTACACCATGTCCACAACACATCCAATACCATGTCTACAACACATCTACACCATGTCCACATCACATCCAATACCATGTCTACAACACATCTACACCATGTCCACATCACATCCAATACCATGTCTACAACACATCTACACCATGTCCACATCCAATACCATGTCTACAACACATCTACACCATGTATACAACACATCCAATACCATGTCTACAACACATCTACACCATGTATACAACACATATACACCATGTCTACAACACATCTATACCATGTCCACATCCAATACCATGTCTACAACACATCTACACCATGTATACAACACATCCAATACCATGTCTACAACACATCTACACCATGTATACAACACATCCAATACCATGTCTACAACACATCTACACCATGTCCACATCACATCCAATACCATGTCCACAAAACATCCAATACCATGTCTACAACACATCTACACCATGTCCACATCACATCCAATACCATGTCTACAACACATCTACACCATGTCCACATCACATCCAATACCATGTCTACAACACATCAACCATGTCTACAACACATCTACACCATGTCCACATCACATCCAATACCATGTCTACAACACATCTACACCATGTCCACATCACATCCAATAACATGTCTACAACACATCCAATACCATGTCTACAACACATCCAATACCATGTCTACAACAAATCCAATACCATGTCTACAACACATCTACACAATGTCCACAACACATCTATACCATGTCCACATCACATCCAATACCATGTCTACAACACATCCAATACCATGTCCACAACACATCTACACCATGTCTACAACACATCTACACCATGTCCACATCACATCCAATACCATGTCTACAACACATCCAATACCATATCTACAACAAATCCAATACCATGTCTACAACACATCTACACAATGTCCACATCACATCCAATGACATGTCTACAACACATCTACACCATGTCCACATCACATCCAATACCATGTCTACAACACATCTACACCATGTCCACATCACATCCAATACCATGTCTACAGCACATCTACACCATGTCCACAACACATCTATACCATGTCTACAACACATCCAATAACATGTATACAACACATCTATACCATGTCCACATCACATCCAATACCATGTCCACATCACATCTACACCATGTCCACATCACATCCAATACCATGTCTACAACACATCCAATACCATGTATACAACACATATATTCTATGTCTACAACACATCTACACCATGTCCACATCACATCCAATACCATGTCTACAACACATCCAATACCATATCTACAACACATCTACACCATGTCTACAACACATCTACACCATGTCCACATCACATCCAATACCATGTCTACAACACATCTACACCATGTCCACATCCAATACCATGTCTACAACACATCTACACCATGTATACAACACATCCAATACCATGTATACAACACATCTACACCATGTATACAACACATATACACCATGTATACAACACATCTATACCATGTCCACATCCAATACCATGTCAACAACACATCTACACCATGTATACAACACATCCAATACCATGTCTACAACACATCTCATCTACACCATGTCCACATCACATCCAATACCATGTCTACATCACATCTACACCATGTCCACATCCAATACCATGTCTACAACACATCTACACCATGTCCACATCACATCCAAACCATGTCTACAACACATCTACACCATGTCCACATCACATCCAATACCATGTCTACAGCACATCTACACCATGTCCACAACACATCTATACCATGTCTACAACACATCCAATACCATGTATACAACACATCTATACCATGTCCACAACACATCTATACAATGTCCACATCACATCCAATACCATGTCTACAACACATCCAATACCATGTCTACAACACATATACATGTCACAATACTATGTCTACAACACATCTACACCATGTCCACATCACATCCAATACCATGTCTACAACACATCTAATACCATGTCTACAACATCTACCATGTCTACAACACATCTACACCATGTCCACATCACATCCAATACCATGTCTACAACACATCCAATACCATGTCTACAACACATCTACACAATGTCCACATCACATCCAATACCATGTCTACAACACATCTATACTATGTCTACAACACCTCTACACCATGTCCACATCACATCCAATACCATGTCTACAACACATCTACACCATGTCCACATCACATCCAATACCATGTCCATATCACATCCAATACCATGTCTACAACATATCTACACCATGTCCACATCACATCCAATACCATGTCTACAACACATCTACACCATGTCCACATCCAATACCATGTCAACAACACATCCAATACCATGTCCACATCACATCCAATACCATGTCTACAACATATCTACACCATGTCCACATCGCATCCAATACCATGTCTACAACACATCTACACCATGTCCACATCACATCCAATACCATGTCTACAACACATCTACACCATGTCCATGTTACATCCAATAACATGTTTACAACACATCTCCACTTCATGCCCACATGTCTTCTCATCACAACCAAATCACAACCGCATCACAGCCACGACACCTCCGCATCACACCCACACCACTCGACACCACACCCAGACCATATTCACACCACGACAACATTACATTCACACCACACCCACATCACATTCAAACAGCTATATCACATCCACATCACAACCTAACCACATCCACAACATGTTCCCAACCACATCATTAACCACGTCCATACTTCCAAAACCAAGTCAATAACACATACACACTACACCCACACCACACCCACATCATATTCACACTATGTCCATAGCATAGCCAAATCCACGTGTCCATATCATTCCACAGCACACACATATCACATTCACACTACATGTACATCACACCACATTCACAACATTTCCATATGGCATCCACATAACATCCTCACCTCATCCACATCACATTCACACCATTCACATCACATTCACACCATTCACATCACATTCACACCACATCACTTCCAAACCCATGGAGACAATGGAATTCTCCTCCTGGGACGTGAACAAGAGCTCCTTATGGATTGATATTGTCGATATTCCATCTTCCGTCATGAGGCGAAAACTGTTGTCACCAAGTGTGTAGTATATATCACGCATTTAAAGTATATCAGCATATTTATCAGACATGTATTGTTATTGTCAAATGCCATATATTTACGAAAACAAATTCTCTAACATTATCCCAAAAATAAAATAATGTTCGTAACGTAGCGAAATGTAACGTAAATTCCTACATATAATGTATATTAAATCTTCAAACATATCTAATATTACAAACTTAATTGTTAAATATTTGATATATAGCATAGTCACTGATTGTCGTTAAGTAACGTAGCATGGTGTAATTTACCTGACGATTATTCAGTAAGCAGCAATGCTGATTGTCATTAAAGTAACATAGCATGGTGTAATTTACATGACGATTATTCAGTAAGCAGCAATGCTGATTGTCGTTAAGTAACGTAGCATGGTGTAATTTACATGACGATTATTCAGTAAGCAGCAATGCTGATTGTCATTAAAGTAACGTAGCATGGTGTACTTTACCTGACGATTATTCAGTAAGCAGCAATGCTGATTGTCGTTGAGTAACGTAGCATGGTGTAATTTACATGACGATTATTCAGTAAGCAGCAACGCTGATTGTCGTTGAGTAACGTAGCATGGTGTAATTTACCTGACGATTATTCAGTAAGCAGCAACGCTGATTGTCGTTAAAGTAACGTAGCATGGTGTAATTTACATGACGATTATTCAGTAAGCAGCAATGCTGATTGTCATTAAAGTAACGTAGCATGGTGTAATTTACATGACGATTATTCAGTAAGCAGCAACGCTGATTGTCGTTAAAGTAACGTAGCATGGTGTAATTTACATGACGATTATTCAGTAAGCAGCAACGCTGATTGTCGTTAAGCAACGTAGCATGGTGTAATTTACATGACGATTATTCAGTAAGCAGCAACGCTGATTGTCGTTAAGCAACGTAGCATGGTGTAATTTACATGACGATTATTCAGTAAGCAGCAACGCTGATTGTCGTTAAGCAACGTAGCATGGTGTAATTTACATGACGATTATTCAGTAAGCAGCAACGCTGGTTGTCGTTAAAGTAACGTAGCATGGTGTAATTTACATGACGATTATTCAGTAAGCAGCAACGCTGATTGTCGTTAAAGTAACGTAGCATGGTGTAATTTACATGACGATTATTCAGTAAGCAGCAATGCTGATTGTCATTAAGTAACGTAGCATGGTGTAATTTCATGACGATTATTCAGTAAGCAGCAACGCTGATTATCGTTAAAGTAACGTAGCATGGTGTAATTTACATGACGATTATTCAGTAAGCAGCAACGCTGATTGTCGTTAAGCAACGTAGCATGGTGTAATTTACATGACGATTATTCAGTAAGCAGCAACGCTGATTGTCGTTAAGCAACGTAGCATGGTGTAATTTACATGACGATTATTCAGTAAGCAGCAACGCTGATTGTCGTTAAGCAACGTAGCATGGTGTAATTTACATGACGATTATTCAGTAAGCAGCAACGCTGATTGTCGTTAAAGTAACGTAGCATGGTGTAATTTACATGACGATTATTCAGTAAGCAGCAACGCTGATTGTCGTTAAAGTAACGTAGCATGGTGTAATTTACATGACGATTATTCAGTAAGCAGCAATGCTGATTGTCATTAAAGTAACGTAGCATGGTGTAATTTACATGACGATTATTCAGTAAGCAGCAACGCTGATTGTCGTTAAAGTAACGTAGCGTGGTGTAATTTACATGACGATTATTCAGTAAGCAGCAATGCTCAGAGAGTAAACAAGTCTCATTAAAAAGCTTATGCTACATACTTTCAGAAAGTCTTACCCACCAAAAGTCCCTAAGGGGGATGGACACTATAACAGATCAAAGTTTATTTTGTCTAATTGTAACATTTTCTGTTGATTAGTCTGTATTAAGTTAATCTGCTTGTATATATGTTTATGACTTTATATTTGCCGTATTCGAGCCACTATATGTCAATCTGCATGTATATGTGTTTATAACTTTATATTGATATTTGTGCCGTATTCAAGCCACTATTTGTTACTGGCCAAAAGCACGTATGTTGCCGACCAGTCCTAATAAATGTTGAAACTTTGCATTAAAACACTTGTGTCACAGTGTAGCTATAGTCATTATTTTAATTTGAGGAAGTATATATTCAGAGGAAAATGCCTTATTTTAATGCCATTATCATTAATGAAATATTGTCCGTGGACATCGTATGGAGGCAAAGATAAGGAAACCGAAATTTGAAAAGTATGCACATATCTGTTACTTCCTGGTGGGTGGTTGAGGGGTGGTTGTGATGATATGATATGGGCGAGGTGCGCGAATTACATAATTATGGTGTTGTCAAATTAGAAAGCGCGTTGGGAGATAAACGCTTAGTGGGATTACAAACAACACTGAATGGGTCATACATTTAGTGGGATTACAAACAACACTGAATGGGTCATACATTTAGTGGGATTACAAACAACACTGAATGGGTCATACATTTAGTGGGATTACAAACAACACTGAATGGGTCATACATTTAGTGGGATTACAAACAACACTGAATGGGTCATACATTTAGTGGGATTACAAACAACACTGAATGGGTCATACATTTAGTGGGATTACAAACAACACTGAATGGGTCATACATTTAGTGGGATTACAAACAACACTGAATGGGTCATACATTTAGTGGGATTACAAACAACACTGAATGGGTCATACATTTAGTGGGATTACAAACAACACTGAATGGGTCATACATTTAGTGGGATTACAAACAACACTGAATGGGTCATACATTTAGTGGGATTACAAACAACACTGAATGGGTCATACATTTAGTGGGATTACAAACAACACTGAATGGGTCATACATTTAGTGGGATTACAAACAACACTGAATGGGTCATAAATTTAGAATTGGAGATGCGGATCATAGCAGAAAATTATGACAAATAGGGGCCTACATATCGGTGTTCATAATCTTAGATGGCTTTGTAAATATTGGGGTTAGTGGTAATATCTCACACGAAAGCGACAGGGCGAAATTCTCAGGCCAATTGTGGTTGTGTAGTTTGATGATAAGTGCATGTTTGTCTTTCTGTTGCACAACCACAATCATATCGTAATATCTATTTAGAAATTAAGAACATCTTCTCACATTCCAAACATATTGAGTTATTCAATACATGTACATGTATTTGGTAGTACTGTTGTTGCCTAAGATAACGGTATGTTTTGTAAATGGTTCGTAGGAAAGAGGTAACCATACAAGCAGGTTGCTTTCTCCTTAATCGTACATGTATGTTCATATTGTTTATACTTCACTATGTTTATTCAAAGATGTATTCAATGTTTAAACTAAACTCTCAGGACTCTAATAAGCTCATATATATATTAAATATGTAAATTTTTAAACTTTATTTATTTTACAACGATTGCGAAGCAAGTTTCAACAACTTATATTAACCACTCTCGTTGGCGCGGATGAAAGCGTACATGTGGTCATTCGTGTGTGTGGGGGGGGGGGGCGGAGTACCCCGAGAAAACCGCCGTTTCCTATCTAGCGATCACCGTACCATCTCGCATACTTCCCGGTTATAATGATATAGGTATTCATTGTCCCAATCATGTAACATATACTATATACCAGTTTCCCTTATCAACTCAGGAGCAGGTAACTACTACATATACTCATACGAAACTCGTGTGGCCTAGACGGAACCCGTAAATACTTAAACCCGCACTTGATTGTATTATAAATATACAGACGGATATGTAGTCCAGTGGTAACACGTTGGACTGGTAATCCAGGGATCACAGGTTCGATCCCCCGCCTGACGCTAATTTTAAATTTTTTTAACAGTCTTTCAGATGGGACTTTAAACCAAGGTCTCGTGTCGGTGCTTTACACCGTGCACGTAAAAGAACCAGAGGAGACTCTGGAATGGGTATCTGTCTGTATCGTACACTATCCTCCAAAATCTATAATTACTAATATCTTCAAGATGCTCATATGGGCAACCGGTAGCGACGATAAATAAACGTAAAACACACAATATAAATATAACCACGCGAGTAATGCTCTATTGTAGAGAGACAGTTCAATAACAAGCGAATTATTTACCGCAGTACAATTCTAAATACCTCGATAAATAATAGGATATATGAATCGTGACGTCAATGGTAGCATGTCGGTTCCACAGGCTACCTCCGCAGGCGATCAAAGAATATGGTTGTTCCAGAAACCTTTGTTTTAACTACTACTGGCTAATGCTTACACTACTACTTACAGTGACAGAACACAACATTAATGATTGGTGATCACTTGGAGCTGCAGTCAAATGTCCTCAGTCATGTGCCTCCAAGTTTAAATTTGATAATCAAATCGGAAGGACAATGCCCGCTCGCAATATGGAAAGCAACCTATCACAATGCTGTGACTCATGGGATGACATTGGTTGTTTCGCACAAACCTTACAATTTTACAATAACATGATGAGTGTGCTTATGGAGAAAACTTGTAGGACACTTTAAGCACTCTACTACCTAACAGCTGAAATGAGGAAACTACAGACCGTATATAATAAATAAATATTCTGGAACTTATACATTACGTAGACTTTAGTACTAGCTCCGACAAACCCCGTTGAGATTGTGAGAAAAGGTGGGGGAAAATACCCTCTAAATGCCAACATTTACAAATTTAGTGGGTGACATTTACATATTTAGTGGGTGATATTTACATATTTAGTGGGTGACATTTACATATTTAGTGGGTGACATTAGATTTAGTGGGTGACATTTACAGATTTAGTGGGTGATATTTACATATTTAGTGGGTGACATTTACATATTTAGTGGGTGACATTTACATATTTAGTGGGTGATATTTACAGATTTAGTGGGTGATATTTACAGATTTAGTGGGTGATATTTACAGATTTAGTGGGTGACATTTACAGATTTAGTGGGTGACATTTACAGATTTAGTGGGTGACATTTACAGATTTAGTGGGTGACATTTACAGATTTAGTGGGTAACATTTACAGACTTAGTGAGTGACATTTACAGATTTAGTGGGTGACATTTACAGATTTAGTTGGTGATATTTACAGATTTAGTGGGTAACATTTACAGATGTAGTGGGTGACATTTTCTTTTCTGCTTTCCAATGAATTATTGTGTTTTCTCAGTGAAAGTAAATGGCATCTTTCACCGTTTTGGAATGTTTTCTCAGTGAAAGAAAATGTTATCTTTCACCGTTTTGGAATGTTTTCTCAGCGAAAGAAAATGTTATCTTTCACCGTTTTGGAATGTTTTCTCAATGAAAGAAAATGTTATCTTTCACCGTTTTGGAATGTTTTCTCAATGAAAGAAAATATTATCTTTCACCGTTTTGGAATGTTTTCTCAGTGAAAGAAAATGTTATCTTTCACCGTTTTGGAAGGTTTTCTCAGTGAAAGAAAATGTTATCTTTCACCGTTTTGGAATGTTTTCTCAGTGAAAGAAAATGTTAACTTTCGCCGTTTTGGAAGGTTTTCTCAGTGAAAGAAAATGTTATCTTTCACCGTTTTGGAAGGTTTTCTCAGTGAAAGAAAATGTTAACTTTCACCGTTTTGGAAGGTTTTCTCAGTGAAAGAAAATGTTAACTTTCACCGTTTTGGAATGTTTTATCAGTGAAAGAAAATGTTAACTTTCGCCGTTTTCTGCATCGCTGCTTGTGTTTTGTATTCTTCCGCAGTTGCATGTACTTCTGTACTTTAGCTATTTTCTGACAATATTTACTGGCAGATAGTTCAAGAAGAGTCTGTTCTACTGAATATGTTGTGTCTGTCGTTTTCAATATTGAAAGCAGACAGAACATTAACTTGAAAATTATAACAGACATGTTTGTTCATCTTATAACGCGGTTGTGTATTGTATAGAAATGGCGCTCCCAGCAGGGGCAGTCAAATAAATAAAATTGGATAACAAATATATTAGCAAAAATCACTGGAAATCATAAATAATTGTGTTTATTAATGTAAGGCTATTATTTCACCTCATGATTACCGAAATATGTTTTTCATTCTTAGAAATACAAATGTTAGTGTTTTATCAAAAGCGATGACAAATTGTTTGCACTGTGAACTCTTTAGTGTACATAGCTGAACATTGTATGTGTCATATCAATTATGTAGATGTATATAGCGCATGTTTCATAAACACATATCCATTATATCATTTGTCTGTGCAATGACTAGAAACTTACATTAACACTGTCCAATCCGTAAGCAATTTTGAAATTTAAAACTATAATGCCTTTATTGGATAACCGACCGAAATAATGTCCGGTTAACCGGTTAGCAATTCTGACCGGTTTTGACATGAACATATATCTCATTTCCCCATTTATGGTCATCTACGACACATTTCCCATTTTCAGCTAACTGATTATGCTAGATAGCTCTAGGGGGCACACACTACCCCCCCCCCCCAATTAAATCTGTACAGTATAGGTTTATTATGCGACAATACACTCTTAGAGTGTATGCATTTCGCTTAAGCATATTTATATTCTATCATGTACATGATTATTTACAACAATTGAAATAAGGAATTGGACAGACAGCCATACATATTACGGTTGTCCTCTCCATAGAGATATACCGTATTTACTATTTTCAGGATATCGGGAATGTGTGCAGTGGAACATGTGCTGTGATAGGTAGACCTTATCTTTTACCTTATCTTTTATTTAATATTGGCACTGGTAATGTTCAAATACAGACATAATACTATATCCTAGTTTTATTAGATATTATTTTCAAACACAATGTTTACTGGATAGTCTATACAATATTCAGTATTATCAATTACTAACAACATCCGTCGAGATTAGGAACATACTTAGTGTGTTCATGCAAGGCCTATCCATTAACGTATATTCAGTATTATCAATTACTAACAACATCCGTCGGGATTAGGAACATACGTAGTGTGTTCATGCAAGGCCTATCCATTAACGTATATTCAGTATTATCAATTACTAACAACATCCGTCGGGATTACGCACATATGTAGTGTGTTCATGCAAGGCCTATCCATTAACGTATATTCAGTACTATCAATTACTAACAACATCCGTCGGGATTAGGAACATACGTAGTGTGCTCATGCAAGGCCTATCCATTAACGTATATTCAGTACTATCAATTACTAACAACATCCGTCGGGATTAGGAACATACGTAGTGTGTTCATGCAAGGCCTATCCATTAACGTATATTCAGTATTATCAATTACTAACAACATCCGTCGGGATTACGCACATATGTAGTGTGTTCATGCAAGGCCTATCCATTAACGTATATTCAGTACTATCAATTACTAACAACATCCGTCGGGATTAGGAACATACGTAGTGTGTTCATGCAAGGCCTATCCATTAACGTATATTCAGTACTATCAATTACTAACAACATCCGTCGGGATTAGGAACATACGTAGTGTGTTCATGCAAGGCCTATCCATTAACGTATATTCAGTACTATCAATTACTAACAACATCCGTCGGGATTAGGAACATACGTAGTGTGCTCATGCAAGGCCTATCCATTAACGTATATTCAGTACTATCAATTACTAACAACATCCGTCGGGATTAGGAACATACGTAGTGTGTTCATGCAAGGCCTATCCATTAACGTATATTCAGTACTATCAATTACTAACAACATCCGTCGGGATTAGGAACATACGTAGTGTGTTCATGCAAGGCCTATCCATTAACGTATATTCAGTACTATCAATTACTAACAACATCCGTCGGGATTAGGAACATACGTAGTGTGTTCATGCAAGGCCTATCCATTAACGTATATTCAGTACTATCAATTACTAACAACATCCGTCGGGATTAGGAACATACGTAGTGTGTTCATGCAAGGCCTATCCATTAACGTATATTCAGTACTATCAATTACTAACAACATCCGTCGGGATTAGGAACATACGTAGTGTGTTCATGCAAGGCCTATCCATTAACGTATATTCAGTACTATCAATTACTAACAACATCCGTCGGGATTAGGAACATACGTAGTGTGTTCATGCAAGGCCTATCCATTAACGTATATTCAGTACTATCAATTACTAACAACATCCGTCGGGATTAGGAACATACGTAGTGTGCTCATGCAAGGCCTATCCATTAACGTATATTCAGTACTATCAATTACTAACAACATCCGTCGGGATTAGGAACATACGTAGTGTGCTCATGCAAGGCCTATCCATTAACGTATATTCAGTACTATCAATTACTAACAACATCCGTCGGGATTAGGAACATACGTAGTGTGTTCATGCAAGGCCTATCCATTAACGTATATTCAGTACTATCAATTACTAACAACATCCGTCGGGATTAGGAACATACGTAGTGTGTTCATGCAAGGCCTATCCATTAACGTATATTCAGTATTATCAATTACTAACAACATCCGTCGGGATTAGGAACATACGTAGTGTGTTCATGCAAGGCCTATCCATTAACGTATATTCAGTATTATCAATTACTAACAACATCCGTCGGGATTAGGAACATACGTAGTGTGTTCATGCAAGGCCTATCCATTAACGTATATTCAGTATTATCAATTACTAACAACATCCGTCGGGATTAGGAACATACGTAGTGTGTTCATGCAAGGCCTATCCATTAACGTATATTCAGTACTATCAATTACTAACAACATCCGTCGGGATTAGGAACATACGTAGTGTGTTCATGCAAGGCCTATCCATTAACGTATATTCAGTATTATCAATTACTAACAACATCCGTCGGGATTAGGAACATACGTAGTGTGTTCATGCAAGGCCTATCCATTAACGTATATTCAGTACTATCAATTACTAACAACATCCGTCGGGATTAGGAACATACGTAGTGTGTTCATGCAAGGCCTATCCATTAACGTATATTCAGTATTATCAATTACTAACAACATCCGTCGGGATTAGGAACATACGTAGTGTGTTCATGCAAGGCCTATCCATTAACGTATATTCAGTACTATCAATTACTAACAACATCCGTCGGGATTAGGAACATACGTAGTGTGTTCATGCAAGGCCTATCCATTAACGTATATTCAGTACTATCAATTACTAACAACATCCGTCGGGATTAGGAACATACGTAGTGTGCTCATGCAAGGCCTATCCATTAACGTATATTCAGTACTATCAATTACTAACAACATCCGTCGGGATTAGGAACATACGTAGTGTGCTCATGCAAGGCCTATCCATTAACGTATATTCAGTACTATCAATTACTAACAACATCCGTCGGGATTAGGAACATACGTAGTGTGTTCATGCAAGGCCTATCCATTAACGTATATTCAGTACTATCAATTACTAACAACATCCGTCGGGATTAGGAACATACGTAGTGTGTTCATGCAAGGCCTATCCATTAACGTATATTCAGTACTATCAATTACTAACAACATCCGTCGGGATTAGGAACATACGTAGTGTGCTCATGCAAGGCCTATATATATTGCATCCATTAACGTTTGATGATGATATTTAACACAACGTGACGGAGGTCGCTATGCTGATTTCTCCCTTGTTTTATTCAAATATAAAAATAAGGTGCATGCTATATATTCGAAGAATAAACTGGTAAGATATAAAAGTTAGCATCATGATAGTTTGATAGTTTATTTTATTAAATTCCAGTAGGCTTTCACGCCCATGAGGACATACATACATATTATATATAGTTAGCGCAGTGCAAACATAATGCATACATTTTATACAAATGAGCTCCTACAGCCATTTATAGTTATATCATGTATACGTAACTCATATAAGGAACATGGCCATAACACGTCGCAATCTGAAAACAACATACTTAGTGGTATTGCTTTCAATCACTTCCAGACACCGTCACCAACAAACCCCTGAAATGCTTCCTATGTTAAGATTTACATAATACATTAAAAATAATTATATAATTAAAATGTCTATTTTCTATTATTTGATTGCAGACTGTGCCCGCTCTGGTCACGTGTTAAACTTGGGAGCTGTGATTAAATATATATGCTTTCAGTATGATGCTATTCAAAAGATCAAGTGTTCCCAATGGACACATACATACCCCTGCACAGGTAGAGTATATCATACTAGTTTAGTACAATTTACGAGTCCAGCTTCGTTCGCAAGTATTACCTAACACTATTGTACTGACAATTATTTATACATAGTGACGTCATGGTATACTAGTATTTGATAGCGTGACGTTTTATTTGTGTGCAGTAACGTTGACGATAGATTTCACCTATTGGACTCGGTAAACAGTTTGCTTGTCGCCACAAGCACGAATACTAAACTCACAAGCATTGTGCATGTATTCTATACTGGTTTATGTGACGGTGAGTGAGTACATGATCCATCAATTCCGAGGGTGAGTGAGTACATGATCCATCAATTCCGAGGGTGAGTGAGTACATGATCCATCAATTCCGAGGGTGAGTGAGTACATGATCCATCAATGCCGAGGGTAAGTGAGTACATGATCCATCAATTCCGAGGGTAAGTGAGTACATGATCCATCAATTCCGAGGGTAAGTGAGTACATGATCCATCAATTCCGAGGGTGAGTGAGTACATGATCCATCAATTCCTAGGGTACGTGAGTACATGATCCATCAATTCCAAGGGTGAGTGAGTACATGATCCATCAATTCCGAGGGTAAGTGAGTACATGATCCATCAATTCCGAGGGTGAGTGAATACATGATCCATCAATTCCGAGGGTGAGTGAATACATGATCCATCAATTCCGAGGGTAAGTGAATACATGATCCATCAATTCCGGGGTGTACATGATCCATCAATTCCGAGGGTGAGTGATACATGATCCATCAATTCCGAGGGTGAGTGAATACATGATCCATCAATTCCGAGGGTAAGTGAATACATGATCCATCAATTCCGAGGGTGAGTGAATACATGATCCATCAATTCCGAGGGTAAGTGAATACATGATCCATCATTCCGGGGTGAATACATGATCCATCAATTCCGAGGGTGAGTGAATACATGATCATCAATTCCGAGGGTGAGTGAATACATGATCCATCAATTCCGAAGGTGAGTGAATACATGATCCATCAATTCCGAGGGTGAGTGAATACATGATCCATCAATTCCGAGGGTGAGTGAATACATGATCCATCAATTCCGAAGGTAAGTGAATACATGATCCATCAATTCCGAAGGTGAGTGAGTACATGATCCATCAATTCCGCTTTAGGGCATATATCGAACTATGTATACCTCAGAATGCAGGTAACCTTTATTTGCTGGGCTGTTCCTCCCTTTGATAATTTCTAATATGGTGGAACGTTCCTCCACTGACCAAACAGTGCCACAATGTACGTTTTCACTAAAAATACATACAATTCGAATATATACAGTATTTGCAAAAGTTACAAGAAACAGAAATGTGAGGAACTTTCCAGCTGGCTCGGGGAAGATCGATGGTTCTTCCCTTGTACTCGACCGTGCCTGTTCGGAGCAACATCCATGGTCTTCCTCCACCAATAATAGCGATTACAATTTCAAATAAAATAAGTACACAGCAGCTTTCATCAAAATCTACCACATTCCAACTTTAAAGAAGCATCTTTAAGACGTGAATGGTACATGACGGGCTACATGACGGGGTAAAGCCTCAACTGGGTGAGCGACCTTGGATTTCATACATATAGTGCATTCGGGCCGACAGTCCTATATAAAACTCAAAATGGAGATAATCTCAATAAGGTTTAAGCTTTCGATTAAATCCATTTTCATTTTGTATACAATAGATATGTACTGTACATTATAAACGATAAAATAGGTTTAATCCAAGCTCCAAACCGAACATACACGCACACCCATCTGTGTATATGACACAACCTATACCAGATTAGCTCTTTTTAAAATGTGGGAACACCAACACGGTGGACAATAAAATATATATTTTTGAAAATGTAATGCTAACACGAGAGCATTGGTATTAAATTAAAGGTGTTTGCTCGAATATAACATGACAAACACAATGCCTGGAGGTTTTAAAGCTTTTCACAAATCTCATAATCGAGTTTTGACTGTTTTGACTGGTTTTGACTGGTTTATTCCGAGATGCACTCTAGGCTGAATCAATCAGAAGCTTGAGACAGAGTTTGAGATATGACAACAGTTTTATAGCACGCAGGCTTGTAATACAACTAATTGCATAAATTGTACATGCAAATATTCTAACGTGTTGCATTACATTACAGAAATCATAATATCTTTACTTGCTAAATAAGACACGAGTTCCAAAACGACAATTAATACGTGTCCATATAATTGTTTTTAATTTAAGTTATTTAACGTCGCTACCGGTTGCCCATTTGAGCGACGTGCAGTTTACCTAACATCACCTTTCCTGGGCAGGCTCCAGCGATTAACCAGCTTCCATAATAAACATCCAATATGTTCGTATAAAGAGACACGGTCTGAGCGGGGCTCGAACCCGTGGCAATCAGTGATGATAGGTTATAGTGGTATACAAGTTAGCGACCGTAACCAATCGACCACATAGGCGGACTATGCTACTTAGCTAACATTAAAATGGTTATAACTTTTCAACGGTACGGTGATATGTTACTGATATTTACAGTGAAAACACAGACATAATCTGATAATCGTTGAAAATGTTCTATGTTAAGTTTGTTTTAATTAAAGCCACTAGGTGCGTTTACTTATAATGTGCAGCACACCGAGATAGTGTAAGCAGCGGATGATTAGATAGTGTTATTTATTGTCTTATATTTTCAATAATAAATCTTTTAATGATTACGGTAAAATGTAAAATTGGCAACAAATGAACCTGTTTTGTGAAATAACATTTAGAACAATACGATACAATGTCCACCATCCGTCTTCACAACACCCCAATAGACATCGACATGAATGGCAACATGCTCACTGTTGTTGTTGTTGTTGTTGTTGTTGTTGTTGACATTGTACACACGCGTCCATATAAACACATTGAAATTAAAATCCGTCAGTTACGCCTCACATGCATAAGTATTGTTCAATGGCCAAAATATATCTAGACACGTCTGTCTGTCGGGTTTTCCCGTCTTCGAACACCTAAAATCCATGACGCTCGTGCACCGCGTGTCATTTTCGAAGTGTCTCGCACTAAACACAATTATGAATGGACTCACGTGAATTATACCAACTGATTATATCAACTGATCTAGTCGTTTACTATGACAATAGTATTACTTCTGCATGGCATATGAATACTGATATGAACATTGTCTTCCCTTTACTTAACTATCTCCTTTATGGACATACCACGTTCAATTAACTGACCAACTCCTACATTGGCCTCTGTAAACCATCGTATTCAATAAAAGTACTTCAAACACAAATAAACAACAACAGTAATATATTCATTTCAAAATGTCAGCTTATATTTTGGATATAGCACTTGGGATGACCGTCTGGATATAGCACTTGGGATGACCATCTGGATATAGCACTTGGGATGACCATCTGGATATAGCACTTGGGATGACCATCTGGATATAGCACTTGGGATGACCATCTGGATATAGCACTTGGGATGACCATCTGGATATAGCACTTGGGTTGACCATCTGGATATAGCACTTGGGATGACCATCTGGATATAGCACTTGGGATGACCATCTGGATATAGCACTTGGGATGACCATCTGGATATAGCACTTGGGATGACCATCTGGATATAGCACTTGGGATGACCATCTGGATATAGCACTTGGGATGACCATCTGGATATAGCACTTGGGATGACCATCTGGATATAGCACTTGGGATGACCATCTGGATATAGCACTTGGGATGACCATCTGGATATAGCACTTGGGATGACCATCTGGATATAGCACTTGGGATGACCATCTGGATATAGCACTTGGGATGACCATCTGGATATAGCACTTGGGATGACCATCTGGATATAGCACTTGGGATGACCATCTGGATATAGCACTTGGGATGACCATCTGGATATAGCACTTGGGATGACCATCTGGATATAGCACTTGGGATGACCATCTGGATATAGCACTTGGGATGACCATCTGGATATAGCACTTGGGATGACCATCTGGATATAGCACTTGGGATGACCATCTGGATATAGCACTTGGGATGACCATCTGGATATAGCACTTGGGATGACCATCTGGATATAGCACTTGGGATGACCATCTGGATATAGCACTTGGGATGACCATCTGGATATAGCACTTGGGATGACCATCTGGATATAGCACTTGGGATGACCATCTGGATATAGCACTTGGGATGACCATCTGGATATAGCACTTGGGATGACCATCTGGATATAGCACTTGGGATGACCATCTATATAGCACTTGGGTGACATCTATATAGCACTTGGGTGACATCTTGTTGGGTTATGCACTTGGGGTGACATCTATATAGCACTTGGGTGACCATCTATATAGCACTTGGGGTGACATCTATATAGCACTTGGGGTGACAATCTATATAGCACTTGGGATGACCATCTATATAGCACTTGGGGTGACAATCTGGATATAGCACTTGGGATGACCATCTATATAGCACTTGGGATGACCATCTGGATATAGCACTTGGGGTGACCATCTGGATATAGCACTTGGGATGACCATCTATATAGCACTTGGGATGACCATCTGGATATAGCACTTGGGATGACCATCTATATAGCACTTGGGATGACCATCTGGATATAGCACTTGGGGTGACCATCTGGATATAGCACTTGGGATGACCATCTGGATATAGCACTTGGGATGACCATCTGGATATAGCACTTGGGATGACCATCTATATAGCACTTGGGATGACCATCTATATAGCACTTGGGGTGACCATCTATATAGACTTGGGTGACATCTATATAGCACTTGGGGTGACCATCAGGATATAGCACTTGGGGTGACATTGGATATAGCACTTGGGATGACCATCTGGATATAGCACTTGGGATGACCATCTGGATATAGCACTTGGGATGACCATCAGGATATAGCACTTGGGATGACCATCTGGATATAGCACTTGGGATGACCATCTATATAGCACTTGGGGTGACCATCTGGATATAGCACTTGGGATGACCATCTGGATATAGCACTTGGGATGACCATCTGGATATACACTTGGGATGACCATCATATAGCACTTGGGGTGACCATCTATATAGCACTTGGGATGACCATCTATATAGCACTTGGGGTGACCATCTATATAGCACTTGGGGTGACCATCTATATAGCACTTGGGGTGACCATCTATATAGCACTTGGGGTGACCATCTGGATATAGCACTTGGGATGACCATCTGGATATATCACTTGGGATGACCATCTATATAGCACTTGGGATGACCATCTATATAGCACTTGGGGTGACCATCTGGATATAGCACTTGGGGTGACCATCTGGATATAGCACTTGGGATGACCATCTATATAGCACTTGGGATGACCATCTGGATATAGCACTTGGGATGACCATCTGGATATAGCACTTGGGATGACCATCTGGATATTGCACTTGGGATGACCATCTGGATATAGCACTTGGGATGACCATCTGGATATAGCACTTGGGATGACCATCTGGATATAGCACTTGGGATGACCATCTGGATATAGCACTTGGGATGACCATCTGGATATAGCACTTGGGATGACCATCTATATAGCACTTGGGATGACCATCTGGATATAGCACTTGGGGTGACCATCTGGATATAGCACTTGGGGTGACCATCTGGATATAGCACTTGGGATGACCATCTGGATATAGCACTTGGGATGACCATCTGGATATAGCACTTGGGATGACCATCT
>CM026394.1:53721803-53737690 GCA_014843695.1 Archivesica marissinica | reverse complement strand
GATTACCAGTCCAGTGTATTACCACTGGACTACAGATCCGCCTGTAGAAATCACCACTCATTTAAGATCCTGTATATATAAGACGGACAAGGCAAACTATACCAACGCCTGTTCCAAGGCTAGTGTTCACTTATGACTTCCGTAATTCTATACACTTTACTGCCTGCGATAGACCAGTCCTTATCTATAGATGACTGAGCAATGTCGTAAAACATATACAGACTACTGAACGTTGCATTACGTATCATACTTTATCATTTTCGCAATAATTCCGAAAGGGCTGGTGTATTATCTGACTACCCTTAAGAGCTTTATTGACCGTCTGTTGACCGATCAAGATTGGCTCGCAATATCAGCAATTTCAATGCCATTAGCTTTAATCCCCATGGGTAAACGCGCGCCTGTACAATTTCACTTTTGGCAAACACGTTGCTTACATTACACATTTCCACGAAAGTGAATGCGTTATAAAAATGCTTGGTTGTGTTCTGGATATATCATGTTATAGAATAGTTTAGTTTTACACAACTAATTGGAGTCATCGCAATGCACAAGCGCACCACCCCATAATGCGCATCACACTGGAGTCATCGCAATGCACATGCGCACCACCCTTTAATGCGCATCACATTGGAGTCATCGCAATGCACATGCGCACCCCCCTTTAATGCGCATCACATTGGAGTCATCGCAATGCACATGCGCACCACCCCATAATGCGCATCAAATTGGAGTCATCGCAATGCACATGCGCACCACCCTTTAATGCGCATCACATTGGAGTCATCGCAGTGCACATGCGCACCACCCTTTAATGCGCATCACATTGGAGTCATCCCAATGCACATGCGCACCGCCCTTTAATGCGCATCACATTGGAGCCATCGCAATGCACATGCGTACCACCCCATAATGCGCATCACATTGGGGTCATCGCAATGCACATGCGCGCAACCGCTCACTATTTTCATTAGTTTATAGACATTTATTTGAGCTCGATTGCGAAACAAGTTCTTACAACTTATATTAATCACTCTCGAGACCTTATTCCTGATTGTATCCATCTCCTCTAGTTCAGTAAATATCGACGATACAGCAATTCCAATCTAGTTCAGTAAATATCGAGATACAGCAATTCCAATCGTTCAGTAAATATCGACGATACAGCAATTCCAATCTAGTTCAGAATATCGACGATACAGCAATTCCAATCTAGTAATATCGACGATACAGCAATTCCAATCAGTTCAGTAAATATCGACGATACAGCAATTCCAATCTAGTTCAGTAAATATCGACGATACAGCAATTCCAATCTAGTTCAGTAAATATCGACGATACAGCAATTCCAATCTAGTTCAGTAAATATCGACGATACAGCAATTCCAATCTAGTCAGTAAATATCGACGATACAGCAATTCCAATCTAGTTCAGTAAATATCGACGATACAGCAATTCCAATCTAGTTCAGTAAATATCGACGATACAGCAATTCCAATCTAGTTCAGTAAATATCGACGATACAGCAATTCCAATCTAGTTCAGTAAATATCGACGATACAGCAATTCCAATCTAGTTCAGTAAATATCGACGATACAGCAATTCCAATCTAGTTCAGTAAATATCGACGATACAGCAATTCCAATCTAGTTCAGTAAATATCGACGATACAGCAATTCCAATCTAGTTCAGTAAATATCGACGATACAGCAATTCCAATCTAGTTCAGTAAATATCGACGATACAGCAATTCCAATCTAGTTCAGTAAATATCGACGATACAGCAATTCCAATCTAGTTCAGTAAATATCGACGATACAGCAATTCCAATCTAGTTCAGTAAATATCGACGATACAGCAATTCCAATCTAGTTCAGTAAATATCGACGATACAGCAATTCCAATCTAGTTCAGTAAATATCGACGATACAGCAATTCCAATCTAGTTCAGTAAATATCGACGATACAGCAATTCCAATCTAGTTCAGTAAATATCGACGATACAGCAATTCCAATCTAGTTCAGTAAATATCGACGATACAGCAATTCCAATCTAGTTCAGTAAATATCGACGATACAGCAATTCCAATCTAGTTCAGTAAATATCGACGATACAGCAATTCCAATCTAGTTCAGTAAATATCGACGATACAGCAATTCCAATCTAGTTCAGTAAATATCGACGATACAGCAATTCCAATCTAGTTCAGTAAATATCGACGATACAGCAATTCCAATCTAGTTCAGTAAATATCGACGATACAGCAATTCCAATCTAGTTCAGTAAATATCGACGATACAGCAATTCCAATCTAGTTCAGTAAATATCGACGATACAGCAATTCCAATCTAGTTCAGTAAATATCGACGATACAGCAATTCCAATCTAGTTCAGTAAATATCGACGATACAGCAATTCCAATCTAGTTCAGTAAATATCGACGATACAGCAATTCCAATCTAGTTCAGTAAATATCGACGATACAGCAATTCCAATCTAGGTTTGACTGTACATGTGTTTATTGCTATAAATAGCAACAAATGTAATGGTAGAAAAGCAAAATATCTGGCTCTGCCGGGCCAATATCCGATATTCGGATCTGTAGTACAGTGGTTAACACGCTGGACTCGTAATCCAGGGACAGCAGGTTCAATGGCGTTACAGACGGGTCTGTAGTACAGTGGTTAACACGCTGGACTCGTAATCCAGGGATCGCAGGTTCGATGGCGTTACAGACGGATCTGTAGTACAGTGGTTAACACGCTGGACTCGTAATCCAGGGATCGCAGGTTCGATGGCGTTACAGACGGTTCTGTAGTACAGTGGTTAACACGCTGGACTCGTAATCCAGGGACAGCAGGTTCGATGGCGTTACAGACGGATCTGTAGTACAGTGGTTAACACGCTGGACTCGTAATCCAGGGATCGCAGGTTCAATGGCGTTACAGACGGGTCTGTAGTACAGTGGTTAACACGCTGGACTCGTAATCCAGGGACAGCAGGTTCAATGGCGTTACAGACGGATCTGTAGTACAGTGGTTAACACGCTGGACTCGTAATCCAGGGACAGCAGGTTCAATGGCGTTACAGACGGGTCGGTAGTACAGTGGTTAACACGCTGGACTCGTAATCCAGGGATCGCAGGTTCGATGGCGTTACAGACGGATCTGTAGTACAGTGGTTAACACGCTGGACTCGTAATCCAGGGATCGCAGGTTCGATGGCGTTACAGACGGTTCTGTAGTACAGTGGTTAACACGCTGGACTCGTAATCCAGGGACAGCAGGTTCGATGGCGTTACAGACGGATCTGTAGTACAGTGGTTAACACGCTGGACTCGTAATCCAGGGATCGCAGGTTCAATGGCGTTACAGACGGTTCTGTAGTACAGTGGTTAACACGCTGGACTCGTAATCCATGGATCGTAGGTTCAATGGCGTTACAGACGGTTCTGTAGTCCAGTGGTTAACACGCTGGACTCGTAATCCAGGGACAGCAGGTTCAATGGCTTTACAGACGGATCTGTAGTACAGTGGTTAACACGCTGGACTCGTAATCCAGGGATCGCAGGTTCAATGGCGTTACAGACGGGTCTGTAGTACAGTGGTTAACACGCTGGACTCGTAATCCAGGGATCGCAGGTTCGATGGCGTTACAGACGGATCTGTAGTACAGTGGTTAACACGCTGGACTCGTAATCCAGGGATCGCAGGTTCGATGGCGTTACAGACGGTTCTGTAGTACAGTGGTTAACACGCTGGACTCGTAATCCAGGGACAGCAGGTTCGATGGCGTTACAGACGGATCTGTAGTACAGTGGTTAACACGCTGGACTCGTAATCCAGGGATCGCAGGTTCAATGGCGTTACAGACGGGTCTGTAGTACAGTGGTTAACACGCTGGACTCGTAATCCAGGGACAGCAGGTTCAAAGGCGTTACAGACGGATCTGTAGTACAGTGATTAACACGCTGGACTCGTAATCCAGGGACAGCAGGTTCAATGGCGTTACAGACGGGTCGGTAGTACAGTGGTTAACACGCTGGACTCGTAATCCAGGGATCGCAGGTTCGATGGCGTTACAGACGGATCTGTAGTACAGTGGTTAACACGCTGGACTCGTAATCCAGGGATCGCAGGTTCGATGGCGTTACAGACGGTTCTGTAGTACAGTGGTTAACACGCTGGACTCGTAATCCAGGGACAGCAGGTTCGATGGCGTTACAGACGGATCTGTAGTACAGTGGTTAACACGCTGGACTCGTAATCCAGGGATCGCAGGTTCAATGGCGTTACAGACGGTTCTGTAGTACAGTGGTTAACACGCTGGACTCGTAATCCATGGATCGTAGGTTCAATGGCGTTACAGACGGTTCTGTAGTCCAGTGGTTAACACGCTGGACTCGTAATCCAGGGACAGCAGGTTCAATGGCGTTACAGACGGATCTGTAGTACAGTGGTTAACACGCTGGACTCGTAATCCAGGGATCGCAGGTTCAATGGCGTTACAGACGGGTCTGTAGTACAGTGGTTAACACGCTGGACTCGTAATACAGGGATTGCAGGTTCAATGGCGTTACAGACGGATCTGTAGTACAGTGGTTAACACGCTGGACTCGTAATCCAGGGACAGCAGGTTCAATGGCATTACAGACGGGTCTGTAGTACAGTGGTTAACACGCTGGACTCGTAATCCAGGGATCGCAGGTTCAATGGCGTTACAGACGGGTCTGTAGTACAGTGGTTAACACGCTGGACTCGTAATCCAGGGATCGCAGGTTCAATGGCGTTACAGACGGGTCTGTAGTACAGTGGTTAACACGCTGGACTCGTAATACAGGGATCGCAGGTTCAATGGCGTTACAGACGGATCTGTAGTACAGTGGTTAACACGCTGGACTCGTAATCCAGGGACAGCAGGTTCAATGGCATTACAGACGGGTCTGTAGTACAGTGGTTAACACGCTGGACTCGTAATCCAGGGATCGCAGGTTCAATGGCGTTACAGACGGGTCTGTAGTACAGTGGTTAACACGCTGGACTCGCAATACAGGGATCGCATGTTCAATGGCGTTACAGACAGTTCTGTAGTACAATGGTTAACACGCTGGACTCGTAATCCAGGGATCGCATGTTCGATGGCGTTACAGACGGATCTGTAGTCCAGTGGTTAACACGCTGGACTCGTAATCCAGGGACAGCAGGTTCAATGGCGTTACAGACGGATCTGTAGTACAGTGGTTAACACGCTGGACTCGTAATCCAGGGATCGCAGGTTCAATGGCGTTACAGATGGATCTGTAGTACAGTGGTTAACACGCTGGACTCGTAATCCAGGGACAGCAGGTTCAATGGCGTTACAGACTGGTCTGTAGTACAGTGGTTAACACGCTGGACTCGTAATACAGGGATCGCAGGTTCAATGGCGTTACAGACGGATCTGTAGTACAGTGGTTAACACGCTGGACTCGTAATACAGGGATCGCATGTTCAATGGCGTTACAGACGGTTCTGTAGTACAGTGGTTAACACGCTGGACTCGTAATCCAGGGATCGCAGGTTCGACCCCCGTCTGACCCTAATAAAATTAACAGAGGCCTCGTGTCGGTGCTTTACACCGTGCACGTAAAAGAACCAGATGGGACTCTAGAATGGGTCTCTGTCTGTATCATTGCACTATCCTCCAACAATCTAAAATGACTAATCTCTTCAGGAGGCGTCGGTCATATAGGCAAACGGTAGCGACGATAAATAAACGTAAAACACACAATTCAATGGGGGTAATTCGATATCCTATGTTATACATGTGTACTACTACTATAAGGACATTCGTGGTGTCTGTACTGAATTGGATACAGGGTGTGAGGTTAGTTCGTGTGATAAAATATAATTATATGCCTTCATCACACCAACCAAGATTATCAATAACAAATAGTGTTTGTTTTACGTATTATTTATCGTCGTTACCGGTTGTCCATAGTATCTCCACACGCGTTAGCCACCCAATGTAGTTTATCCCCTGATTCAAACTATTAACCGGTGATTCATTCCTTAATTGGAAACATCCCAAACCTGGATTTGCCCGTTTCAATGTGTCAACATATTATATACGTTTGTCCAGGTTAGTACGACGAAATATCTGTTATTACTTAGATATGAAGTTTAGCCTTTTTTTATCGTTATTTGCCTACCACAATACTGTCTTACCACCCAGGTTATTTGCCTACCACAATACTGTCTACCACCCAGGTTGATACCTTTTCCAGTCTGATATTACGCTTGCTTGTTTGATACGGTCGTGTGCCCGTATCAAACCAAAAAAGACGTATCATAACTAGTTCCTTGGAAAATAACGCATGCGCACTAAGTGCTAGTTTGTTTACTTCCGTAGCATTGCAGCGTGTCAAATTTGACAGATAACAGATGTTTGTGGTTAGTGGTAATATTTTAATCGGTTTTCGTGTATCTAATTCAGTAATTGTGATTTATTTCTGATAAATGGATAACAGAGAGCATGATTTTGATTATTAAATGGTCAAATTCATATCAGAGTAGTGTTTTAACTATAGTTATTTAAATAGAAACATACCGCAATTTGATAAATATATAACTATAATATTATATTGTTTGGCAAATTAATATCCGCCAAAGCCTTCTTAAGTATTCGTGAACTACGACCATGCTACACACGTTAGGTTTTTACCGTTAATATTTGAATTTCCAAGGTTACCATTGAAACGGCCCGATGGTCGAATGGTAAGAATCGATGGCCGAGTTGTATGAATCACTGCTTTAAAGTAATCACGAGGTAGCTAGTTCGAATCCTGGGCGCAGCATTTTTTAAAAATATTGTTCGAATATATATATTTTTATTATAACCTAACTCTTATATTCTATAATATATATCTCGTGTAAGTTTTTCATTTTTATTTGTTCTCTTATGTTGGGGTTTCTGTTGTTTAAATTGAATGTATCTATCTATAATCTATAAACATATTGAACTCTTTCAAACAAATCAAACGAATTAAGGAAAACGCCTCTGGTTCACTGGCTGCATCGGTGCTGATGTCGTCTTCGGAGCTGTCAGTCACGTTGATCTCAAATGCTTTGAACGTTTCTTACACGACATGTTCGAGCATATATTGGCTAGAGAGTACATGTATTGTGTAAATGTTTTGAAATTTCTAAGAAATATCGGGCTACACGTGATTATCATGTGCATATGTATACACATACCACTAACTGAAGTTAAACAATTTAACATAATAAAAAAATGTCCCAAGATTCGAACTCACGGCCTTCAGATGCCAAATTTGGCTAAACGGGCATCGTGTAACGACTGTAATGAAGTAAGTAAGTCTGCCATAATCTAATGCTCATAAATGATTTTACTTCGGAAGTAAGTTCAGGGAATATGCAAATGTCTCAGTTAATGTTGCCAGGCAATACAATTAACTTGTAGCTATGGCTATGTACACACAATATGGGTACGTCAGAAATAAACGTTTCGTCTGTTAGTTTATACAAATTTAGTTTAGCTTGATTACGAAACAAGTTCTTACAACTTAGAGTAATCACTCTCGATACCCCATTACTGATCATGGAATCCATCGCCACGAGGGAGAGAGAAGAGACGCGTGGGATTTAAATGCCTCGCCCAGAGGCACACTCGTAACGGCTGTAGCATGGCTCGAACTCCGGGCCTTTCGCACTGGAAGGTACGCGCTATCACTGCGCTATGGCCACCTCTTATGTTCTGTTCTTGTCTTTAAAGTTCATACATTCATGGTATAAATGTCCGTATTATCCATATGTACTGCCAAATATGAGGGAGAGAGGGAGGAAGGAATTGTATTTTATTTATTATTATACATGGACTGAATAAGTGTACGGCATATGAAGCCTCGAACTATTCTATAACATAACTCAGTCACGAACATGTAAACACACGTGATATCAATGTTCAGCCTGCTGCTTTACACGAAATACACATTGCTATTTTATAGATTTAATTTCCTTATCTCGTTTCAAATTAGAGTCTATATTGAGTAAGTATAGCTTCTTTCATTTTAAGATCGACAACGAAATATACCCGTTTCTGTTCACCTGATGCAAACTAGTGGAAGTCGTGATAGCGAAGTGGATGCGCGTTCGCTTCAGGTGCGAAAGGTCCGGAGTTAGAGCCCCGCTGGAGCCGTTACGATTGTGCCCTTAGGCAAGGCATTTAAATTCCACGTTGTCTCTTCTCTCTCCCTCGTGGCGATGGATTCCATCAGGAATGAGGTCTCGCGAGTGATTAATATAAGTTGAAATAACTTGTTTCGCGATCGAGCTAAAATAAAATTTGTATAAACTAAACTTTAATATATTTGTTATATTTTAAATGAAGAATGTAAATAAAAAATCATCCCAATTAGTCTGACGGAAACACTGTTTCTTTTGTTGTTTTGGGTTTACTGTCATTGGCAGCTTAGGTTATATGGCGACTCTCAAGCTATTGGTGGTGGGGGTAAAGTCCTGGTGCCTCTCCGAGTAGAATTTCAGACACACGGGTAGAACCAACGATCTTCCACTAGCCAGCTAAATAGCTTGCTCACATGAAATCAATGGACACCTCCTATAGTGGATTGGGATACGGGTGAATGATTTTAGACTAACGACGATGATGATATCTAGTAGATTGAAGTTGATGCTGACACTGCACCAAAGCGTTGACATCTGGGCCTGCTGGTGTATCTTCCTCCATTACATGGTTGCCCATTTGAGCGATGAGCAGTTGTCCATTCCATTTGAGCGACGAGAAGTATACCTAACAACACATTTCCTGGGCAGGCTCCAGCGATTAACCAGTACTTGGTGCACCAACCTCCGTAAGAAGCAGGTACTCTTTCGAACACTATGTGTGCTTAAGGGCCACCCCCTCACTGTATGTCATCCCACAGGAACTGTGTGTATTCCCACAGGAATATGAAATCAACCAGGCGGTTAATAAGGACCCGTCCGCGTCACATCCGCTTACTCGAGGCATGGTTTTCGAGGTCATGCCTGATTGAGAGACATCCCTGTTGCAGTTTAGATAAACTGATGAGAGGCACTATCGATCGCAGGTTCGATCCGCGTCTGACCCTAATAAAATTAACAGACTTTCAAATGGGACTTAAAACCGAGGTTTCGTGTCGGTGATTTACACTGTGCACGTTAAAGAACAAGAGGAGACTCTGGAATGGGTCTCTGTCTGTACTGGTAATCCAGGGATCGCAGGTTCGATCCCCTTAATTCTGACCATAATAAAATTAACAGTCTTTCTCTCTGAGAATGGGTCTCTATCTGTATCATTGCACACTCATCCAAAAATCTAAAATGAGGATGATTCGTTCATATGGGCAACCGGTAGCGACCATACATGTATTTTATGGTCACATAAAAATAGTTATGTTTTTTGTGTGATTTAATAGCTTAATAGGACTCATTATTCATGTCTATTAATAGACGGTGTTGTTGTCAGCAGGGCTCGTCCAATCAACTGCGTTGTCCATCACGTGTCCATTAACAGCCAATCGCTATCCGCCTTCCTCAGATTTCACATAAAACTTGCGAACAAGAATACAATGAAAAGTACCCACGGAAATAAAATTTAATGTGTTTGGTAACAGGAAGTGTTGATCGGAATATTGATAAATGAAACTGTCAAATGGCAGTATAGTAGGGCCTATTGTGGGTTGGTTATTAACATATCCTAGTGAGCAGTTTATTCAATAATGTCCGCGTATGCGTTAAGAACAAGTTTAGTCTAATCATATTTTATTTGCTATATTATGACACAGAATCTACATGCACACATATTTACAAAGTAAGCAGAAATGGGTTGAGCTAGCCTGGGTTTCAGACTGCCAATGTTTCACTTGATTATTTCTGGCAATCAGAATCTCAATGCGGCTCAATTAACGGTCTGACATACGGACAGACAGACAGACAGACAGACAGACAGACAGACAGACAGACAGACAGACAGACAGACAGACAGACAGACAGACAGACAGACAGACAGACAGACAGACAGACAGACAGACAGACAGACAGATAGACGGACGGACGGACGGACGGACGGACGGACGGACGGACGGGGTAAGCTAGACGGACGGCACATGGGCAAGATAGACGGACGGGACAGGGCAAGATAGACGGACGGGACAGGGCAAGGTAAATAGACGGGACAGGGCAAGACACACATGCGGGACAGGGCAAGATAGACGGACGGGCCAGGGAAAGATAGACGTACGGGACATGACAAGATAGACATGCGGGACATGGTAAGATAGCCAGACGGGACAGGGCAAGATAGCCAGACGGGACAGGGCAAGATAGACGGACGGGCCAGGGAAAGATAGACGGACGGGACATGACAAGATAGACATGCGGGACATGGTAAGATAGCCAGACGGGACAGGGCAAGATAGCCAGACGGGACAGGGCAAGATAGAAGAAGGGGACATGGCAAGCTAGACAGACGGGACAGGGCAAGATAGCCAGACGGGACAGGGCAAGATAGACGGACGGGCCAGGGAAAGATAGACGGACGGACATGACACGATAGACATGCGGGACAGGGCAAGATAGACGGACGGGACAGGCAAGATAGACAGAAGGGACAGGGCAAGATGCCAGACGGGACAGGGCAAGATAGACAGACGGGACATGACAAGATAGATGCGGGACATGGCAAGATAGCCAGACGGGACAGGGCAAGATAGCCAGACGGGATAGGGCAAGATAGCAGAAGGGACAGGGCAAGATAGACAGACGGGGCAGGGCAAGATAGCCAGACGGGACAGGGCAAGATAGACAGACGGGACAGGGCAAGATAGACGGACGGGACAGAGCAAGATAGACATAGGGACAGGGCAAGATAGACAGATGGGACAGGGCAAGATAGACGGATGGGACAGGGCAAGATAGACGGATGGGACAGGGCAAGATAGACGGATGGGACAGGGCAAGATAGACGGACGGGACAGGGCAAGATAGACGGACGGGACAGGGCAAGCTAGACAGATGGGACAGTGTAATATAGACAGACGGGACAGGGCAAGATAGACAGACGGGACAGGGTAATATATATAGACAGACAGACAGACAGACCAGACAAGACATAGTGTCATATATAAATACGTACATTTACGTCATAATACAAGAAGCATAAAACATATCAATATCCGGCCGTAATCCACCTATAAGACATTAATAGTTTTAAACGCATAATTATTAAAACCTCCAGTCCCTCTATACATCCATCTTTCTATCTGGGCATTGTCGCAAACTCTCCTTTTTCTTCTCGTAATAATATGTCTCGGTTGCTACGGCTCTTACCAGGGTCTATCCTATTGTAGACTCGCTGGAGTTGTCTAGGGGGTTTCTTCGTTATTATATGTATTAATGATAACTCAACACAGTATTACATTTCTTCTATATAATATCTTGTTTAAATTGGCATCAGAAATATCCATATATATATAATCAGTGATCTATATATATATACATCGTATCATTAAAAGCTTATTTAACAATCCATTTGTGTGAGCCGACTATGCGCTTACACAGTATATTTAACATCCAATCTTTCTAATCCGTCATTACTCAATATCACTATAATCTAATCACTGTTTCTGATTAGATTAACTTTTAACACCTTCTATATGGTTCGCCGAAACTCTATGTTTCTTCTATGGCTGAACAATTTAATTATTCGACAAATCTTTATAAGTTATATTTCTTATAATGTCCATAATATCTAAGTATCATAAATACAGTTTATATGTTCTATATACTAGATTGAGATCACGACCTTTCTCGCTCCTGGAGTTAGGCTCTAGTGTGTCTGATTTATGTTAATAAAATCCATTTCTTATATACATGATTGAATCAGTGTATATATGATATAACAATTCCTAAAACATCTGTTATTCCTAAACATCTGTTATGTTATCTAATATTACACCATCAAACCAGTTCGGTGCCTTTATATTACATAACTGGACACCTGCAACCACGGCCTGTTATCTAATATTACACCATCAAACCAGTTCGGTGCCTTTGTATTACATAACTGGACACCTGCAACCACGGCCTTGATAAACTGAGATTAGGCCTAACATCTTAAGTCATTTCCCGCGCGAAGCGAGATTGATAATTTTAGGCGCGAAAATAATAGCAGACGATTATGCATAATACAAATATATATATATTACATGGTAAACATTTGGCCATATATAGAAACAGTTTAATGTATTTATATAATACATTACTATTTATATATAACAATAATAAACATTTCGTGCAAATTGGGGTTTTGCACAATCCTCCCTACCCGGGGAGAAGTTTGACATCGCCCGCTATCGGCCGATTTACAAATCTTCATTCCTTTGAATATACAGTAGAAAACAATCATAATATCAATACATCATATGTCCTAAAATAGCATTTCTTTCGCTAGGTACCAACATTCTAATCATAGAGGCAATAACTATTTACTGAACAACTGAAATAATACCAAGTACATTTACTAAGTCAAACATCACAGTCATTGAACTCTACTGAGAAAGTCTGCTAGAACATTTTGAGTCCCTTTGATATGTTTAATGGTCAGATTAAATTCTGAGAGACACAGTGCCCATCTTAAGAGGCGTTGATTGGACGTTTTCGACCTACTTAACCATACAAGGGGATTATGATCTGAATTAATTATTGTTTTGCTTGTGCTTACATATATGCGAAAATGTTCGATACCGGCCACTATAGCTAATAATTCCTTCTCTATTGTAGAGTAGTTTTTCTCTCGTGGAATAAGTTTTCGGGAATAAAATGCTACTGGGTGTGGTACTTGGTCAACGGTCTGAGTCAGTACAGCCGAAATTCCCAAATCGGAAGCATCAGTATAGAGTTCGAACTCTTGGTTAAAGTCAGGGGCCTTCAGTATGGGTTTATTGGTTAAAGCTTTCTTTAAGGATTCGAAAGCAAGTTGATGTTTATCGCTCCACTGAGTTATGATGTTCCCTGATCGCTTGCCCTTTAATAAGTCAGTCAGGGGAGCGGCGATCTCAGCGAACTGGGGAATGAATTTCCTGTAAAATCCTACTGATCCCAGATATCCTCGTAATTGTTTCTTGGTCTGTGGGGGAGAGATATTACTAATACACTCAACCTTGCTGGAAATTGGTTTGATTTTTCCCGACCCTAATTCATGTCCCAAGTACTTGACTGTTCCAGACCCAATTTTACACTTCTTCGGATTCAAAGTAACACCACTATCCTCTAGTCTATGAAATGTCCAATCCAAGTGATTTATGTGCTGTGACCATAAATTGGATCGAACAGCAATATCATCCAGATATGCGTCGGCAAATCTATCACGGATGGGTTCTGTCGGGGATTGAGCGATTATCTCGTTTATGGCCCTCTGGAAGGTAACTCCACCGTTTTTTAAACCAAATGGGAGAGTTAATGGTTCAAACAAGCCCCAGGGGGTTATGAACGCTGCAATTTCACTAGCTCGAGGGGTTAGCGGAATCTGCCAGTAACCTTTATTAAGATCTAAAATTGATATCAGACTCGAACCTGCGACCTGATCAATGAGATCGTCTAATCTCGGGATGGGGAAGGCTTCTCCTCGAGTCAGGTCATTAATTTTCCGATAATCAATACATGGTCGCCATTCTGAGTCTGATTTGCGTACCAATATTATGGGAGAGGCCCACTGGCTTCTGCTAGGGCGGATAATTCCTAACTCCAACATTTGATCTAGCTCAGTTTTTAATATTTGTTTCTTTTCTGGAGACATGCGGTAGTAAGGCTGGACTACGGGTGAAGCACCTTGCACATCAATATCATGGGTAACATCGTGGAAACGTCCCAGTTGTCCAGAGAATAAACGGGGGTAACGGTCAAATAACTGACTAATATCGTCCCTGTGGTCTGGGTTTAAATGACTGATATCCGGCCAGGTTTTCTTAGGTACAGATTCAAGAGGACTGCAAGGATCGAATTCTTTCTCAATGTCCGTAGGGGCTTGGTAATCTAATAGGGTAGGGTCTTGGGACTCATACACCGGACTACTATCAGCTAGAGCTGCACCCTCCTCCCTACCTGTCCAGGGCTTCAACTGGTTTACATGCATAACACGGTATTTTACTCTCTTATCAGGCATGTATATAATATAGGTATGCGACGCTACCTTTTCGTGTACCGGATACGGTCCCTGGAGGGCATTTTTCAGCTTATTACCTTTTAACGGTAATCGTACTAACACTAATTCACCACGCTGGAATACACGCATTTTCGCTTTCTTACTTCTGTCATACTTTGTTTTACGACCATCTGCGGCCTGTTGTGCATTCTCGCTGGCGTCACGTAACGCTTCAGCTAATCTATGACATAATTCTTGTACATAGTTATTTATGGGGATCCCTTCATCCCGCTCATTTCTAGCCCAGAGATCATAAGTGGAATCTAGATTATCTCTAGGTTCGCGCCCATATAGAAGGTAGAAGGGAGAATATCCTGTGCTAGAGTGCTCTGCACTTCTATATGCAAATAATAGCCAGGGTAGCATCTCATCCCAAGACGATAAAGAGTTCTCCCCAAGGATTCTAAGCATGGTTTTCAATGTACCATTATATTTCTCTATTGATCCGTTGGTTTGAGGCCTGTAACTCGTGCTAGTTAAGTGACGTATATCGTGCTCGGCTAGGAAGCGTGTGAATGTTTCAGCTATGAAAGCGCTTCCTCGGTCAGTCAACAGGGTCTGGGGTTTTCCATGTCGAGATATTATCTCGATCAGGGCTTTTTGTGCATTAACAGCTGTCGCTGCGGCGCATGGGAAAGATTCCGTATATTTAGTGGCATGATCAATAAAATTCAAGATATACTGGTTCCCATTTATAGTTTTCTTCATGGGTCCAACGAAATCAGCGGATATAAATTTGAATGGTTGGGATATAATGGGCAGGGGTTTCAATGGGGCTACAGTGGCTTTCTGTCCCTTACCCGCTCTCTGGCACGGCCCACAGCTATGGCAGAATCGTTTAACATCTGCGCGGATTCCCGGCCAAAAGAAGCGGCGCTTAATGCGCTTCAGGGTCTTACTAGGTCCCTGGTGTCCCGTACTTAAACTGTCATGGGCGAGTCCCGTTATATGATCACGGAATCCCCGTGGAACTACCACCTGATCATATATTTTCCAGGGTCGAACTTTGGACGTGTCTTGAGGTTGTTCTCTCCTCATAAGTAGTCGGGGTTCGAGCTGGATGTAATATCCTTGCCGAATAGGTGTTCCTTCTTGAGCCATTTCCCAGAGGGGTGCTAAGGTCGGGTCATTATTCTGTTCTTGCAATAATTTATCAGGACTCAAATCGTCAATAGAGGGAATATTTTGGGGTTTAACTGTACTGGCTTTCTCAGAGGGGGAATTGATCTCAATTGTATTCCGAAAAGGTAAGACATTGTGATTTGTATCGGTCGTGTTTTCTGAGTCTGGGTTGGACGTGACAATTTCATCAAACGGGATAATTTTCTTATTTGAGCGTGTAACCACGCCACAGGTAATCAAATCAGTGACAGGGGCAGTTTCACAGTCGTTACCTATTATAAGATCCACCCCCGCGGTGCATCTGTGTTTTAATACAGCCACCTTCAATGTTCCTTGGTATATTGGACAATCGACGCTAATCTTTGCTATCGGATAATTACCAGGGATATAATTGACACCGCGGATTGTTACCCGTTCACCTGTGTATTCTAAATGATCAGCGGTCTGATCAGTAGCCGACAATAAACTAATTGTCGCACCTGAATCTCTCAAATACGTCACTTGTGCGGTGTTATTATTTATGC